>CM052798.1:158136777-158168225 GCA_028533885.1 Nasua narica | reverse complement strand
AACAGTCTTTACTGAGAATTCCTCCTGGCACAATGTCAGATTTAAAAAATAGCAGAGTAGACTCAGCTACAGACTTAGACAAATCGAGAGTAGACTCAACCACTACAAGGCTTAGAGAAATTACAATGAGCTTTTGGGTTAGTCAAAACATAATAATTGTATCAAAAGTTCAGATATGTACAGGCTGGATATGAGGACTGATCTCAGACATCCAGCCTCCAGAACTGTAAGAAATAAGTATCTGTTGTTTGCTAACTACCCAATCTGTGCTCTTTTGTTATAGCAGCCTGAACAGACTAAGATAGGTGCTTTGTTCTTTTCCCTTCTTTTTTCTTTTTTTATTTTTCTTTTTTATTTTTTTGTTCTTTCTTTTTTTGTTCTTTTCCCTTCTGACCCTGTGGATCATCTGTCACCTATCCCAACGTCCTTCAGACACCTCACGATTCTTAGTACAGAGGTATTTGTTACCTTACCATGGTGTCTTAGTGGTCATCTATTATAGCAATATCAGTTCTTATATTTATATCAAAAAGCTGAAAGTATTAGTTCTCAAAGGATCACTTGAGTAGTCCTTAGTGCAATTTAGGGAAAGGCTGCAATTATTGTCTTCGGAGTCCCTTAGCCGCTTATAACACTTATACTAGTTGTGAGGTAAGATAGGGTGTATGAGGAACTGAGCATGTTCATTGGAGGTTATAAATAAGTATATAAAGTTTGTTGTAAATTAAAAGAATTAAGTTTTAATTACATCAACATCCTATAAGCAGTCAGATGACACCTATAAGCACAAAAGAAGAATGTAGGTCAATAACCGGAGTAGACTGAGACCCTAAGAACCACAGCTGCAACTAGTGTCAGCTGGAAGCCAGCTCAAGCCACTTGAGGCTCAGCTCAATGCCAAGAGACATCGCCCTTTGATGAACAAAATGTCACTGCAACAACCTGGGGGGCCAGAGGCTGGTTGAAATTGCCCGAGGTACTGAACGGTTTTCTTTTTATATTTAGCCCCAGGAATTCATGCCCTCATTCCTCCAGAGGAGCCACAGTTCAGTTCAGAGTGGAGAAAAGTCAAAAGAACAGGATTCCTAGCATAAACTGAGCCTATCAGAATAAGCACTGAACAAGCAAATGCAACCATATAGAATGGCAGGCAAAATGCAAATTCACTGGTTTGATTTGAAAGGTTTTCTCTTTGTGCTCTTTGGGCATGAAAGGTAAGGAAAATGTAGGTGGTCTGGGGACTGTGCCTATGCATCAATGGGTAGGTCATTTCCTTTCGCTGGGCCTTCGTTTCCTCAATCATTAAATATTAGCTGAGCAGGAAGCTTTCGAAAGCTCTTTCAAGTCTTCAAAAGAGGATGGATATGTTAAATGGCTCAGGTCTAGGCCTCTGTCCTATCAGTGGTTCAGATCACTGACATCAGCCTTGTAGGGCATTTGACCCAACTCTGGGCTTCCTTTCAGGAAGTTGCTTTGCATTAAGTAGGCTCTTTCTGTTCCTTAGTCCCAAACTATTTGCCAGATTTTACCTTGTTAACTACCTGCATTTTCTCCTCTTTGAGCCTTGGGGCCCCTTTTTGTGCAGTAGCTTATTTGCTGCCTGGGCAACTCTACTAGAATTTCCAGTGGGATCTTCTACTCTGCTTTTGCTCCAGGCCAAGAGACATGTCTCCTAAGAAGAAAGGGAGATTACACTTTTATAAACTTTTTACTAATTCCCTTTTCTCATTAAGCATCTATAAACTCATGACAAGTGGGAATTAATGGACATTAGGGATTAATGGATACAAGGAGACATTTGTTCTGTAAGCAGTTAATTAAGCATCTTCCATGTACCAAGCACTGTGCTAAAGGCATTACATGTATCTATGTAATCAAGCAAATTAAAAATATTAATTGACGTCTACTAAATATCTGAAAACACATATCCTGCATGTCTGGTGAATTTTCCTGAATTTTGTCTTTCATGTTTTTCCTTTAAAAAAAGATAAAAATAAATTTTATCAAGATACAATTCACATTTTGAGTATACAATTCAATGAACTTTGACCAATATATACATCCGCCAAACCACTCCTATCAAAATATAGAACATTTATATCATCTTTAGAAAATCTTTCATTCCCCTTTGCAATCAACTCTCTTCTATTATTGGCCTCAGGCAAGTACTATTGCTTCATTACAGATTAGTTTTGTTTATTCTAGAATTGCATATAAATGGACTCATGCAGTATGTTTTCTTGTGTCTGGTTTCTTTCACTCAGCGTGATGTTTTTGAGATTTATCCAGATTGTTTGTGTGTATTACTCATTATCCCTTTTTATTGTTAAAGAACTTTCATTGTAAGGATACACCACAGTTGGTTTATCTATTCATATACTGATGACATTTGGGTTGTTTCCATTTGGGGCTATTATAATAAAGCTGCTCATAGACAACACTGTGTGAATACATGTTTTTATTTCTCTTAGGTAAATACCTAGAAATGGAATAGCTAGATCATATTTAAGTATATGTTTTACTTTATGAGAAACTGCCAAAATGATTTTAGAATAGTGATACTATTTCATACTCCTAGAGTTTAATTGCTCTACATCTTCACCAATACTTACTATAGTCAGTCTTTTAAGTCTAGCCTTTCAACTGGATGCATAGTGGTATCTCTTTGGAATTTTAACTTTCATTTCCCTGATGACTAGCAATGCTGAGCATTTTTGGATATGCTTATTGATCATTGCTATGTTCATATTTTGTTTGTTGAAATATTTTGGGTAGTTAGATTTTTTATAATTGAGTTGTAAGAGTTATTTATATATTCTTGATACAAATGTTTTACTAGATATAGGCACTGGGAAAATTTTTCCCTCAGACAGTGTTTTATTTTTTCAGTTCCTTAATGGTTTCTTTCAAAGGACAGACATTTGTAATTCTAATGAAGTCCAATTTATTACTTATTTTTCCTTTGCAGTTAGTTATTTTGGGGTCAGGTCCAAGAAACTTTGGCTTATTCCAAGTTTGTGAATGTTTTCTCCTATGTTTTACATTACAAGTTTTATAATTTTAGTTTGCTTGGAAATGTATGAACCATTTTGAGTTTATTTTTATGTATAGTATGAGGTACAAGCCAAGTATATTTTTTCTATAGCTATCTAGTTTTTCTACTATAATTTGTTGAAAAGATTGTATTTCCCATATTTAGTTACCTGGATGAATTTTGTAAAACCAGTTGACCATATGTGTGAGAGTGTTTCTGTATTTTCCATTTTGTTCTATTGATGTATTTATCTATCCTTATTCCAATACCATACTGTTTTTGATTACTGAAACTTTAGAATGAGTAAAACAGGTAAGTTTTCTGATCTTGCTCTTTTTAAAAATTGTTTTAGATATTTTAAGTCTTCTAATTTTCAATATTAATTTTTAAATTTGCTTATCAAGTCTTATTCAAAAATAGACTGCTGGGATTTTTATTGGAGTTACATTGAATCCATATGTCAACCTGAAAAGAACTGACATCTTGGGGCACCTGGGTGGCTCAGTCGGTTAAGTATCTGCCTTCAGCTCAGGTCATGATCCCAGGGTCCTGGGATTGCACCCCCATCAGGATCCCTTCTCCATGGGGAGTCTGTTTCTGCCTCTCCCTCTGCCTGCCACCCTGCTTACTGTGCTCTCTATCTAATAAATAAGTAAATAAATCTTAAAAAAAAAAAAGAATTGACATCTTGACAAGTATTAAGTATTCTAATCCATGAGCATGGTATAGCTATGCTCCATTTACCTTATTTTTTGTTTTCCTGGCACTGTTTTATAGCTTTTAGTATATAGGTATTGCATCTATTTTGTAAAACTTATTCCTAAGTATTTCATGCTTTTGATGCTATTGTGAAATATTTAATATTTTTCCCAATTACTTATTACTAGTATAAATATGCTGTTGCTTTTTATGTATTGACTTTTGTTGTATAATCTTAAAACTCAGGTATAGTTCATAAAACTTTGAAGAGTCCTCAGAATTTTTTATGTACATGATAATATTATCTGTGAATAAGAACTGTTTTATCTTTTCCTTTTCAGTCTATATGTAATTTGTTTCTTTTACATGCATTACAATGACTAGCATCTTGTTTATTGTTGAATAAAAGTAATGGGAGTGGACATCCTTTTCTTATTCTCATTCTTCCAGAGAAGTATTCAGTAACACCATAATATGTAATGTTAGCCATAGGATTTTTTTGTGCAGGTAGTTTGCAGAGAATTTGTTCATGAATGCTCTTTCTTCATTTCCTGAGATGTGGTTTTTCTCCTTTATTCTGCTCATATAATAAATTATATTGATTGATTTTCAAATGTCTTGTTATCTTTCCATTTCTGTTTATTCATGCATGTGTATCAAAAATTAAAAGCTTCTTTGAACTCACTATGCATAGGTCAGCCTTGTCAACTGATAGGCTTCATATAAGAAGATGTGTGTTGTTCACTGTGTTTAGGGATTCCCACATGTCATTATTTGTGCTTCTTTTCCCTTTGGCTAGTCAGATACCCCTTACAGGAATTCACCAACTCTTCCTTGAAGGTTAAGGCCTGTTTCCCACTAATTTGTTGTTTCATGAAGGAAGAGCATATCTTTGTAAGATATATAAATTTGTCTTCTGTTTTATTCTCTAATGTCAGCTTACAGTTATCCTTCTAGCTCAGCCTCTCCAGAGACTAAACCTCCATTCTTTTATGAACTAAGAAAGGGGATGTTGCCTATTGTGTGAGAAAGGAGACGATATGTACAGGTCTGGTTTTTTTCTAATTCAGTTTTTAGGTAATCATTTTTTTTTAAGGATTTTATTTTTTTGAGATGAAAAAAGAGAGATCATTCTTTAAAAAAAAAAAGATTTTATTTTTGGGCGCCTGGGTGGCTCAGTTGGTTGAGCAACTGCCTTCCGCTCAGGTCATGATCCTTGGGTTTCGGGATCGAGTCCCACGTTGGGCTCCCGGCTCCACCGGAAGTCTGCTTCTCCCTCTGACCTTCTCTCCTCTCATGCTCTCTCTCACTTTCTCTGTCTCTCAAATGAATAAATAAAATCTTTAAAAAAAAAAGATTTTATTTTTTTGAGACAGAGAGAGAGCATGAGCAGGGGAGAAGGAGAGGCAAAAGGAGAGAGAGAAGCAGACTCTCCACTGAGCAGGGAGCCCAACTTGGGACTCAATCCCAGGACCCTGGGATCATGACCTGAGTCTAAGGCAGACATTTAACATACTAAGCCACTCAGGTGCACCTAGGCAATCATTGTGAGTCCACTTTCAGAAGTATCTGATCTAAAAAAAAAAAAAAAAAGTATCTGATCTTTGGAACCTCTGAAACTTTCTGGAGTTTCATGGTACCAAAAAGCTTGCTTTTAAGATCCCTGTATTTTTAGCTTGGGTTTGGGTTTCAGTACTGCAGAATATTGTTGCTATATCTTCTTGCTAGTATTGTTGTTGCCTCTTCTCCCTTCGTCTTTGTAAATTTATGCCTTACAAATTTTTTTTCACTGTTTTTTAAAATGGAGTTTGGAGAAGGAACAGAGATTGATGGGGGTATCTAGTCTTTTAGAAAGTCCTGGCATCAGTTTTTAAAAATATTTTTAAATGTTTTCTTATTTGATGAGGAAACTGTGATGTGTTAAGGCTAGGGAAACAAGCAGACATTGCCATAAGGTCTTGTAAGTCATGTAAGTGTTTTTCTTTTTCTTGAAGGCAGTGGGGAGCACTGAAGATTTTAAGTAGGATAACAATGTAATCAGAATTGTGTCTGGAGTACAAAATAAGTTATTGGGAAGAGTTAGAAATAAATGCAGGGAGACTGGTTAGGAGACTCTAGCAGCAACTGAAGAGAAAGTTAGGGCAATTTCATCTCAGGGAGAGGCAGGGCGTCATGGCCTAGAATTCTGACCTCTGCCTTCAGGGGTTTTTTCCAATCAAGCATTCTTCTTCCTTCAATGAGGGTGAGTCCTGCCAGGTGTACCTTCTAAATACCACTCTACTCTACCTTCTCTTCTTCTTTATCTCTTCCTCTCCATCCAGCTCCCAAGGGATCTCAAGATATATCATGCATCTTTCACTCTGCTGCCAGAATGATTTCTCTAAAGCTCTGGTTGATTGTTTCTTTAAATGATAATTTTTCAATGGCTCCTCAAAGTTGAGAGGACGAAGCTCAAGATCCTTAATCTAACATTTATTTTTATCGGATTTTTCAAATATATCCATCAATTACAATGTATTGGACATTTTCTTAATGAAAAAAAAAAGAGCTGAACCTTTATGAAACATAGTTTGAAAAGCATTGCTTTAGATAACCTTCTTCATGTTGGTAGACTTTGTGAGGCACCAGGGTTCTAACAACATTGTTTTGGCCTCATCTGCATCATAAATGCTTGGGAGGTAGCAGATTAATAGCAAGAGGGAGGAAAAGAAAGGAACACCAAATCTGTCAAATATTTGCTTTCTCTGTGTGACTCTTACAGGAACTTCACATGTGTAGCAAAGTAGAAATTATTTTAACTACTGAAGTTAGAGTTTCTCTTAGGAATGAAGCCCTTTGTTTAAGGAAATACCTTGATGGATCACTTTGGATGGGCAAGGTAAAGTCCTCAAAACTGTTCAAGCTCTGCAAATAGATAGCCTGAAATTAGTGCTGAGAGAAAGGGAAATAGAGGTCCTAAATAACCTCACAGGAATTAAAGCCCACAGAGAAAAGTGGCCAAAAAGAAATTCAAGATGGCAGAACAACATGAAGATGCTACTAAAAATATAGATTAAAATGTCTGATTGCTAAAGTTATATATTGTTTAAATTGCTGTCATAAAAGCCATTATATTCCCAAAAATTTTTCTGAGGATGCACACTAATACCTAGTATGAATGATTTTGAGAGTAAACCAAAAAGAGGTATATGTTTCATACTTACTTATTTTGAAACAGGTAGAATAAAAAAGAGATGAAATGAGCATGAGCAGAGTTTAATGGAAACCAGAACTCATAGTCAATAGCAAGTAGCAGAATGTAAATATCCCACAACCCAGAAGTCACACAAAGCTTGGGCAGGGCATAGGATTTCCCACTGGACATGGGATATGTATTGTGAATCAAGATTTAAAAATCTCTCAATACACAGTTGCTGCATAACAAATTACTACAAATACAGAGGCTTAAAACAACACATATTTATTACTTAATCATTTTTATGGGTCAGAAATTCAAGTAAACTTAGCTGGGTCCTCTGTCTCAAGGCTTCTCATATTTAGAGAGAAATGGGGAGGGAGGAAGAGAGGGATTTATGCTAAGGACTTGTCTCATGCAATTCTGAAGGCTGGCAAGTCAGAAATCTGGCAGGCAGGAAATTCATGCAAGAGTTGCAGTCTTGAATCCAAATTCAGTAGGACAATAGACTCCAAAATCAAGCAAGGTTTCTATGTTACAGTCTTGTAGAGAATTCCATTTTCCTTGGGAGACCTGAGGCTTTGCTCAATTAAGGCCTTTGACTGAATGAGGCTCACCCACATTTTGGAAGGTAACATGCTTTATTCAAATTCTATTCTTTTAAATGTTAAGAGTCTACCAATTTTAATGTTAATCCCATCTAAAAATTGCCCACACAAAAAGTCTCTAGACTAGTGTTTGACTAAACAACTGGGCACCATAGCCTTTTCAAGTGGACATACAACATTGGTGATCACATGTTACAGTCAAGGTGTTGGACAGGGCTGGGTCTCACTTGAAGGCTTAACCAGGGAAAACCAGATCTTCTTCCAAGCTTGTCAGTTATTGGCAGAAATAAATTCCTTGCACGCTGTTACATTAGTGGCCTAAATTCCTTATGGGCTATTGGCAGGAGTTTGTCTTTGTTTTTTGCCACATGGACCTCTCCATTTGGTAGTTAGCTTCATCAAGGTCATCAAGGGAAAGAGTCTGTTAGCAATATAGAAATCATAATTTTATGTAATCTAGTCAGGGAAATGCTATTCCATGCCTTTGCCACATTCTACTGGTTGAAAACAAGCTGCCAAACCATTCCACAACAAAGGGAGAGGATTATACAAGAGCATGAACGTCTGCAGGTGGGTATTGTCTTAGAGATTGCTTGTCACAGTCTGTTTATCTCTCTTAGCATTTGGATTTCAGGTAAACTATTTCATTAGAATTCTCTCAACCAGTTTATGAGATAAGTATTTTTATTCCCATTTCACACATTAAGGAATTAGATCAACATAACATATGAAGTAACAGGCAAAGCTGGTAATCAAGCCTGCATCTATTTGCTACCAAATGTTACATCTTTCTTATTATACTGTAAGGAAAGTCAGTGAGGGATTTCATATATATATATATATATACAGGAATTAAGCATCTCTGGAAACAAGGCTCTTCCTTGGTTCCAAACTTTGAGATCCTATCCTGCAACATGTTATGGTTTCCTTTTTTGATTCACTAGAAATTTCTATTAGAAAGACTAGCATGCATTTTCTCAAATCTAGGCACTCTATAGATTCTTAACTTTTCCAGAAAGAGCTCTAAGACCAGTAGTGGAGTGTAAGGGAATTTTTCTTGGAATTTCTTCTCATTCTTTATATTCTTGCTTTTGATTTTCCAGGCTTATTATCTTATAATAATCTTTGGTGCTTCTTTGCATTGCAAGGATTAGCTTAATTTTTTGTTTCCCTAGTCATCTGTCGCTAAAACTAGAGATATTCTCTTTTCTTACAGTTAAATTTACCTATTTCTTCAGGGTCAAACTATGGATTCTATTTCGTGAGTTGTGCCCTGGGTCCTAATCTCTGGATTCAAGATCTACATTTATAACTGATTCTCGTACCCAAATACCTGGCTGGCATCCTAGTTTTTCTAAGATAAGGATCCCTACTTTGATCCTTTCAAGGGTTCCTAGGGTCTGAAGTTATGATTCTGAACCCACTACATTGTGGCTCTTTTCTACCTTCTACCGCTCTGTCAGATAGCTGACCTTCTTCTTGTTCTAGCCTTTAGTTGTTATCTAAATATTATTCATCCTAGGTAAGTAGAGATGTGAAGTCATGTTACTCCTTCTGGGTTGTAAGGGGTGGGAAATGACAATAACAAAACTTCTAGTTTACATTGTTAGGTTACTTGCTACAAACATTAAATACAAATGAAGAAAGTTCCAGGGAAGGATGTGGAAGGAATAGGAAATTGGAAGCGAATGCCTTTTTATAGTTCTTCAAACTTAAAGTAAGCTATGGCTGTTCTTGAAGCAGGGTTTTGCCCTAGACATTTGTGCAACAGACCACCTCTCCTCTTTTCTCAAATTTCTTTTGTTGACCACCATTTCATAGAGTATGGAATCCAAACTGCCTAGACTCGTATTCAAGGATTTCCATGGGTCTGATCGAAAGCAATTTTTCCAATCTTATTTCCATATTTCACTCATGATAAGCCCTTCCCTCCTTCTCCTGTATAATAGTCTTCTCTTAATTCTCCACTTATTAAACTTGATCCAACAACTTTTCATTCAGGTCCATAAATATCAATATTCCTAGAAACACTTATTGTTCCTTACAAGAATCTCAATGAAATGCTCTTTTATCTATGATCATGAGTGCACTGTTTACATCTACTCAAGCACATATTTCATTCTATCATTTGATTTGGCTCATTGGGTACATTCCTTTCTTTTCTTGGTAGCCCAGAATGCCTCTTAAAAAGTTAAAACTTGCTTTGTATTCTTAATTTTATTCCCACTCTCAGAATCTATCACAATGCACCAAGTGAAGCATGGTGACAAAATTGGGTTGGGCAGAGGACATAGATTTTGGAATCAGAGACACTTGAATTTGGAAATAGGTTCTGGCTCTTACTGACTGTGATTGAAAAAGTTGCTTAGTCCTCAAGTCTTGGTTTCCTTACCTATCAAATGAGAATAGCATTACCTCCTTCAGAGATTTTTATTAAATAAATGTATGAAAAGATCAGTATAATGTAGGGTGCACTGCACTGCTTTTTCTCCAAACTTTCCATTTTCACAATCTGGAGCCCACTCCCCATTCCAATATTCTCTGGCATCTACTTTCCCTACATCTACCCCCACCATTAATAAATGTTTATAAAACTGGATTGAATGTTCTGTCATTGGCCTCCCTGAATCAAGCAAATGACTCACAGGTTTTAAATGATCTATTGACTTTTGTTTCTGCAGCCTTTCAGTTGTTTGGTGCTTTGCATCTTTGCTTTTCTCCTCCTTCCCCACCCTAATTTGCTGTGAATCCACCCGTTGTGTTCTCTTTCTGTTCCAAAATTTCATTTCACCTTCAAGCTCTTTGTTTATATTGTGTCTCTCTTCTGCTGAAAGAGCATGGCCTTGCAAAGCTGACATTTATTTAATTTTCTAGCTTCTCAAAATCTGTATTTATGAGTTTCCTAACATTTCCAGTGCTGAGGACTTCAGCAAGCATGCCAGAGCTTTCTGAGTAAGTACTCCAACCTAAAAGAAGAGCTGTTCCAAGGTTATGTCATCCCCCACCATGGTGCTTCCTCATCTACAGCCAGGAAAAATAAAAGTTTCCATGGAGATGAAACAGAAACCAGTCTGTCTGATCAATTCTGATTTTTATAAATAGGAATCCATTTTAAGTCTATGTTTGTAGTTTGAGCTACTGTCATAGTTAAGAGGAAAGTGGGAAGTTATCAAGTAGATTTCTAGCATGGAATGTCTACTCAGCTCAATATAAGAGAGAGATAGGTCCTTGCCCTAAAGGGGCTTAAAATTTAGTTGGGGAATGAAAAGTAAGACACAAGAACAAGAGGGTTATTAAAGACTAGGAAGAGGAAGAGCTAGTTTAATTAACATTTATTGACTTCATGCATGAATAAATAAATATAGATTGCTATGGATTGAATGTGTTCCTCCCAGTATTCATATGTTGAAACCCTAATCCTTAATGTGATGATATTTGGATATGGGGTCTTCAGAGAGTAATTAAGTCATAAGAGTGAAACCTTCAGCTCTCTCTCTCTCTTTCCCTACCATGAGAGGACATAGAAAGAAGGCAGCAAACCAGGAAAAAAGGTCCACACCAAACCCAACCATGTTGATACCCTAATTTTGGACTTCCTAGCCTCCAGAACTGTGAAAAAGAAATTTCTGTTGTTTAGGTCACCCAGTTTATGGTATTTGTTATATTAATACAACAATAATACAATAATGATTGGCTAATAAAAATCATTAAATGAATGAATAAATGAAGGCTTGAGCTCTAAGTTTTTTCCTTTAAAATTTGGACAAAGTTTGGGGCACCTGGGTGGCTCAGTAGGTTAAGCTTCTGCCTTTGGCTCAGATCATGATCTCAGGGTCCTGGGATCGAGCCCCACATAAGGCTCTCTGCTCCAGGGGGCCTGCTTCCCCTTCTCTCTCTGCCTACCTCTCTGCCTATTTGTGATCTCTCTCTGTCAAATAAATAAAATCTTTAAAAAAAAATTTGGACAAAGTTATTAATTCAAAGCAATTTCAATCACCTTTAAATTATTTGCACTGGAGCTCCATAATTACCTCATTAAATTAGTAATCTAAGCTATTTACACAAACTTTAAGTAACTACAATGGGCCAGACAATAGTGAGTCCAAAAGGAAAAAAAGATGAATGAGATATTGTCCTTTGTCTAGAACAGGAACAGAACTTTCCTGTCACCATTCTATGGATTATTGCCAAGTTATCCTAAGTGTAGACCTCCAATCTCCAAACCAGTACAATATCATTAATTTTAAATAAAATAATAGATTGTGTGGCAAGTTTGTTGGGACTCAGGACTACTTGATGGTTGACATACTACTTCAGTATGTCTGCTTCATCATTTGGAGAGTTTTCCCCTTCTCTTTCTGGAAGTAGTTGACACTACATATTCTCTGTTCTAGGTATGTGAAATGTTTGTTATGTTCCCAAATAGACTTTAAATTTCCTGAGAGAAGATCTATTTTTATTTATCTATGCTAGCCTAGTGCCTGACATATGGCATACACTCAACTATATTGACTGAGTAGAGAAGTGTAATGTAAAATAAAATATATATATATGTTCAGTATGTATTTGGGGACCATTACGATGTGTCATACAAAAATCTAAGCAATGGAGACATAAAGATGAGTAAAATGAGTTGTTGATTCTTTAGGACCTCTCAGCCTGGTTGGGAACTCAGAATACAAACTAGTAGTTGTAGATCAGTGTGCTAACTATCATGGTAATGATAAACATTGGCCAGCTCTGTGAGCAGTTGTCAGGGACCAAGAGTTCTGAAAGGACATAGGAAGAAAGGTGAACTTGAAGCAGGGCCTAAAGAATAAATAAGTTTGCCAAGCACCAAAGTTTGGAAGGATGAGCTCAACAGAAGGATGAGCTCAAGACAGTGGTGAAATAGAGCTCACTGTAGATAGGAGGAACAACCTATGCAAACGCACAGAGAAGTGAGAATGTCCAACATTGAAACCTAATTTGAAGTGGCCAGGATGGAGATACATTATGGAAAGTCATAGCATAGGAGAATAGGAACATACACTAGAGTCAGATCATGAAGGCCTGCCTTGCCAACTAGTTTTAATATCCTCTCTCGAGTAATTATAATATCCACTGGTTTTCTTTAAGGACGGTAGAGAGATAATCAAATTTTATCTTAGAAAGACAACTCTGACTAACACAAGGAAGTGATACTGAAGATCAAGAAAAGCAATATTTATTGAGTGGTGGCTATGTGCCAGGAAATTCATTAGGGCTTTCATAGATATTATTGAAGTTTGCTTTATTTAATCCTTACGAAACCACAAGAGATAAGCATAAGAATGCTCATTTAGTAGAATAAAAATCTGATGCCTGAAAATGGGAGTGGAAAAATGATTAGAAATTGAGAACTATGTAAGATTCTAAGGGCGACCAAAAGTGGGTCAATGCTAGAACAATGACATTGGGGAGGGCAGATGGGGAAGGAGTGAGTAGGAGAGAATACAACCTACTGAACAAGGATTTGGAAAACACAATTAATAGAATGGTTACTGGTTGAATGTAGGCATGAGGAAGAGGACTAGTTAATGGTGAATTCAGACTCTAGAGAGTTGAAAAGCCTGCAACTTATGTAACTACTTTCTTCAAATGGTTCTCAAATCTTTCACATTTTTTCCTCATACCTTTACCTTAAAATCCATACAGGTAGAGGAAAATTTCCCTCAAGATGTAAAACAGAGTTGTAGAGTGTTGTGACTTCAATGTGCTTTCCTGAGAGTCAGCTACTGTGTGTGCCAAGGAAGATCCCAGGTAACCAGTTTTAAAGACAATTTTATATCTTGTAACTTTATTGTATAATAAGAATTTCTATTGGTAAAGTATTCAGAGGAATTTGGAGGCAAACAAATACATAAGTGCAAAGAACTCTATCAGATGGGAGACACCACCCAGGCTCTTGGCAAGCCAAAATTCACTTGGAAGCAATTAGTGGCTCAAGAGACTGATATCATGAAGGATCAAAGTGTTCACTGGGAAGTGATTTGGGAAGTAGAGAGGCCACCAGTGACTTCACAGCAAACCACACAGTGATTGTGAAACTCAGTGCATTTTGCAATGTAATACACAGCAAAGGAAGGATTCCAACTCCAAAGAAATCCTACTGACATCCAAGAGGCCTCTTTTTTATGCTTCCAAGGACCACTAGCATCACATATTCTCTCTCCCAGAATTCATCTTTTGTGGTATACTCTTTATTTTGAGTTTCCTTAACAACTAAAATGATTGGCAAATTTAGTCATGCACATACTCAACTTTTTATTTTATGAGGGAATCAAGAGTATAAGAGACAGAGTAAGGTTGAAGAGATAAAGAAAAAATTTAGTATACCTTCCTGACCCTTCTATGATAGTTCTGACCACTTACTTTGATCAAAGTGATGAAAGAGGAAATAAAAACAGAGGACATGAGTGACACATTCTACTGCTAATATTAGAGGGGAAGAGAGAGGCAAAAAAACCCTTTCTTATCTTGCAAGTCTAAGGACTCTTCATTAATATTATTACATAGAAGCCTACTTTTTAATTTTATAGTTCTTTTCTTTAAAAATTATTTTATTTATTTATGTGAGAGAGAGATTGAGAGACAGAACAAGCATAAGCAGAGCAGGGGGAGGGGCAGAGGGAGAAACAGACTGAGCAGGGAGCCTGACACTAGGCTTAACCCAGGACCCTGAGATCAGGACCTGAGCTGAATGCAGATGCTTAACTAAGCCACCCAGGCACCCCTTACTTTTACAGTTCTTATCACAGTTTGTAGCTGTACTTTTTATAACTACTGTCACCATTCATGATCCCTGAAATGCTTAATAACCACTAAAATAATAGTGTCTGGGAAACTACAGCGAATAATATGTATGTGTGTGTGTGTGTGTGTGTGTGTGTGCATGTGTCCCTTTGTCTGTCTTCATGTATGTGTGTGAGAAAAACAATGGCTGCCAAGATGAGAAGATACCCATAAAATGCTCACATGGAGGCCTAGACCTTAATCTAAGGAGGAAGATAAGGTGTATAGATTTTGAATATGGTACTCAGGAAAAGAACCAGATCAATGAGCCAGGGGAATTACCATATAAAGTAAAACTATCTCTATTTCCAGATGACTCTATCTATCGTCTATCGTCTATCTATTTTCTCTCTCTCTCTCCCTCTATCTATCATCTATCTATCTATCTATCTATCTATCTATCTATCTATCTATCATCTATCTATCATCTATCATTTATGATATAGGTAAATTTGTAGAAATAGAATGTGGACCAGGAATCTAGAGGAGGGGGTAATGGTGCTTAATGGCTTAATGGGTAAGGGGGTTTATTCTGGAGTGATCAAAATGTTTTGGAACCAGACAGATGTGGTGGTCACAGCACATGTTGTGAAAGTCCTAAATGTCACTGAATTATTTCACTTTAAAGTGATTAATGTTATGTTATAAGAATTAAACATTAATACAAATAATTTTTAAAATGGCTTTGGGCATTTTTTAAGGATTTATATGATAATTAAATATAGTTAACAATTAAAAATATAAGTATATTGAGTCCCAGGGGATAGATATAATTATGCAACTAAGATTGACCATTTTATTATACAGAATAAAATGGATATATAGTGAGTCCTATTATTTTACCAACAAAGTAGAAGGGCCCCTCTTCTTCTGGGAATGGCTATTCACTTGACAATATTGACATAGTTATAATGGGAACAGTGGTTTTCAAGAGTCTAGCCCCTGTCCACAGTTGATTTGTTTAGGAGTAGCACTTGTTACAAGATGAGCCATTTAATTCCCTTCAATTAAAATTTGAAATTAAACTTCATATATTTTGAGTGGTAAAATATAAAATGTAAGATTGGAAACCACTGGGTCAGCTATGTGTCCCACCATGCAGACCAGAGAAGTAGAGGAAGGAAGTTTGAAAAGAGGGGAAAAAAATGAGGCAAACAAGCAAACAACAGGAAGAGAAGAGAATGGAGGTCTTTACAACATCCACATACCTCTTTCCAGATGCATCTCTGAGATTGAATTCCATAATCTTTCTGTATCCTTTTAATACATAGTCTCTTTAACTTAAATGTGTAGGTTTCCTATCCCTTGAAATTAAATAAATCATAACTATTGCACAGTGAGGAAATGAATACTGCTTTATAGACACAAAAATCTTAATACTTTTGCATATTTTAAAGGCAATAATGTGGAGAAATTTTCTTTTTAAAAGAACCATCTAAATTTATATAGGATTTAGAGTCTCTAAAAAATTTTAATGCAGTATCTAATTTCATACTAATACTACCTTGGAAATAAATGTTATTATCACCCCTGCTTTAAGAATTGGAGGGCTGAGACCTAAAAAGGTTGAATGACTTGCTCAATTAGCAGCAGAACAGGAACTAAGACTAATTTATCCCACTAAAAGTAAGCAATCTTTCCTGAGCAATCATTCTCTGAGTGTCTTGTATTGGTAGCTAGAACAAGAAAGCAGCATGGGATGCTCCCCATCTAGCCTTTTCTCAAGTTGGACTTCCTCTCCCATGGACCATAATCTTCTATCTACTTTGTGGGTCCAAGTAGAGTGAGCTATGCTTCCTGGACCAGTGCTGGTACCTCCGGTTCTTACAGGGTTTACCCCAGGGCTCTCTGGCTGCCCTGAATGACTCTCAGGTCAGCTGGCTTGACTACTCCCTAGAATCCAAAAGATTCCATCCATATTTAACATTTCCCCTATGGCCATTCTCCCTGACAGCAGCATAGATCACCAAAGAAGAGATTTTAAGAAGGCAACTTTCCTTGTTGAGGTAGCTCTGCAAGGGTTTTTGTATTCTGTTTTTGTATTCTCTAACCAAAAAGGCTACCTTTGGAATTTGTTTACAAGTCTCACTGCAAAAATTAACCTGGACTCCAAGGCATCAATCCTGGAACAGGCTTTCAGCAGATTTCTGGTATGAGCAGTATATTAGAACAAGAGATTCCAGATCATAGTGGAAACATTCATAATGGAGAGGAGGTGGGGACCTTGGATAGTGCTTAGACAGAATTCTTGTTCTGTTTACTTTCTTTGGTAGGCTCACAGCAATTCAGATGGTATGGGGCTCTTCAGTGTCAGGGACCGCATATCTGTCTACTCTGTAGCTTCAACAGTGTTGGCTCCATTGGTTTCCATCTTCTGGCTCAAAATGGCTGCTCAAGTACAAGTGTTACTTTTTGCATTCCAGGCAGAAGGAAGGAAGAAGAGGAAACCCCTCTAAGAACATTTCCTAAAAGCTGTAGACTTATTTCCATTTACAGAATTTGCACTAAAGGGTAGGCATAAGCATGCAATCATAGCTGCAAAGAGGCTAAAAAAAGGCAGCCTTTACTCTGAGTAGACATGTGCCCAGCTAAAATTTGGAAGTTGCATTAGTAAGGAACAAAAGGATATTGGGAGACACATAGCAAACTCTACGACAAGTGTGGAAGCTGCTCCTGAAGTCATTAAGTGGCTGTGCATGTGTGGCTTTTCTGAAAACGTCAAGGTAGAAAGTTCTGTTTCTTCAGAACAAACATATCCATCTTTTCTAAAGAGGCATCTCGGTATACCAGCACCCCGGGAATGACAGCAAAAGGGATGTCTGCAGAGCAATATAGGACTCAAGATGTAGCAATTAAGAATAAAAACAACATTGTTATAATAATTATGATAATGATGCACATTTGCATAATGCTTCAGATTTCTAATATTTAACGTTTTCTAATTGAACCCCAAACTATATTAAGAATTTTTAGTAATAACCCAATTTTATTGAGGAGAAAATGGAGAACAGGGGAGGTTAATTGCTTGTGTAAAGTTTATTAAGCAGCAAATAAATCCTACTCCAGGGCCCGAGCACTGTCATCAACCCTGATTCTTTGTGGACTGCAATGGCAACATAAATGTGGAATCCCAGCTTCTGTGTATTCCTTCCCTCAGTACACATTTACAGAGGAGCCCAAAGAATACAAAGGGAACAAAATAGCCTTTGCATTCAAAGACTTGAGAATCTAGTAGCAAAAGTGGCCAAGTTATGTAAAATATTTATATAGATTACATACTTATATTTTACATATGATATATGATTTTCTATTATATATTGTATGTTTATATGTCATAGTTTATATATATATATATATATTTTTTTTTAAAGATTTTTTATTTATTTATTAGAGAGAGAGACTGAGAATTAGAGAAGGTCAGAGAGAGAAGCAGACTTCCCGCAGAGCCGGGAGTCTGATATGGGACTCGATCCCGGGACTCCGGGATCATGACCTGAGCCGAAGGCAGTCGCCCAACCAACTGAGCCACCCAGGCGCCCTGTCATAGTTTATATATTAAGGTATATACCATATGTATGATTGTATATACACATCATTTATATATATTAAAAACACAACATATTTGTGCTTTTATAAAGAGTATAAACAAAATTCAGCAATGGGGAGGAGTGTCATTCCAATTTTCCTTTTCAAGCTTAAGATTGTCGGTAGAATTTAAAGGCTACCCTGTACCATAGAGCCCTTGTCTTTCCTATTGAGGCTTCCTTTCTCTCTCTCTCTCTCTCTCTCAAATAAATATTAAGAGAGAGAGAGAGAGCATGAGCAGGAGGGGCAGAGGGAAAGAGAGAATCTTAAACAGCTCCACGCTCAGTACAGAGTCTGACCTGGAGCTCGATCTCACAACTCCCAGATCACAGCCCTGAGATCACAATCTGAGCTGAAACCAAGAGTCTGGCGCTCAACTGACTATGCCACTCAGGTACCCCAAAGCTTCCTTTTTCTCTTAAAGCTTCATGTGATCATATTTTCCAACCCTTGCTGAAGCATTTCTCAGATGTAACATCTTGCAACATCCCAGTGAAGTAACTATCACTATTCTTATTTCATAGAAAGAACAAGGCCAACATGGATAGATAACATGCTAGGATGGAAGAAAACTACACAAAACCAAAATCTCCACTTGTTTTTAGTAAGATCATTGCCAAAGCTATAAGGAATCTAATAATAAAAAATTTATTTATACTTTCATTATAGTAGCTATTCCTTTGTGTTCTTCTAACACAATGCCCTGAACACAACAAATTGTTCTACTGGCCAGGTACTAGGTTGAGGGCTCTCTATGTATTAGAAAGTAATAATAAGCATAGTTAACATTTATTAACCACTTAGAAGAGGCCAAGCTCTTTGTTAAATATTTGATGACTGCCTCTTTCATCTTTAGAACTATGCCATTGAGGCCAATCATGATATTCCCTCATTACCATTCCCAAATTACCAAGGACCAGCCATGTACCAAGGACCAGTTCATACAAGTCATAAGAATCATACTTTGTTGGGTCTTCAAAATCTAAGTTCCCAATCCTTTGCCCTACTGTCATATCCCTCAGAGCAATGAGGCAAGAATTTACAATGGGAAACTTGATATTGCTTAAAATTTCGTTCTTTTCCTTCTGCCCCAAACAAGCAATAGTGAGAAAGGGTTGGACAACCATCTGTAAAAGTGGTGTCCATATGGCTTCTAAGAAACTTCATTTCTGCAGTGTTATTATTCTTCTATAGACAAAGAACACATGGGCCTCGTCTGTTCTCTACCTTCCCACACAGGACCAGTTCATCATTTTATATTGGTCCCAAGAAATGGTGGAATGGGATGTTATAACATCTGAGCATGTCTATTTCATTTATTCATTTTTGTGTGCCTTCTGGTTTAAACTTCATTTCTGATATTAATATTTTAAAATTTTCAGTCTTTTTCTTTTTTTTAAAGATTTTATTTATTTATTTATTTATTTATTTATTTATTTATTTGACAGAGAGAGAGAGAGATCACAAGTAGGCAGAGAGGCAGGGAGAGAGAGGGGGAAGCAGGTTCCCTATTAAGCAGAGAGCCCAATGCGGGGCTCGATCCCAGGACCCTGAGATCATGACCTGAGCTGAAGGCAGAGGCTCTAACCCACTGAGCCACCCAGGCACTCCTTTCAGTCTTTTTCTTGAGGATTTCCATCCCATGTCTGACTTTTCCTAAATTTGATTTATGTGTGTGTGTGTTTTTTTAATGCCTTGTATAAGTTTCTTCAGGTCTTTTAGCTAGTTTTAAAATAGAAGCTTACAGTTTTTATTTGTTTTGTGGATATACTTTTGTGGTATAATTTTTTATTGTTTTTAGGGTTTTGTTGTTGTTCTTCCACTTTTTTCTCATAATAATTTGGCATGGGATATGCCCTCAATACTTTGCTGTTGCTCTGTTTTCTACAAAATTAATTTTTATGAATATTTAGAAGGTAGGGGTAGTTCAGAGTAGTATTTTCAAATTCACTCCCTCTTTGACTTTTTCAGGTAGTATTAAAAATATGGCAGTTTGGCTTCTGAGATTTTATGCCTCCTTTCCCCTACCCTACTTTTATCTGGACCATTTCTCCTTTCTCTGATTCTTCTCCAGTTCCATCTTGGTTCAACTTCTAGAAGTTTCTCTTCAGTGTGGAATCATGTCCTGGAAGAGTCCTGGACGGTGAGTTTTGAGAGTTCATAAGACCTAGAATGATCCAGCCCCTTAAAGCAGACATCTGCACTCACCTACCATTGGAATGTGAGAAGTCATCCACAGTCTTAGTTGCTACTTCCCAGTGAACACATAGGGGGCTCTTTGGCATTCTCCTGTTCTCTGTGCTGTCAGACAAGACTTTGTTTCCCTCTGCTATAGGTAGATGCTGATACCATGCAGTCTTTAGGCTATATTATTTTTCCTCACTTGCTGATATTTTGGGGTTCATAAGAATGTTTTGTCAATTGCTTTTGTTGTAAATGTTGCCCGTGGGTTTTGGTTTTATTATCTTGTTGTTCCCTCTCTTTTATTTGGAGATTCTGAGATATTCAAAATCTATACTGTGGTAATTATCACTTTCCAGAATCCCCCTGGCATTTTATAGTTATCTTTTTGTTAATAATTTCTGGCTTAATTCCATTGTGATTTGAGAACATATTCTGTATTGTTTTATTGAGTTAATGTTTGCTTACAAGGAATCTCTATGTGAGTCTCCTTATATTTCTTAAATCTAGCCAGTGTTTGCCACATACTAACATTAAATAAATATTTGTAGAGTTGTTTTTGTCTGATTTTCTTTAATTCTTCATCAAGCATCCTTTACACAGTTATTAAGTACCTGGTAGTAGCTTAGCCACTTTGGAGTTTGTCTTAGTCTGTTCAGATTGCTAATAACAAAATACCACAGACTGGGTAGCTAATAAAAACCAGAAATTTATTTCTCAGAATTCTGGAGACTAGAAATTCAAGATCAGGGTGCCAGAATGGTCAGGAGAGGGCCCTCTTCTAGGTCATAGACTTTTCATTGTGTCTTCACATGGACGAAGGAACTAGGTAGCTCTCTGGGGTCTCTTTTATGAGGACATTAAACCCATTCATGAAGGTTCCACTCTCATGACCTAACCACCTTTCACAGGTCCACCTCCCAACACTGAGGGGTAGGATTCCAAATGTGAATCTGGGGGGCACACAAACAGACTGTAACAGAGGTACAAAGAATGAAAGATAGAGGTTTGTCCTAAAATTACACTTAAATCAGAAACTTTTGCAATTGAAGATATTGTTAGAGTCACCCAGGTGTACTGAAACCATTAAACAGTTGAAATCACAGAACTTAGATAGAAGGAAACGTTGACTCACAAGAGAGTAACAGTAGTTTTGTAGTGCATTCTCAGACTACTGCATGTGGAGAACTGTGTCTACTTATGGTGCTAGAAGAAAGAACCCATTAATTGATTCCTGGAATGCTTCCTGCCATGTGTGGGTCACGAGAGTAGCATAATCTACATATTTGTATTCTCAGATAAAAAGCTATTCAGATCATATGAAGATAATGTGATTGTTTCAAAAATGAAATTGAAGATAAGCATTGAGTTGGGGGCAAACTTGGGAATTATACATAGTTGTGCTGTAGATAAAATAGAACTTCCTGAAAATTTGGGTTCAAGTTTCTGAATTTCTACTTGTCTACCCCACATTTAATGAGTACTGACCACATTTCTGACACTACACTTAGAGTTTTCATATACTCAACTTATTTACTCTTCACGCTTTATCAGTAAGTTGTTACTCATTTTATAATCTTGGGAAATCACCTAAATTTACAGAACCTCATTTCTTCACCTATATGGCATGGATCGCCAAAGTATTCCATAGGGCTAACTCAAGGCTTCTGTGATGTCATGTGTGTGACCACAATCATCTAAAAATGTAATATGCTGTTACTATTTCCAGTCCATCACACTGTGATAATTAACACACAAAACAATATTACATAGGGGTTGAATTGCATAGTATAAAGTACAAATGCTGTACCAAAGGAAGATGTTGAAGGCTGTCATATGGAGGCAAGAAATAGATTCATACAGCACAGTGATTTTAGTCATGAATTAAAACATGAAGAGGAGAGGGGCGCCTAGGTGGCTCAGCAGGTTGAGCATCTGATTCTCGATTTTGGTTCAGGTCATGATCTTAGGTTTTGGGATGGATCTGGCATCAGGCTCCATGCTCAGTGGGGAGTCTGCTTGAGATTCTCTCTCCCTCTCCTTCTGCCCCTCCTCACCCTGTGCATGTGTGTTCTCTTTCTCAAAACAAACAAACAAACAAACAAACAAAAACTTGAGGAGGACAGAAAACATGAAGATTTTGGAGCAAGAATAAAAATATTTCTGGAAATACTGAGAAGGGTTACCTGTGTGAGATGAAAAAGTAGGCATTAAAAATAACATAACAGGGTGCCTGGGTGGCTCAGTTGGTTAAGCAACTGCCTTCGGCTTAGGTCATGATCCTTGAGTTCCGGGATTGAGTCCCACATCAGGCTCCCAGCTCCATGGGGAGTCTGCTTCTTCCTCTAACCTTCTCTCCTCTCATGCTCTTTCTCACTTTCTCTATCTCTCAAATAAATAAATAAAATCTTTAAAAAAATTAAAAAGATATATAAAAAATAATAACAGAACAGAATATAATGAGTATTTGTGTACATTTAAGATATATCTGATTTTCATTGCTGTCTTTTCTCTAGGTACCACACTTATTTAGCTATAAGCTCTCTGAAGACAAGGACAAGCCCTTTTCCACTATTATAGCCCTTCCCATGCCATGAAATAACATGGTAATTGGAGTAAGAGATGGGAGTTGAAATCTTGGCTCTACTCAATTCTGGTATGACTTAGAAAGCTTTCTTATTTGTGAAACAGGGAGGATGAGTCTGAGCAAAGTCACAAGCCATGGTGAGGATAAAATGAAACCATATAAGGGACACTATCAGCTGAAGCAATATCCAAATGTTCATCACTGACACCATTATCTCTGTCACCAAATTACCATCACTTCACTATCACAACTATCAGGAACCCAAACAGCATGTCTTGCAAGTTGAGCCAGTGAATATTTGCTGAGTGAAGGCACAGTGAAATAAATGGATGAAAAAGTGAATGAGACAAGATAGACCAGAAGCAATAAAAGAACCTAAATGGTGCAGGGCCTTGAAATCTCATTGTTCATAAATAGCTCAAGGCAGAAGATGGGTTAATGAGGCTTCATTTTGTGGTTCTACTTCGTGTGTAGTTTCTGACAGTAAAATGTAAATTTGGGTTGAATGGAGCCCGACTAAAGGCCAGGGGCCTTGTTGAGGACTGGGAAAAATCTTCTCCATCTAAAAGGAACCTTTAAATACTTTGGCGCTGAGAGAAAACCCAAGTTTTCAGTGAGTGGGAGCCAGCAAATGACCTTCGAGCAGAAGAGAGGAGGGAATCCAATCCCCTCTTTAATTAGGCCTGTTGTGGATGGACCCCACACCCAGTAAACCTGGTTCAGACTCTTGGCATCTGTATCTGAATCAGATAGCACTTTCAGAAATGAATTTTTACCACTGAGGTTGAGGATGTTACTTCACAAAGAAAAGAACGTCATCCAATTTTAGGAGAGTTGAAACTTCATGACATTTCCTGTCCCTTTTGGGAAACATGTGTATGTTAAAAATTTCCTAAAAATCAATAATCACTTTTGTCTTGAAATAACATAATTTCTTTGCTTTCTCTTCATAACTTTTGATGTTACAATCACTTATGCTTGAGGATAAAGACATCAGCCTGAAGTGGGAAAAACAGCAGATGTGGAAAAAATTTGTAAGATTTAAAAGAGCCCCCTGTTTTACATCTCTTGCTCTGTTGTACAGGGTCATCTCATGATGAGTGAAAGGAAGGAAAACCCACAAAGCCAACCTATCGGGTGGGTGGAGGAGAAGAAAAAAGAGAAGACATTCTTAAAAACATCTTTTTTGTTCAAAATGGACTCACCTGCTCAAGACACAAAAATAAAAAATAAAAAAACGAAAACCAAAATCCCTAAATTACAAGTATTATTAAGAGCTTAAATTTTTTTCATGAACTAGTTTACAAAAATGCAATTGCTTTTATGAATTCGCCTATGAGTATTTGAGTTTATATATGAGTTTTGTAAAAAAAAAAAAAAAAGTTTCCTAGTCACAAGAATGTATTATCATTTATAATAAAGATACTAAGGATCCCAAACGTTGAGGCTAGCAATAGAGTAGAAAAATTGAACAATTCTCCATAATCTCTTCATTTGATCTTTAAACTTAGTTTTATCATTTTGCCTGAGGAACTGTGAATTCTCAAAACTCATCTGAGCCCTTTACCCTGGGTAATGAATAAGTATGAAAATGTCTTCCCATGCTAATAATGGAGTGGGAGGTTATCTGTGCCTCTGGTCATCCACATTTGTATGAATATGGAATGTAGTCAAAAGGATGACTGGAAATTGATAGGAACATTTCAATACTGGTGATAAGAGCATTGATTTTAATCCTGGAAAATATAAGAAAAGGTCATCATCTCGTAGGTCAGCTACCTGTGAAAGTCTCGAGGCCAAGAAAAATCAGGTAAGATGATCTCCTATTTTATAAGGCATTCCTACTTTTTAAAATTTTTTTTTTCAAACATTTATTTATTTGTTTGTTTGTTTGAGAGAGAGAGTGCACTCACAGGGAGGGGGAGGGGCATAAGGGGAGGGAGAGAGAATCTCAAGCAGACTCTGAGCTGAGTATCGAGGCTGACATGGTGCTCAATCCCAGGATCCTGAGACCATGACCTGAGTTGAAACCAAGAGTTGGAAGCTTAACTGACAGCCACCAGCCACCCAGGTGCCCCAAAGCATCCCCACTTTTAAGAAGCAAACCAAGTGATT
Organism: Nasua narica; assembly: GCA_028533885.1. Taxonomy (NCBI): domain Eukaryota; kingdom Metazoa; phylum Chordata; class Mammalia; order Carnivora; family Procyonidae; genus Nasua; species Nasua narica. Next base: position 158,143,428 of record CM052798.1, on the reverse strand, counting down.
CTGATGTAGGCAGTTAGTTAGAAGACTGCACTGCAAGAAACACTCTCTTAATTGGGAAAAGACCAAGTATTTCATTAAAGAACATCTAGTATTTGCCTAACACTGATAGGTCATAATGTTATGAGTGAATATGTATTATTATTCTGATTTTCAGATATTAAGGAGAGTTCAAGAATATGGCCTGATAAGTGTTCTAAAAACTAAATGGAGGATGAAGGATACAAATCCCCATTCTGCTGGCTATTTCTCTTCCTTCTCTAAAACTCCCTCCTTTTGCTAACAAGTCTATCAATTCTGAGCATTAGGAAATTATTCTTCCTTAGGTACAAAAGTGTAGTATTTTATTCTTTGGCTCATAAATCTGTTTTTAAATTGAACAATGTGTGGGCATCACCATGCTCGCTCCCCAAACATATGCTCTCTCTCTCTCTCCAACCCTCCTACAGCCCCTCTCTCTCAAATAAATGAATAAATAAAATCTTCCAAAAATAATCATTCATCCATTTTTTTGTCCAAAAATTGGATATTTCTCACAAAAGAAAAATGTGGGGGGTGTTTTTATAATCAGGTTTGTGGATAATAATTTGTGATTTTATAAACCAATCCTGTTATTTCTTTTGGCTCCATTATCTTTGGAAAGTTGATGTGCTTTTCTCTCCCTTTATATTGATTTTCCATTCTTTCTTATACCCAGATGCTAAAATTAGATATAGGGCATCATAATTATGCCATAATTACCATGATCATATTTTCTTGCCATTGAAAATGAGTATCAGTTTTGATTTTCCCCAAAACTTCAACAGATGCTATCTTTCTATAGTATCGTAAATTAGTGTCAGAGTGTCTCTAAATGTATAAGCCATTTTCCTGAACTCATGAGGGGGGGGTCTGAACCCACTGTTTCAATGAAGTTAATTGTTTCCAAAAATTATCATTTTTTTCTATTGATAATTTTATTCCAGAGAGCTTAATTATTCTCTAATTACCCTGCAAACTGTCTTATTTCACCGTCCAGAAAGAAACAATATTTCTGCCAAAAAAACTTTATTTTACAAACGAGACATAGAGAACCAGAGAAAGAAAGTAACTTGTTCAAGATTGTTCAGCAAGTCACAAACAGAGTCGGAGTTAGTTTTATCCTCATAAACCTTTTATGATATCACACTGATTTAATCAGATTTGAGACTTGAGGATTAAGACTGGAATCTTAATTCTGGCTAGCTTTCTGGTCCTTGCTGCTTTTGAACAGAAAAAGATGAGAAAAGATAAAGAAAACAAACTGATGGCTATTGGAAGGAAGGTGGACGGGGAGATAGGATAACTGGGTGACAGGCATTAAGGAGGGCACATGATGTGATGAGCACTGGGTGTTACAGGCAACTGATAAATTGTTGAACTCTACAACTGAAACTAATGATGTACTCTATGTGGCTAATTGAATTTAAATAAAAAAGAAAAGAAAAGATAGCCACTTTTGGAAAAGAACAAAGTGCTGAGTGTCTTAATAAAGCCTTGGGAGATAGGATATTGCTGTTTACCTGGGATGAAGAGGGTTCTTACTCTCAGGGCACCTGGTAGCTCAGCCAGTTAAGCATTCAGCTCTTGGTTTCTGCTCAAGTCATAATCTCAGGATCACAAGATCAAGACTCAAAATAAGCTCCACACTTAGTTCGGAGTCTGCTTGAGATCTCTCTCTCTCCTTCTGTCCCACCCACTTGTGCTCTGTCTCTTTTTCTTTCTTTCTTTCTTTTTTAAGATTTTATTTATTTATTTGACAGAGAGACAGATCACAAGTAGGCAGAGAGGCAGGCAGAAAGAGAGGGGGAAGCAGGCTCCCTGCTGAGCAGAGGGCCTGATGCTGGGGTTGATCCCAGGACCCTGAGATCATGACCTGAGCTGAAGGCAGAGGCTTTAACCCAATGAGCCACCCAGGCACCCCTATATTTTTCTCTCTAAAATAAATAAATACATCTTAAAAAAAAAGAGTGTTCCTACTCTCTTCTGTAGCTGGGTCTTGACTGAGAGGAACAACACTGACATTCATTCACTCATTCAACACATAGTGACCTTCTATGTATAGTCCCTGGGGATGCGGGATAAACAACACCATTTCCCCTGTAGCACTACCTTCTCCTAAGAACACAGGTTCCTATTTCAATGGGAGGTGGAGATATATAAACCAACAGTTACTCTATAGAGTGGCAAAGCTTTTTGATCAGAGTCAATCATGAGATTTACTTTGAACACTACCTCTAATTTTATCAAAAGGTAGCTGTTTCTTTTTCCTGCTCTCCCAGAAATACTGCTTTATTCAAAATATTTTAATTTATATTTTAATTGAGTTTTTTGGGTTGTGTGATCAATAAAGAGTTGTATCAGGCAAGGTTCTTATCTTCAAAAGCTTACAATGTAGTGGAGTAAATGAAGTAAGTACTTAGTCGTAATTTGAATTAGAGACTGCATATTCATTTTTAAAACTGAAGTATTAAGTTATGAGGATAAAGGTGGTGTTTGTTTGTATTGATCCTTAAAGAATTTGGAGGTGAAGGGCATTGATACCCCATAAGGTGGAGAGACAAATTAAGTGCAAAATGCAGTAAGAGGTATAGGAGATGACAGAGTTAGAGAAAAGAGAGTTTCTCCTTGGGCAGCTCACACACTGTAGGGCCATGTTGGGAGTCAACAGAAACCCACATAGCATCTAAAAGAAAGTCAAGGGGCGCCTGGGTGGCTCAGTGGGTTAAAGCCTCTCCCTTCAGCTCAGGTCGTGATGTCAGGGTCCTGGGATCGAGCCCCGCATTGGGCTCTCTGCTTGGCGGGGAGCTTGCTTCCCCTCTCTCTGCCTGCTCTCTCCCTACTTGTGATCTCTCTCTCTGTCAAATAAATAAATAAAATCTTTTAAAAATAAATAGATAGATAAATAAATAAAAGAAAGTCAAGAAGGTAGACCAGAGGAACTATGTTCTGTCCCCATATTTCTCATAATCTCCATCATCACATACAAAGTCCTCACACATACATAACACACACAGGTGCACACATAAACAGAGTCATGCACATTTTCCATAACTTTAAAGCAATTAAGTTCTTTAGAAAAAAATAATTGAGCCATCTCCAAGTTCATGGGTATATTCCTGAAAAGAACAGAGGAAGAATGGTCCCCAAAATAAAACATGTAGTCCCTTCCTCCAAAACTATTATTGATTCCTTCACTGTGGATTCCCAGTGAACAAGGTTATCGATCGACTTCTAGACAATAGCCCCACTGGGACAAAATGTGATTCTCTGACATTTGCTACTCATATGGAAGCAAGAGAGAGACCCACGGGCCAAAAAAGTAGAGGATTTAATATGGGTTAAAGATACATTGTTTCAAAATAATTCTCATTAAATCATTTCATGAGAGACTCACCGAAGGAGAATGATATTTGTTAAACAGATCTTACGTTTCAGATGTTTTACAAAGTACTATCTCCACCTTCAGATGGAGAAATTGAGCCTCATAGAAGTTATATAATTTTTGTAGGTCAAATGATGGTGAATGGAAAATCTGAGATTCTGACTTACGTTCATGTAAAAAAAACTCTTCTTAGAGACTGTGCCATGTTGGGATATTGGTAGTTATGACCGTTTACCACATGCTTAATACATCCCCAATGTATTTTACCCAGTTAATTATAACAAAAGGCAACTTTAATGGGTGATATTATGCCCATGGTACAGATAAAGAAAAAGAGAAAAAGGTGATAATAAATTCACAAGCTGGTGTTAGAAGTCATCAGGAAGATGTACCACTGCTGGCCCTGGGACACACAGAGACTCCTCACCGTCTCCTCCGTCCCTGGAATGTACATTTGTCCACCATTTCCACACTGGGAGTTGTTTCAGGGAAGCAACCTTGAGAGAGTAAGGTGTCCTTGAGACCATCTGAACCCCATTAAACTTTTAGCATACTGGTGGGTGGGCAAAGGTCTTGTGGGGCAAGCCTCATACGTGAGTACCCTTGTTTATTAAACCTGCCACCTTGTTTATTAAACCTGCAGTGTTGTACCTGTCTCATCAGTTTCTCCCTTCCTCCTGTGTGGGGACCAGTTTCAGATTCATCTGGGGAGCTCCCAGGGCTGCAAACCAGCTGCTAAAAAGCACATTTTGGATTGAAGCGCAAGTGTGTCTAAATCAAAGTTTGTGTTCGTGCCACTAAATCAGCGTCTCATTATCCCTTTGAGACTCACCTAGAAAGAACAAGCTTACTTTGCTATCAAATGACCTTTTGTGGTCCATTCCAGACCAGAGTGATGAGATTCATCTGTCTCTTCTGGTTACTCAGTGGTGACATAATCCCCTGGACTTCTGGCTCTCATAGACCTTGCACACTCTGCTGCTACTGCATATTTATTCACATGCCCAGCCAGAGTATCCATTGCAGCCCATCCTGTTGGGGCCAACCCTTAGCAACTCTCTATGTCCAGGACCAGCAGAGTAGGAACTCAGGAAATTTAGTTGAATACCTATTCTGATAAAAAGGGTTTCCAGAGGTGAGTCCTGGGGTGGAAGGCTGAACTCGTGTCAAAATTCCTCAGTTGGTTCTCAGGTTTTGGGAGAGCTTGAGGCAACTATAAAGGCACCAGAAACCAGGATACCCACCACTAACTACTGCTCGCAGACATTTGATGATTATGTCACAACAGCATTTTCTCATTTCCTTCAGAAGAGTTATTTAAAATGGTATTCCAGATAAATCGCAGAGATTGGTCACTCAAGTCTCTTTACAATAGAATTGTTCACTTGTGGCGATGGACAGCCTAGCTGGGAAAAGATGGTCGGGACAGTCTGACCCAGAGACTAAGCCATAGATGGTACTTTCTTTAGTCCCCACCTTCTTTTCCAAAGGTAACCAAGAATCACAATCACCAAATAGTGACAAGGTTAGTTTGTTTTTCTTATAGTCACAGACAAGATGTGGAAAAAGCAAAGTAAATGGCTTTCTATTCCTTGAAAAAGTACTTGGTATCAGAAGCTACAACTGACATGTTGCTTCGGTTGACACATTTGATCGCCCCAAATACTCTATGTGGTAGGTTGCAGAGGTTGTTTCTGGTGTCTATACTTAATGACTGTTTCAAACACATTTGTTGAATAAATGAGTGAGGTGTATTCTAGCTTGGCTGAGCTAGATTTCCATAAAAAACAAAACAAAACGAAAAACTCCAGAACATATGAGAGAGAAAGCTCCTAGAGCCAAAATAATTCCATACTGAATCATTCTCAGTTACTAAGGCACAAGAACAAAATTCTCTGCTCACAAATGATTGTGGATGCTGTTTTGCACTCAATTCAGAACAATAAAGAGAGATGCAAGGCTCAAGGGAGAAATGGAAATTAGAGTGTCTAAAAATGCTTTCCCTGAAAACAATAGTTCAATACAGACAATGCGTGGAGAAAGTTTATCCACAGATAGATACACTTACAGGGACATGTGAGTTGACCCAGGATGTGGTTGCATCTGAGATGGCACAGAGCCATTCAGAGCTGTCCCCAACTGCAGCAGGAAACTGGGACTTTGTATGCCTCCATGAGTCAGTCTTTATGCAGGCTAGGGCTCCCTGGAGTGCTATGCCCTTGAGCGAAGAAAACTCTGTTGCCAAGAAATAGTTTTAGTAAAGGATTTAGCTGCTGGTCATTGGCAGCTGACGACTTAGGTATGTTGGCACTGCAGAAGGAATCCAGGATAGAAACCAGACTATCCTCCAGAAAGAAATTATGTATAGGTGGATTTCCTTCTGAAATAGGTGGATGTATAGTGCCAAAGTATAGACAGGAGATTTCTCCCAATTGAGTTTAAACTTACAAGTCTTGAATTCCAGCAACCTGGCATCAACTTGCCATTCTGGTGAGACCCTACCAAGAAGATGTTTCCCTTTCATTCACATATCATTGAGCTTCTGCTATGCTTTTTGGCGATGGTAAATAGTATGTTCTGGGAACATAGTTTGCCAGTGATAATTGCTTTGGGGGGCTAGAGATTAGCTTGTTTTCCAAATTTGCTGTGTGTGGGCCAGGGAACATCTGTATGTACTGATACAAAGGGTTGTCTCGAATATTTTTCTGAGTGATAATCTTGTGTGTATTTTTAACTCATTAGATTCTTTAAAAATCAAGAAGGGGACTTCTATTTCCTGGAAGATGGAATATATGTACTTTTCCCTATTACTCCTGATAAGTGCAGTTAAACCCTGGATAGCATGTATAAAACAAACATAAAGACTCTCAATGTGGGAGAGAAAAAAACAGACAGCTAGGGACCATAGGGCCCTAGGAATGAATAGGTCCTAAGTGCCTTTGTTTATTTTGAATCATGTGTCCCAGCCTTGGAGCTAGATAATCCAGCAAATCAGAAACGCCAATAGGTACCGATGAAAAATAAGCCCCAAAAGAAGTCTGCTCTCTCTAGTCAAAAATGAAGCAATGGGCAGCTTAACAAGACAGAACACTTTTTTTTGTCCCCAAATATGTTTATTTTAATTTTTCAGTGTTACAAGATTGATTGCTCATGCACTACACCCAGTGCTCCATGCAATACGTGCCCTTCTCAATACCCACCACCAGGCTCACCCACCCCCCAACCCCTTCCCCTCCAAAACCCTCAGTTTG
>CM052798.1:158099234-158136277 GCA_028533885.1 Nasua narica | reverse complement strand
AAATCAAAATCACACTGAGATACCACCTTATACCAGTTAGAATGGCCAAAATCAACAAGACAGTAAACAACAAATGCTGGAGAGGATGTGGAGAAAGGGGAATCCTCCTCCACTGTTGGTGGGAATGCAAGTTGGTGCAGCCACTTTGAAAAGACAGAACACTTTTTTAAAGATTGTTTTATTTATTTATGTGACAGAGAGAGAGATCACAAGTAGGCAGAGAGGCGGGCAGAGAGCGAGGGGGGGAAGCAGGCTCCCCACCGAGCAGAGAGCCCAATGTGGGGCTCGATCTCAGGACCCTGAGATCATGACCTGAGCCAAAGGCAGAGGTTTTAACCCACTGAGCCTCCCAGGCGCCCCAAGACAGGAGACTTTTAGATAACAGTCACTCTATTCCAAACAGGGAAAACATAAAATATTGCCCCCCACCCTAGCTAGCAAATTTGAGTGGGGAGCCAGATTTCCACCTTCATGAGGCAGTGGCAAAATGCCCTGACACTCCTGTGGATGTAGTGTTAGTAAAGGCCAAGTAGGGATCCTGAACTCTTGTCCATGTTGGCCAATAATAACGCCCCCCTTTACCTGCACTTCTACTATGGCAGGACAAGGTACCCTTCCCCTCCTCCCTGGGGTGGCATTGGAAGAGGCCCAATGAACTCAAGACTTCTACTATCATGCAGTAGTAATCAGACCATCCCCACCACAGTGTCAGTGGAGACTCCATAGGAGCCAAGTTTCCCACCATGGGTCCATCAGCAAGAAGCTACCCTTTGGGTGTCAACAGATGCCAAGTGGGGAACCTGGACTTCTGCTTCCACCTGACAGTAATGCCCCGGCTGGAGCAGTACCAAAAGATCTGAGACTCAACGTAGAAAAGACACCAATCTTTCCCAAATTGGTATGCATGTTTTAGGTAATTCCTACTAAAATCCCACTAAGAATTTTTATAGATAGACACAAGATTTTCCTATAATTTATGTGGAAAGGCAAAGGAACCAGAATAGCTAAAACAATCTTGATAAAGAAGAATAAAGTAGAAGAAATCAAGCAACCAGATCTTAAGGCTTCTTGTATAGCTGCCATAATCAAGAATGTGTGTAGCTGGCAGAAGAGACATATAGATCAATGGAACAGAATGGAGAACTCAGAAATAGAGCAACACAAATATGGCCAGCAGAATTTTGACAAAAATATCAAGAAAAGATAGCTCTCTCAGGAAACTGTGCAGTGGCCACAGGACATTGACAAATGGCAAAAAAATGAACCTCTACCTAAGTCTTATATCTTGTAAACACTGAACTCAAAATGGACCACCAACTTAAATGTAAAGCATCCAACTATAATATTTTTAGAAGAAAATAGAATAGAATCATCAGGATATAGTGCTAAGCAAGAGGTTCTTAAATTTGATCCCCAAAGCAATATTTACTTAAAAATGGATAAATTGGATTTCACCCTTTATTTAAGACTTCTCTTTTGCCAGAAGGCCTTATAAAGAAGATAGAAAGAAAAGCTACAGAGTGGGGGAAAATATTAAAAGCCATACATGATAGGACTAGTATCTAGACTATATATGGTATTATATGTATATCTCATATATATATATATATATATATATATATATATATATATTTTACATATACTTATCCAAAAGATATATATCAAAGCTCACAATAAAAATGCAACCAATGCAATTAGAAAATGAACAAAATACATGAGAAGACGTTTCACTGACATGGATATACAGATGGCAAATAAGCATACGAAAGGGTGTTCAACATAATTTGCCATTGGAAAAATGCAGATTAAAATCACAATGATATGTCTCTATATCCCCATTAAAGTGCTTAAAAAAAAGTGAATAGTGACAACAAATGCTGGTGAAGATGCAGAGAAACTGGGAACACAAAATGGTACAGCCAACTAGAAAACTGTTTGGTGCTTTCTTAAGGAAACTAAACATTTGAATTCTGTATGACCCACAAATTATATTCCTAAGCATTTGTTCTAGAGAAATGAACAATTATGTTCACTGAACAATCTATACACAATTGTTTATATCAGCTTTATCCAAGTTAAAATCGTGAGGAGTAATTTCTTTGGCTATACTCCTCTTCTTTTTTTCCTTATGTGGAGTGACTTATCTGAGTGGACAATTTAGAAAGAATAAGCAGACATTCTGGGCTTGGAAATGAGAGCACTTCTTTTCGTAGTTCACAGAAAGCACATTACAGTGCTCCCCATCCCCCAGCGATCCCCATTCAGGGAAGACTGCTCCAGTCTATGCTAGTGGGATGTGGTAAGTGAGTTTGCCTACTCATTAGATACCATGTTAGCAAGTCTATGTGCCTGTTCTCAAAACAGGATTCTTCACATTGGCCTTGGTGAGTAACCAAGGTGATTTTTAAAACCCCATCTGCCATTCATTTGATACATTTCTCAATTTTTCCAACTGTTTATAGTAAAGCAAGGTGCTGTTTGTTTGAGGTTATTTAGGCCCCTGATACATAAAATAAGCTTAAAATACTATATTAGTTTTCTAAGGCTGCCATCAGCACAGAATTTAATTTCTCACAGTTCAAACCTGGAAGTCTAAGACCAAGATGTTGACAGGTTTGATTTCTCCTGGACCTCTCTTTTTGGCTTAGAAATAGCTGTCTTCTCTCTCTTGACCTCACAGTGTTTTTTCTTTATGACTCTTCCTCCTCTTATTAGGACACTAGTCATATGGGATTAGGGCACCAATCTTATGACCTCATTTCACCTTAATTATTTCTTGAAAGGTTCCATCTCCAAATGTAGCCACTTTGGAGGTTAGAGCTTTAACATATGAATTTGAGGGAAACATAATTCAATCCATCACAAACACCTACAGAAAAGCAAAGTTAAAAATAGATTTTAATAGAAAATTAACTCTGAGTTATTGACAGAAGATACACTTAACCAGTAAGAGAGAATTTGAAAAATAAAAAGCATAGAAGAAGTTATCTCAACCAGCAATGAGAATCACAGTTATATAGCAATAGATAGTAACTGAATATAGTAACAAAGAATAAAACTAATTAGGTATGAAAACAGAAAGAAGTAACAGGGATAAGAAGGGATATGGCTCAGTGATAAAAGGAAATAAACCACCAAGAATGTATAATAACCATGAATTCACAAGTGACAATATAGTCTCAAGATCCACATGGCTAAAGTTTTCAGAATTCAAGTAGCAATTGACCAATATGACCCATTTTTGATCATTGTAGATTTTGACTCGCTTATCTCAGAAATTAATGTCTATGGGAGTCCAAGAATTGATAAGAAATATAGAAAAAATCTCCAAATAAAAAATATCATCTGGTATCAAGATGATTAACTTCAAATGCATGTGGAGTTATAAAGGTTTGAGTCACCCAAGCAGTTTTGAAGAAAAACAAGATTGAAAGGATTGGGTTGGATTAGTTTGCTGGATACCAACACTCACTATACGAGAGACAGACTTCCTTAAAATTCAGTGGGAAAAGAGGCGCCTGGGTGGTTCAGTCAGTTAATCAGCTGCCTTTGGCTTGGGTCATGATCCCGACGTCCTGGGATTGAGTCCCACATCGGGTTCCCTGTTCTGTGGGGATCCTGCTTCTCCCTCTGCCCCTCTCCTATTCATGCTCTCTCTCTCTCAAATAAATGAGTAAAATCTTCAAAAAAAATGAGGAAAAATGGAATTGTCAGCAAATGGTACTGAGGTATGTCACTATCTATATTTTAAGGAGTGAAGTTAGATATCTATCTTATATATTACACCAAAACAAATTTCATCTTTATTAAAGACCTACATGTATGCATTTTAAACCTGTAGAAGAAAATAAAAAGAATACATTTATTACATTGGGCATATTGTTATATTATGTTAAGAAAACCCACAAACCATAAGTAAATAACAGATTGACAGGTTCATTTACATAAAAATAAAAATATGCCACAAAACACATGACAAATATAACTAAAATCAAGTTAAGCAAAGATAAAATTGTTAATATTTAAAGGAAAAGAATCAGTATATAGAATGCATAAAACATCTCCAGATCAATAAAATATTGATAAACTATAAACAGAAAATTAAAAAAACCTGGTAAAGCATATAAAAAGGATATTCACAGATGAGGAGACCCCAATAAAGATGAAAATACATTCAATATCGCTAACAATTGGAAAAATGAACATTACAAAAATGAGATACTGGCCATCAATTAGGAAAGAATAAAATACTGAGAAAAACAGATAGAGGCAAAGATCTTATGCTGATGAGGGGAGTGAAGATTGGTGTAACGAACGACCTTGGAGAGTAATTTATCAATATCTGAAAACCAGTGTTGATGCACAGATCTGATACACCTGGTCATTTTCTGTTTAGATATCTGTCCTAATGGAATGCTTCTGTATGGACCAGAAGGTTTTCAGGAGATAATTATTCATGGGTTTTCAGGTTTCTGCCCATCTTGCAAGCAAAGTCACTATCCTTCAGTTTCAAATTAACTTTTCAAAGATGTTTGTAAGACGAACAAGGGGGAAAGAGATGGTGTCTGCAGAGGGCAGGCTTGCTCACAGTCCAGCACAATAGGAGTAATGTCTCCCTGCATCAAAGATCAGGCATAATAGCTCACAGTACATTATAAAAAATTCAGGTTCCCTAAACTCAGGGTTCCTAGGCTATGATGCAAATCCACTGTATGCACGATCCACAGATCCACACCTGGGCTCCTGCGGTTCTATTCACATGGAACTGAGAGACAAAGGAAATTGGTGCAAAAATGCTAATTCTTAGGAAGCTCACTGTGCCATGAGTAATAAAGTCCTTTGCCTCTGCTACAAGCACCTCATGTTTTTTGCCAGAATTCATGAAACTGTGACAGATCGAATTAACAGATCTTATGACAGTTTATAATCATAAAAAAATTGGAATCAAATTGAATGTTTAACGATGGGGGGATGGAGTTTAAAGGTTGTGAAACAGTGAATTAAACAGTAAAATTGGTGGACTATGAATCCTCAAGTAAGGGAACTATGTCTACAGTCAAAATTAGTTGATTGTTGGCAATCTTAAATAGTTCAACCTAGTTTCGTATCAATATAAATCGATCTCAGAAACATAAATTTTGATTTTTAACTTTGATTTGTTCACAAAAAACAACCTATGCCAATGTTTAAAATGGAAGCATGCTCTTTCTATTCTTACTGATGGAGTAAAAGTATTCTACTCCACTATGCAAGGGAGACACACTAACCTCACTGGACCGAGTAGAAGGAAGAGGACAATGGGGTGACTAGCAGGGAGATTTCAACTGTATCTATAAAATTCTGGTTCTATAACAAGTGAGGATGAGAAGTAAACATTATAATATGCTACAATATTTTGTCGGTACGTGTCTACACTTAGGCGATTGCCACAAAACTCCCTGAAGTTCTCTCTATATAGTACGTGCCCATTGTTTCTGAATTAAAATATAAGATTAAAGTAAAGTGAATGGAGGCACGAGAGGCTCAAGAGGGCAGCCACAACTTAGAAAGGAGTCCTCTTGAGCAGGCTTTCCACATCTCCAGAAGCTGTGCGAGATCTCGGTTCTCTCATTTTCTCAGAAGGCCTATCTTGGTTTACAGGACAGTTTTTTCTTCTAGAAAACACATTATGAGTCACTCAGAGGAGTATGGGCCTACCCTAAAATTTTCACCATGTGTCATTAAATGTCATATAGTTCAACTGCAGGAAATTTTTTTCTCATAATGAGAAATGCAAAGCCTGGGCTGGTTTCAAGTTTTTGTTTTTTTAATCCTGAAAAAAACATTAATGAATTTATATACATAAAAAACATCTTTAAAGTACAGTGACTGTGTCTCTACTAGGCTACCTTCACAGCTACTAGATTAGTACAGTTTTTACCTTTCCCCCCCCCCCATTTTTGTAGTACCTATTTCTGGAAGGGGTTGGAGGTACCTAAATAAAAGCAAAGGATCATACATGGTGAGAGCTTGGAGGGATTTTTGCACTTATATTTTCATTTTGTAGATAAAAATATGTAGACATCCTTGGGTAGTGGCCATGTCCACATTCAAGCATATTTTCTGATCCATCAAACAATAATGACTTTAAGATGCTAGACTAGACTAAGAATTATACCTAACGGTTCTTGAATGCTTCTAGGTTCTAAGCAAGGTTCTAAGCCTTTCCCTGTATTATCTCATTTAATTTCATACAGTTTTATGAGTTAAGTGCTGTTATTTCCCAGTTTTACAGATGAGGAAACTGGGTGCCAAGAGGATGAAATACATTTTCCACCACTATACATGTAGGAACTAATAAAACAAGGATGCTAGCCCAAATGCTTTTATTTCCAGACTCACCCATACTCTTCACTGCTCTTATAGATTAATTGAAAACAATATAGCCCTGAGTATTTGTCTTATCATCAAGTCTTAATTGTGATGATAAAATTTTCTAGTCCGATTAAACATCCAAAGGGTAGGTATTCTTTTCATTTTATAAATACAAAACATAAGGACCAGAGGGGAAGACTAAGTGGAATCTTGATCCTTGGGTGGAAGGAAAGATAACATTAAAAATAATTATGCTCTGATTTTTAGAATCTTAGCATACCAGTAATTAGGATATGCAGCTAATGCCTTCCCCCAGGGAGTGAAGTCTGGAGAGAGACATAAAGTCACCTCAAGATTAAAAAGTCATGGCCTTGGTTATGGCTTGGTTGTCCTAATGTTTCTTCATTAATAGCACAGGATGCCATCCTGAGATATGAATTACCATCAAGGCTAACATCTAGAGCAACTTTTGCAGCATGCCAGAAACTGAACTAAGGGCTTCATCTACATTGTTTCCATTTACTACTTAGCAAGCACACCCGCTCCTTCCATTTTGTTGGGTACTTTATACAACAGCTTTATACATAGAGATGGAGTTGATTCCCACAAACACTGTATGAAGTTGGTATTGTTGTTGCCCTCATTTTATATGTGAAGAAATGATTTTGAACCCTAGGTCCAGAGTTACCCTTAACCCCCACTGGATTGTCTTCTTTATTTATTATCAAAGTAGCACCACAGGGGATGTACTCTTCTTTTCTCCTTAAGGGGATTGAGGCCTGTAGAGGTTAAGTAAATGATTCAAGTGTTGTTTCGCATAGCTAGAATGGAAACAAAGACCTTTTGAACCCTACATTTGACCATATGACTTTACTTAGCACCTCTACGACAAGAGAAGCATGTGCTTCTCTCTCCTCCCTCCTTCCTTCCCTCTCTCACTCTCTATCTGCCCCCTTCCCATTTCTCATTTTTATATTGTAGAAAACATAGCATATAACAGAGTTTTCATTATCTTCTACAACTTGAGGTAATATCTCCAGCCTTGTCATTTTGCACATCTTGTTGGATTATTAATTAACCTCCCACTTTAGTTCTATTTGTGCTTCTCATTGCCTAACTTTTTACTATTAGTTACCAAAAATATCCTTGTATTTACATCACTCTCTAAAAGTATCTTAGAATGTCCCATGTATCTGGAATGGAGACTGTACTGGCTTATCTCTACAGAGAAAGAGCCACCAGGGACATGGGCTAAAAAGAAGGTCATGCTGTGTCATGCCAATCATTCCTACTAATGCTTTCAAAATATCATATATTGGTAATTGGCACAGAGTTTAATTCTGATGTTGGAGATTCCCTTAAAAGGTGATGTGATTTTTAGATTCCTCCAGTTCCAAGGTCTGGTTCTGGCACTGCATCATATCCACTAGCTTAGTGACTTACATAAGTTATCAACACTCTATTTTCCAATCTTTAAAATGAGGGTAGGGTGGGTGAGTGATGTATATTTCATCCCCTCTTTTGTAAGGATTAGAGATAACTTGTTTAATTGTCTGGTGATAGTAGGAAAGTATCTCATTTGAGTACCTAATATCACACAAATATTCAAGAAATGGTAGATATTTTAATTTTATTTTTTTAAAGATTCACTTATTTATTTGACGGAGAGAGAGAGCGAGAGAGAGAGAGAGAGAGAGCAATCAGGGAGAATGGCAGAGGAAGGAAGAGAGAATCTTGAGCAGACTCAATGCTGAGTATGGAGCCTGATGCGAGGCTCAATCCCACAACTCTGAGATCATGACCTGGACCGAAATCAAGAATTGGATGCTTAACCAACTGAGCCACCCAAATGCTCAGGTAGCTATATTTATGTACAGCACCCACATTGCTGACTTTCACAACATAGAACTCAGCACGTCTTTAATGTGACTCAGCAGGTCATGCAGCCATTGACATGCTGGGCATTAATTCTCCACCAACTCAAGAGAATTTTAGTAAGAAAATATTTCCATTTGAGAAGTATTCTTTGAATATATTAGCTTCTAGAAAGATACTACCAAGAATTCCTAAAACAACAAATTAATTAATTGACAAGGCATATATACAATCTATACAACACAGGTGTCTCTACTTACATGTTCTGATTGGCTGCAGACCCTAAACTATGATTTCTTCCCTGGAAAGGAATCGTATTAACAAGAAATTACAAGGTCAAAGATTCTGCAATTTTGTCTTTCCAGGGATTGTTCTTAATGCTTTGTTGCCAGGTCTCCCTTCGCTATTCTATTCCCAAGTTCACAGACTTTCTGCCAAGAATTCTGGGTGTGACACTGGGGAGTGATGAATATATTTAGATGAATATATTTAGAGTGATGATAGTGATGAATATATTTAGGGTTATTTCATAGTCATCTCCTGACCCACCGACTGTTCTGTGGGTATCTGGACCAGTTGCTCTACTCACATTTGGTGACGTCTTCTCTCTCCCTCTTACCCAAGATTGGGAATTTGGTTCTGCCCTACTAAGATGAATGAGTCTCTCCTACAAAAGATTGTTGCTATCTCTTTGTGTGAGGACCAGGGTAGACTTCAGGGACAGTAATTCATTTTCTTTTAAGTTCGTGTCATATTTAGGTCAGGGGAAGCTAGCAGAGCTTTCCCACCCCCTGTCTTTGGGTTACTAGTACATTCTGAAAACTGGAACCTAATAAAGCCGGTGTGAGTTTGAGAGAGCATTAAACCTTGGGAAAGGAAAGGTGCCATCTACTGAAACTGGTAGTACAAAACATGCAAAACCCTTGTGGCTTCATTATTTGATTATTAAAGAGTGGTTTTAACATCAAAATGTGACTTTTAACTCATATTTGGCCAAATGCCTCTACCACAGTGTTAATGACAATTGAAGAGTTCAGAACCCATTGCAAATTCTTCCATATGATAATGATGATGATGTTCAGGAAAGAAAGATACTTTATTACCAAAGATACATTACTTATTTATTTAACAAATAGTTGACAGACCCTTACCTTATGCTCAGTATGAAGGTTGCATATATGAATATTACAGTGTAGCTCCTTCTGCAGGTTTTTAAAAAATTAGTAGGGTCATGGATACATAAACCAGTAACAAAACCTAACAGAAAAAGACAATTCATTCAGTTATCAGAATTTCAATTTCTTGTAAGGTAAAAATGATGACTAGTGTTTATAATTCTTACCTCAAGTGGTTTTAAATAAGAAAATATAAGTAAAGTAAGTGGCCCAGGTAAGAGCAGGAAAATAATAAGTGAAAATCATTATGATTTTAACATTGTTCTTCTTATAAATCCAAATATATATATACACACACACATACATATCATAATGACATAACAGATAATATATAATGGAGGGACAGGGTAGGGAGTATTTAACTTTACTTGGGATGAATATTAAATAAGAGTGGACATAGTATTTGGCAGGGAGAGAAGTTGGCAAAGGATAATTTAAGGCACATGGCAATTACTCAATGATTGTTATCTATTATTATTACTATTATTATAAGAGACAGGTCTGTGATAAGTTTTAAAAGTAAAATGAGGATAAGGAGGGAAAGCAAGGGAAACTAGGCAGGGAAAGGAGTTTATACAAAGGACAGAGGCACAGCACTCCACTCCACCATCATGGAGTAAGAAATGTTTCAATGTTGCTGGGGAATAAAATGTGACTGAGATAATCCTGGAGAGGTAGACAGGACCACCACCTAAAAGGTCTTAAATGTCAGTCTAAGGAGGTTATATCATATCCTATTGACTATAAGAAGTGACTAATGGATATTAAATATTTTAGGAACATGATCAAGTTTGTACTTTAGAATTTTCACTTGCATAACAATAGAAAGGAATGTTAGAGAGAGGAAACACGCAGAGGAAGTGTGGGAATATCTAGTAAAGTAAAAATGACCAAGGACCTAACAATCTTATTTCTAGGTTTACACCCTACAGAGAACCATACACAGCACAGCATTTGCTCATTTATTGCAGTGTTGTTTATAATAGAAAAAAAGTCGGGCACAACCCAGTATCAGTAAGAATGACTATAAGAATGGTATATTACAGTAAAAGAATTACTAGAATATTATGCACAAAAAAATGAATCTGTTAAATCTAAATGTATTAGCCAGAGTTGATGTCAATGGCACCTGAATCACCACCATCTTCACCATCAAGCTGAAGAATGTTAAGTACAAGCTGATGCCATTTGTAAACATTTTGGAAATAATATTTATGGACACATACCCACAAAACAGTTACAGAACAAGGACTAGAAGGAGAGCCACTAAATTCCCCATAGTTGTTTTGTGATGGGAGGGAAGAACAGCCATGAGACTGGAGAGGAAAATAAAGAAGACTTAAAGTTTATCTTGGATGTTCTGTTTCGTGATAGGCAAAATTTTAAAGCAAACATGACAATATATGAGCATTTGTGATTTTCAGTGTGTGGGGGCATGGATTTTATTTCAAAATAGTCTCTGTGCTTATAGAAAAAAAAATTTAAAATGAAACGTGTATTTAATTTTGTTGACTGTATGTGTGAAAATAGGTGAGTGTTGTGAGTGTGTGAGTATTGAGAGTATATAAGCGAGTGTGTGAGAATGTGTGAGTATTGAGTGAGTCTGTGTCCCTGTGTGGGTGTAAGAATGTGAGTCTGAGTACTGAATGAGTGTGTGTGAATGTGTGTGGGTGTGTGAGTAGTGAGTGAGTGTGTGGGTGTGTATGTATGTGAATGTGTGCAAGGTACAAGGCCTCCACGGTTAAGGGAATGTCTTAAGAATGTGGAGACTCACCCTCTATCAACTCCCAAAGGCAGGAAATGACCGAGTTAGAACAATAACTTCATCTGGAGCCTGAAAACAGTGTGTGTGAGAGGGGGGTGTGCACAGCTAGCTGCCAAACTTTCACATGACACTGAGGCTCCTTAGAGTTTTCAAATGTGGAAATCAATGAACACCAAGTACTGCTATTAGTTCAGGAGGAGGAGGAGTCTTCAGGGAGGCGGGCATGGGGGTATGCCTGCCCAAAGAATAGGAGTGAGTCAGTCTCTGACTGACAACACCTTTGTAACTCCAAGCAAATGATTTTGCTTCGCCTCCTACCTTCTCTCGCAAATAGCCTTGAAGTTGTTTTTGTGGGAGGAATGGAAAATGCTATCTTCATAGTCATATTTTTTGTTGCTATTAAAAATACAGTCAAAGACCCTTATGGAGAGATACATCACGGGTAAACAAGCGTAGTTTCAAAAACATGAAGAAAATGCCCTCTCAGGTCATTTGAATTTTCAATTCATTTCAAGTCAGCAGACAGCAAACATTTTTTTCCCCTTTGCTAAGTGTGTTTTGAATATTATTCTAGGTACTACAGAAGGTACAAAGTAAAAAGAAACACTGCCTTTGCATTCAAGAGAGCTTCAGTCTATTGTGCAGGAGGCATGTACTGAGGGCCTATGATTAGTGAGAACCATGCTGTAAGACTCCAACGTGAGAAAGTCACAAAAGCATTACAAAACAGGTAAAAGAACATGCATGGGGTTTGCATTTTTGCTGGGTCTTAAAAAGGCAGCAGTTTCAACAAGAGGAAAGAGTACTTGGATACAGGGAAGGCCAGGAGAAAATCCAGAGGGAAGGAAGATGTGCTATTTAGAGTCTGCAAATTGTGCAATTCACCCACACAAAAATGTGTACTTTGGAGACTGGGGGAGGGCAGGGATGGAAGATAAGAAAGTAAAATATAACCCACGACCTGTAGGGCACTGAATGCCAAGATGAGGAATATGGGCTTTGTACACCAGGCAATGGGCAGTGGTTCAAAAAAAAGCATCCGAATGTGGGAAGCTTGGAGCACTCCTTTGGTTCCTTGGCTCTTCTAGAAGCATCATAGGCAGCTTCCTCCTTCTACTCTTAGAAATCTCTACCATGAGAATAGGATCAAGGTAGCCTGCTGAATGATGGGGGCACAGACTCTGTCACCCCTATTGTTCTAAGTAACTTTCAGACCTATAAATGAGGCCATCCTAGATTCTCAAGTCGCAAAGTGTCTTATCAGCCAACTACAAAGCCCTGATAAAGTCCATCTGGGACTATCAAGGCCAATCCATACAAGAACCCTCCACTAAGCCACAGAACCACAAGCTAAATAAATGGTTGTTTTAAGATACTAAACTTTGATGTGTTTAGTCCCACAGCAATATGAATCTATCTGGGCACAGTAAATCCTTATTCATTCAGGAACAAGTAAAAATGACTACGTGTTTTAGCCTTAAGAGGCATGGACTATATTTAAGAATTGCTGGAAGTCTTATGGGTGATGGAGCTGCACAGATGATAGACACACATTTCCCGAGTCATTATCAAGTGTTATTTTTGTATTCTAATGCTGCTTCCCTGAAGTGTTTGGGAAATGGTACCGATCTTATTTCCTTCCTGAAGATCCCCTTTTCACTTGTGGTCCATAGGGCATGTCATGCTCTCTAGACAACAAGGATAAGTGAGCCTGCAACGCACAATGCCAATGTTGAAAGGATAATGCCCAGGAAAGACGTAATACAGCAGACGTGTGGCTTCGGGACGTGAGTCAGTATTATCGATTCTACAGAACTGATGTGAGAATTATATCTGACAATGTAAAACGAAGACTGGGGCTACCTACAAGGAACTTTCTATCTACAGGGAGAGATTGAAATACACATGGTGGTAAGTACCACCGTGAGAATCTTGTCCTGTGAGGTACCCAACTGCCCTATGTCTCATGTTGATCTGTGACAGACTGGTCAGTGCCAACACTAATGTCTTGTTGAGAAAGCCCCTAGTCTCTGCCAGAAGGGCACCACATTCATTCTTTAAATATAAAGGTTTTTTTTTCTTTTTTTACTATGCCCAAATAGAGGCTGAGACACGTGCGCATACACATACACGTGCACACAGGAGTACCGTAAGAAGGAAATGGACAGTGATTCTCAACATCACTGCTTTACCACTGCAACTAATATAATATTATATGTCAATTATGATTCATTAAAAAGTCTAGTCTTAATATTAGACACCTTTATAATAGAGATATTGATTAATATTAAAGACTTCAAAACTTCCGGAAAAAAAAGAAGGAAATGGACAAATTCTAATGGGAAATTAAGAAATGAACAAATCACATTTAGTCATGGGAAGCAAGAAAGGTCTGAGATGCTTCCCAAATGTCAGTTCTCTTTTTCCATCCTGTCTTCCTGAATAGGAGTTTCTTCTCCTTCTGAGAATTTTGGATTAATATTGTGGGTCCGCCAAAATCTATCATTTTATGCTTACAGTATAGGCAACTAATTGGCATCCCAATTTTCAACACCAGTGAGTCAAAACTATTCACCACAATCTTTCGGAAGTAATCCATTGTTCCATTAAGATAGTTGCTGAATTGCAATACGTTTGTATCTTATTTTTCCTTAGGAATGACACCACACCCCTCTCTATAAAGTTTGTGAAGAAGGGCTTTAATCTTACAGTTGAAGTCAGAGTACACAATAGGAAAAACAAACCACAGTCAAAATGAAAAAAAAAAAAAAATTCTGTGCTTTCTGAAAATACTAGCAAAACAAGTGACAAATCAATATCATCAAAGCTCAATGCTCTGCTACTTAATGAAGATGTGTGGCCTACAGATCTCCACACAGGACAATGAGTCCTCTGACCTGCTCTCTTAGATCTGTGGGGTTCTTCTTTTGTAATTCTCCCCAAATGCTCTACTTTTCCTTCCATCACCCAGATAATTGCTCTTATCTGTCAGGTACCTAAAATTCTTGTGCGATTATACTTTATTGTACTTTTTACATTTTAAAATAACCTTCAAACACATCCTCACATTTGATCATCACACAAAGCTGTGAAAGGTTTTTTTTTTAAATAATAAAATTGAGCCCTTAGAATCCAAGTGACTAGCCCCAGTTTACATAGCAGATCAGTGACAGATTTAGGGTGAAACCCAGACATCTCACTGTGAAACCAGGTTTTTCCCTACTACATGACAGAAGGGGGGTTTTGGATAATTGTGTGGGCCTGCCTCGATTTCAGAGACAACATCGCTCACCAGTTTCATTGCTATGCCATTCAAATCACATCAAAAAGAAGCAGACCTACACAGTGCCAGCTAGGCCATGTTGCTGCTCATCTCCTCATCTGTTGGACAGCTGGACGAGGGACCAGCTGCCAGTCAAGGCTGTTTTGCCTGGCACTGTCAGATATATTGGCACCCATTGCCATATGCCAGCAGTTGGTGCCTGCTCTTGTTGAATAGACCTTGTTTGGGTGGGGTAAGGCCCCAGTGGTTATGAATGTGATCGTGAACCTCTGTCTTTTTTATAATACAAGAATTAAGGTCAGAGCCAGAGGGTAAAACAGACCCACCATTGAAAACAGTTCACTTCCAGGTTTGTGGAACAGAACCTTGGTGTTAGTGTCAGACAGATGAGTATATGAATCCACATTTGCAACTTCTCAACTGTGTGACATCAGATGAATCCCTTTGCCTCCCCCAGCTCCAGGTTCCTTACAGACATGCCCTGAAGATGCAATGAGTATCACCAATCAGAATGAAGGACCCAGAAGCCACCTCAGTCCGGAGCTTGGTATAATCTCCAGAAGAGAGTTTCTTGAGTCACTTGTCACTCGTTTCCAGTTTTTAGTTATCTGAGAGACTAGAAGGAAGACTAGGGGGTAGACTTTAGTGCGTATTACTCCAGAGAGAAGAACTAAGAGCCAAGTTCCAGAAGTTGCAGGAAAATAAATTTTATTTCAAATAGAAGCAACTTTACAGAACCCAGAGCACCTAAGAGAAGGGGACAGTGAGAGTGACAAGCCACCCTGGAGACTCCTGGGAAGGGGCTGAGTCAGCACCCACAAGGACATTACAAGAAGGAGCCCTTTGCTCTTATTCTGCCTTTCTTTCCTTCCTTCATCTCTGGCTATTCTCTTGACCCAAGTATCTTGTGTAGGGATAAATGTGACTAATACACACCCCTATCCTAAAGGATCAATACACATGTTATAAGTCAATGTGTTAACAGAAGACTCAAAGAATGTATTGTATCCAGGAAGCATGAGAGGGAATAAAAATCTGTGACTAGCCACCCAGAAATAAATAAGTGTTAAGCCACTGGGGCAGAGTAATGTGAATATTCTTCACTAGGCTTAACCCCCTCAAAGTGGGAGAAATGACTTTATGACATGTATCTTATGTGCGGTACTTGGGACATGTAATACCTTTAGCCTGTATGAGTTTGCTAGGGCTGCTGTAACAAAGTATCACAAACTGAATGAGTCACACAGCAAAAACGTATTGTCTCAATAAATTCTGGAGGCTGGAGGTCTAAAATCAAGGTGTTGGCAAGGTGGGTTCTCTCTGAGGGCTGTGAAGGAGAATCTTTCCCATGCTTCTCTGCTAGTTTCTTATGGCTTGCTGGCAGTTTTGGGCATCCTCAGCCTGTAGAAGCAACCCCCTGACCTCTGCCCTCATCTTTACATGACATTCTTTGGGTATGTGTGTCTCTGTGCCTGAATATCCCCTTTTGTTTAGGATACTAAGCATAATGGATTAGAGCCCACCCTAATACCTCATTTTAACTCATTACATATGCAGTGACCCTATTTTCAAATAAGGTGACATTCTGAGATATTGGGTTGGGACTTCAGCATATGAATCTCGGAGGGACACAATTCAACCCCAAATAGGGCCTTGTATGTGGGAAATGGTCAATGACATTTTCTGCAGGGATGCAGTTAAAATTGGAGTTATCAAATTGATAAAACAAGCTCTGCCTCTCCTCAGCCTGGGTCCCCTCTGTGACTCTAGCATTCCTCTGAGTTCTCCAGCAACGCCCACCAGAGGGAGAATTTGTGTCATCCACTTACTTCTCCCCACAGTCTTCCATGACTATGGGCAGATGAGGAAAGAAAGGTGAGGAGAGACGGTCTTGGAAGAATACATGACTGCTTAAAGAAATTGGATCCCTTTGCTTGCTATAGTATTATTAATTAATGACTACTGGTGGACTATCGAAAGCACATTAATTAGGAAGGAATATTTTAGATTATTGTTAAACATTAATTATTAATAATATTAATAAAATACTATGTTCAATGATAAAATACAATGAATAATATTAATAACTAAAATCAGAAAGTTAAAATGTAGTGAGCACTTCCTTGTCAGATACTGTTCTAATCAAGTCTATGTGATCAGATGGAAAGCAGCTCCCAACAATGTGGGTATGACCACTGACCCACATTTGCACAGAGGAGGAACTGATTCCGGAAGAGCTCGAGCCACTTGTCCAAGATGACATTGCACACAAGATGGCTCATGATTCAAAAGAGGTCCATCTGACTCAAAAGCCTCGTAAGTCATGTCCTACACAGCATTTTTTTTTTGACTCTTACTTTTTCTTCACAATGCAATTCAAATAGAATAACCTGCTTACTGAGTCAGAGTGGGGGTGGAGGGTGGTGAGGATGATGTTTGTTTGTGCATCCATGTATAAAACCGATACATTTTAAAGAGCGAGGGAGGAAAGGGACAGAGAATTGATAGAAGGAAGAATTCTTACTAGTTTATGTTTTAGGTAGGTAGGTGGGTGGCTATTTATAACCCATGTTCTTCAAATTATTTTTGACTATTGCCGCCATTAAGTAATAATATGACAACAGAACAATTCAGAAAATTGTTTCCTAGAAAGGCATCTGGCCCTCCCTTCTGCGGGGGTGTGAGGAAGAGCACCAGATGTGCTGAGGTTTGCCTGATCTAGCATTCTTCTGTGGGTCTCGCCACAGTCCTTGAAAAGGAAAATGATTTTAGGTGCATTAATTAAATGAAGGTGGTATTGAAATTGTCTTTGGCTCTCTAGATCAATGTTGTCACAGCGACCAAAAATGCTGAGTACTTGGCTGGTTACCTTACAGATGCAATATTCCATTCTATTTCTGTACCTCTGAAAATGGTTGTGTGAGCCTTTCTCAGCCAACTAAGGCCAACCATGCTTCTCCTAGAGTACAACACTAGTAAATTGCTACTCTTCAAGTAGCAACATGTTGAAATTAGCCCATAAACATCCTCCCCATTTTCCCCCAGATTTGATCCTGAAGGTTGCCTACTTTGTAACCACGGTTCTCCATTTAGGAAGTGACATGGAGAGGGCTACAAACTGCCAGAACCAACTTTGCCCCATGTCCACTTGCATACGTCCACTTATTTGTCTGACATGATCTGAACAGGTGCTCCCCAGGGGAATTTCACATCTTATGGGGTGTGAAATATATTTACCCATGACAACAAAACTATGTTAGGCATTATTCACCCCACATTAGGGAAGGACATAGAGGCGAAGTTAACTATAAAAATATGCAAAGTTTTCTGTTTGCAACTTAAAGCATTTAAGCAGGAGCTGTATGGCCAACTCATTCATTCATTCATTCATTCATTCATTCATTATCAAGTGACTACACTGTGCTGGCAATGAAGATGGAAAAATGTGTAATATAGATAGGCTCCCTGCTTTCAGATTTCTTATAGTATATCAGAGAAACAGATTAAAACATATCATCATACAAATTACCATGTTTATGATTGCAAAAAATATATTGTGAAATGAAAGTTGGTAAAAGAGATGTTATCTGGCCAAGATATGACAGATGAGCGAGAGTTATCCGGAAAGGAGGAATGTAAGATGGAATGGTAAGATGGGAATTAATTTCAAGTACTGTAAGTGAATGAGGATCCAAATGATTGAGAGGACACAAAGGAAGAGATAAGTGATATAAGATGAGGCTGTGGAATTAAGGAGGGACCAGAACATGTAAGTACTACAAGCCACATGAAAGGTGGTCTATATTTTAAGAATAATAGGATATCATTGGAGGGTTTTAAAGAGGGGAGTTACAGGACCAGAAGAGCATTTAAAAGATCTCTCTTGTCAGGAGACTAAAAAGAAGATGAACAAGAGAAGGGTGAAGACCTATTAGAAAATTCTGGAAAGCTCCTGTGAGAAAGATGTGGTAGCTTGGATTAGGAATATAGCAGTGAAGACATAAATAAGTGCTTGGATTCAAAAAATACTTAGAAGAGGTTTTGCTTAGATTTGAATACAATTAGATATACATCTGAGGATGAAGGAAATGTCCAAGGGGATGGAGGTAACAGATATAAGTAAGTAGGAGGCTGGAGGTGTCACTTGTTGAGATAGAAAATGCTAGAGATGGAGAATACTTTCTGAAGGAAAGATTATGAGGTCAGTTTGGGATATACAGGGTTGTACTTACCTGTGCAACATCTAGTCCAAAATGCCAAATCAGTGACTGGATATTCAGGTAAAGGTCTAGGGTCTAGAAAACAAAAAACGATGTACATTGGAAACATCAGTTCAAAAGTCATAACCCTTGAGACGTTAGTGATGCCATGGGCACAGGAAATGTGACCTGGGGAGAAGTTCTAAAATGAGGTGACAAGATAGCCACAAGGAATCCTGAGTTCTTTGATATCTCCTTAGTAGAGAATAGTAACCAGGAAAGAGTTTGAGAAGTGGTGACCAAAGGTGCAGGTGGAAATGGGACTATTGCATCAGACAAGTCAAAGAAGGAATATAGGGGCCAACACTGTTCAACAGCCACATAAAGGTGAGTGAAGAGATTGCATGGAACTGGAGATTTGTATGTCACTGAGATCTTCTGGACACTCATTGCCAAGAAGTGATGGAAGCAGAAGCCAGAATGGAGTGGGAGGTGAGAAAATAGAGAATCACACACAGAAAACTCTTTCAATGTGGTGAGAAAAGAAGAAAAGTAGGACAGTAGCTGAAGACAAATCGTCCAGATGGCATAGAGGGCAGCTCTTCTACCATCAGTTGAGCCAAACAACTTCCAAGAACTTTCTAAAGTTACAAACTCAACCGCAGTATCCCCCCATAGTCAACCAAGTCTAAAGAGTTGTGTTTCTTAGTGTGTGCGTTCTCAGCTCATGACACAAAGCCCATCACATTGTAGATACTACTAAATGTTTGTTGAAAGATCAAAGTTACAATTGTGGAGTACCTGCTAGGGTTCATGAAATACCCACAGGAAATGAAAGAACTGTTTGACTAGAGGTCTAATAAGAATAAAGGCCAAGATCTTTGAAAACCAAAAATGTGATATCCTTGCGAACAGAATGACTAAGTGAATAGAAGTGCTGCAAAGCTCCTCGTAAGGGAATATACACTTATTGGTCAATGAAACCACCAGTGCAGATGTATATATATTGGACATGATTAATTTAGAAAGTATAATGGCCTAGCAGCCAGAAGCCCCTTTAGGGTTTTTTTTTTTTTTTCAACAGTCAGTATTGGAATGATCTTTTCTCACACTTGAATACTGTGAAATTAGTGTCAAGTCTCAAGATCTGTAAGGAAGTGATTGAAAGCCAGACAAAGTAAAGATGAAAGTACCTTCCTTCTTGAGTTTCTCAAAAAATATATTGGCTTGATTGCTTATCAATAACTGTCTGGCTACTGGTTTTAAAGCTTGGTGTTAGAAAAGCTTGAGAACTGTACTTAGACTGATGCTTACTATTGGGGGATATCTAAAACCCACAAAAGGTCACTCAGCCTAATGTGTTTGAAACCAGCCTTGAGGCTAGGAAACCTAAATTTTTTAAAAAAGATTAATAATAAGAGTTAACATACAGTTCCATCTTGTTGTGCCTCTGAACTTGCTGTTTGCCCTGTCTAGTCTCAATTTCCATAATAACAGCTAACATTTATTCAGTGCTTACTATATGTCAAACACTGAGTGTCTGTCATCTCAATGAACCATCAAAATACTTTCCATTTTACAGAAGGAGAAACTAAGGACAGGACAAATAACTTGAATAAGATTGAGTAGTTATGGAATGGTTCAGCTAGGATTTCAATTCAGCTGACATGCTGACCAATGCTGAATAACAAAGTATGCCAAAACATTCATTCTGCAGCAATGCATCAACACAGGGAATGACCAGCTGCAAAGAGATATCGTCTCCATCAAAGCCAGCAACAACCAGAGGGTAGGACCCACACATGGATCCAAAGCACCCCCTTTCTCACAAGGGCCAAAAAACCTTTCTAGGTGCCCTCTTGGGAAGAAAAAAGAGGAACGGGTGGAGATGTGAAATATTAATTGTTTACTTCCAAAAGATTATTTTAAACTCTAAGGCATCTCAGGGCACCTAAGTGGCTCAGTCAGTTAAGCATTTGCCTTTGGCTCAGGTATTGATCCTGGGATCTTCCAATTGAGTCCCATGCTGGGCAGCCTACTCAGCAGGGAGTCTGATTTTCCCTCTCCCTTTGACGCTAACCCCTGATTGTTCCCTTGTTCTCTCTCTCACCTTCTTCCAAATGAATAAATTAAAAAAAAAAATTTAGAAAAAATATTATGCATCTCACTTGTATCATAAAAGCTGGAGTGTCCTTAGCTCACAAGTTTTTTTTTTTTCTTCCTACCCAGAAGATTTGGGGCTTATAACCTCTCTTAGCTGAGTTATACTAAAATAAGAGACCTTTCATTACTTTGCATTCTTGGAGTATAATATGAAATTGGTGATGCTGTGACATCAGGGGCAGTTTTGGTTGTTTGTCCCCAAACAACCCCAATGGTTATGGCTAGTGATATCATCTATCCAGCACACTTTCTTTCATAAAATTCTAGAAGTTTCTATAGTCCTCCATCTCTGGGGTTCCTATCTCACATGGATGTCACATACAAGGGAAAGCTCCTCCAACAACTTAAGGTCACAGTCATCATGTCTTTTCAACATCTTTGTGTGGCACTCTGTCCTTGAACTTCCTAGAACCAGAAACCCAGTTACACAAAGTGAGGTGTTGGGTTGCCAGGCTTGTTGGATGGTGGATAAGCTGAACAATGTCTCAAGAGTGATCTGAGATCACTTGATGTTTCCCCATGGTCCCTGCAGGGCTGCACTAGGGAGAATGCATGGAGTGTGCAGATAGAGGGATTCAGGAAGCAGAGATTCACAGTAAGTACTTGAATAATTGATGAGAAACACTTTAAAAGGATCATTCTCTGAATCAACTCAATCATACCTTTATGGAATATCAGTGTCGGGAGGAAATTTAGAGATTGTGTGGTTTATCTCTATCAGACAGAGATGTATAGATGGGTACCCAAGGTGACAAGAGGAGTTAATTCAGGAATGGAACTCTGTTCAGGGACTGACTGCTCACTGAATTTCATCCTCAGTTGTCCAATGGACAGGTTTCACTCTCATATTTCCTAGATAACCCTTCACTCTTCAGGTACCAAATTGACATCTATACAGTGAGCTTAGCACGTGTCATGTATACATTCATTTATTGAAATTTCTGGGCTGTTCTCTATTGCTAGGCACTGGGAAAAGAAGGTTAAGATATCGACCCTTCCTTCATAGCATTTGGGGAGACAGATGTGAAAGCGTAGAGTCAATCACAGAACCCAAACATACTGAATCTCTTTTGTAATTACCATGTCTGGGTCGAGATGACTGACCCTCCATCTCTGTCCATAGCATTTGCCTGGCATAGCAAATAATGAAAATATTCCTGCAGTAGGAATTCTTGATTATTTAAGAGCACACACATTTTTTTAAGCAAATCCAATGCAGTAGTGCATATACAAACAATGCATGGGGTAACTGTTATCCATAGAAACACAGGTCATTTGGAGCAGAACAAAGTGATCAGGGAACAGTCTGCCAAGCTGTTCTGGAGAGCCCTCAGCTCTGAAGAGGAGCTTCTAGATCTACTGCCCAGGAATCGAGTGAAGGCCCAGTGACTCCTCCCTTCCACTAGCTCAGTTCCACTCTTGCTTCTCTCATTTTTTAATCTTGCACATAGGATTTTACTTCATCAAAGTGTTCACCACTTTAGAAAACATGAAAACTATTGACTTTGACCAACTTCTTGATTTTCAAATGGGGAAATTGCAGACCGAGAAATTAAATATCCCTGCTAAGTCCCCAGTGTTGGTTAGTAGTCAAACAGCAGTGAGGCAAGTTTCCTACTCCTTGCCTAGTCCTCCTTCCACCGTGCTTCCCCTTCTTCCTTCCCTCTTTGGGAGACTCCACTACTCTTGCAATAGGAAATGGAAACCATTGGCTCTTATCCCCCCACCCATGGAAGTTGCAGATCTATATTCCTTTACAAAATGACTTGGCTTCTGAGAAATTCTCCAGAGCTAGACTGGCTTCACTGAAATAGGAAAGGGAGACCTTACTGAAATAAGAAACTTGTCTGATCCTTAAAAGAATTCTGTGACATTTGACAAAGCCATTATCTTAATAAAGAGAACCACACCCATATGTATCTGGGATCCAAGTGGCACAGAGATGAAATTATTTTTATTTCTCTGAGTGCAAGAAAGTCAGCATCATAAGACTAATACGAAAATAGTCATATGAAATATGAAGTCATACTCATAAGAAAAACAGGGCCTAACACCTGTTTGTTTACTTAAGAAATTAACTAAGAAATGGACATGCAAAAGCAGGTTCCACAAAAAAATAAATGAGCATCTGATTATCTATTTAAAAACAACATGATTTGGAAGTTTAATCTTTCATTTTACACTGAGTAATTTTATCCGACCTTGATCATCAATGAAAATTATTATTCAGACAGACCTAATTATCTGTATTGTACATTTAAATTAATTAATTGGTACAAATCTATACATATGTAGCCTGGACATTGGCATACATGCACACACACATAAGTGAACTTTATGAAGACACATTTACAAACAAGCATACATTCTCTTTAGAGTTGAATAGACTTGTAGATTCAAGAAACACAAGTCAAAAATTTTAATAAGATGAGAACTTTGCAGATTATATAATATCTTTAAACTAATGATTGCTCTTGGAGTTCAAGTATGGTAACTCTTCAATTTTGCAACATGCACATCAGTGGTCTGTGAAAGGCTAGAGAGTAACTCTATTAGATTCTGTGAGCCTTATTGTCTCTACTGCGACTACTTCTCTCTTCCACTGCAGAAAAAGTAGCCATAGATAATGGGTAAACAAATGGGTGTAGCTGTGTTCCAATAAAACTTGGTGAAGACTACTAGCATTCAAATTTCATATAATTTTCATGTGTCATGAAGAAGTGTTCTTTTGATTTTTTTTGGAATAGTTTTTAAAAATATGGATCATATAAAACAGACAAGGGCTGGATTTTACCTATGGACTTGACCCCTGCCTTACAGCATCCAGTATATTCTCACCAATACTAATCATGTGAATATTCACAAGGATAATGCAGTTTGCTCTTTTTTCCACTAATGAAATAGGCTGTCTTGAGAAGTATGAAATACCCTACAATTGAGCTGTCCAAGTAGAGCTGAGTTATTTGTTCATGAACTTTCCCTCACAAAAGCCCTTCTCTCCAGAAGGGAAAATTGTGGCGAAAATAATAATTATAAAAAAAGATAATTAATTATAACGACATTCACCCTCCATGGGGTAAAATAATGCACACTGGTAGAAGGAAAAATCTTTATATTGTTCCCTTCCTTCCAAACATGAGTGAAGCCACATCCAGATATTGAATCACATAAAAGGAAAGATTGTAATGCCAAAGCTTCCACCAATTCTTTGGCTGTCAAAAGTTGAAAACCCCAGATAGATGGCCCTTTGTTTAAGAGAAAATCATAATAACTTTTTATATTTTTAAAGATTGGCAGAGCTGAGAGTTCGGATGAAAAATAAATTATTCTGTGCACAAATGGAAAAACTCTAAGAAGTTTTTCAGGTTGGCCCAAAATGGATGTAGAGATGAGTCCAAGAAATGGAAGAGACAAAGGAGTGTGTGAAGAGAGTGAGGGCCTGGCTCATGGGCAGCCAGAAAGACCATGAGGAAGACTCCAGCCAGTGAGAAGCCCTAATGAGGAGTGAGTCTACAGAACTCTGGGAAGTTGAGACCTCATTATTAATTTCCCATGGTTTTCTGTATAGGACCACAAAAACCACTTTTTTTTTTCTTTGTGAATCTTGAATCAAAAGGAAAGAAGATGAGGTTCCACATTTGGGTTGACTGAAGTTAGAAAGAGAAGAGCCACAGGTGAAAAAACTCTAGCGAGATCAAGATCTAGAAAAGACTCTGGAACAAGGGAAGAATGGGGGCAATATGTGACCTTCCCCAACAGGAACTCAAGCAGATCTAATAGGAGGATGTATCATGGCTGAGTTTTTAGTGTATGTAGATGGCAGCTTGAGCACATTGATTTCAACATGAGAGGGAAATTGTGACCCACCATCAACTAGAGGATTTGGGACACGCTCAGATGTCTGGTATTTGGGTCATAAAAAGAACAGTAAAATAATCCAAACTCTAGCTTGACAGGAAAAAAAGCTCTTTGCACAGAGCTCTCTCCAGTAGTTTCTACTTTCACTCCTCTACACAGCCTAGATCATATCAACATCAAGTGATTTGTCTTCTGCTAATATAGTCTATCTGAAAGACCTTTTTCTACTTGCTACAGTATTCCTCCAATGTCAGTGCCATCCCCTTATGAAGATTCTTTACTCTCCTGGTTCCTTCCTCCTTAGTGGCAGCTTATGTCTGTTTCTACTGTAATCCCTGCCACTCCAGATTATTGTCACTGATGACACGACAGTCTCCCCAGCAGAACCGTAAACTCCTTGAGTGAAGGAAAAGACTTTTCTCATGCCTTTCTTCTGGAATCGAGCAGAGTGCTGAAACATAGATGTGCAGAAAATCTTGATTAGATTCATGAGCGAACGCTTGAATGGTGTGTTCTTCCGCAACTTTGTTCAAAACTTGATGGGAGGAGCTCCAATAAGATGCTTGAGTTTTCTCTGAATTCTCACCTCACCTCAGTCGCCATCTGTGACAGAGAAGCTATAATTGTGCACTTCTTGTGAGGATTATCATGGTGATGACGTCATGGTCTCAGTCAACAGAATTCGCGGAAACAAGGCTCAACTCCTTTGTGCTCTTAAGGAATATTGGAATTTGGTTTTGCTGGTTTCTAATCTGATTATTTCAACTTTTTTTTTATTAAGTTCAAACTGCAGAAAGTTTTTAAGAATCATATGAAAAAGAAGCGGCTATATACTCTTCACCCTGGTTCAATAGTTAAAACTTGCCACAGTGTTTCATCGTTTCCACCCCTCCCCCACCCCTACCTCTAGACTAGATATAAATAAGCAGCAGAAATCTTGCCTCTGTACGTCCAGTGTACTTCCTAAGAGCAAGGGCATTTACTTCCACAACTATTACATGAAAATCAGGAAATTTAACTTTGGCACAATGCTGTTAATTACTCTATGGTTCATAGTCAAATGTCACAAGTCATCCCTGTATCTTCTAGAGCAATTTTTCCTCATCCATTATCTGATTCAAGATCAGGGATCGCATCTACATGCCATGTCTCTAGGCTTCCTTATTTGGGGATGGTTCCTCAGCCTTACTGTCTTGCATAACACGGACACTTTTGAAGAATACCAGCCACCAACTGTAGACAGCTTCTCGGTTTGGGTTTGTCTAATATCTCCTAGCGGCTTGATTTGCTTTATGCATTTGGGGCAGGAACACCGCAAGCGACGTTGGTACATCTCATTAGTAGTCCTGTGGTTCCTCCCATTTTTGGTAATGTCTTCTCCACAAACTATTTAATAATCTCAAATGGAAAGATAATAACTTTCCAGTGGAGAAACCTGGCAAGTGCACCTTCATCGAATGACCAAAATTAATACGATCAGTAGCTGATTAAAAAAAAAAACAAACTACTTAAATAACAGGTTCAGCTATTTTAAGAATTTGTTTATCATCCATGCAAATCACACATTCTGAAAAAAAAAATGCATGAAAAATGTGGCATTTGGTGTTGGTGGCAATATTTACTGAGCACCCAAGTGCATAAGACGTAGAATAATTTCACAGATGTTCACGTAACCTCAAGTCCTTCATCACCAGCTGCTTACTGCTAACATTTCCACGTATCTTTTTTAATCTTCCTATGACCTCATGTACAAATGAGGAAACAAAAGAACTTGGCCAAGGTCACGTTCAAGGCCAAGCTTGAGTACAATGTTGGAATGTGAGTTGCTCTTTCTCTCTCTCTCTCTCTGCTTGCCCAGCTGTCTCCATTCTGCAGGTATGTATCCAAAACCAGGGAAAGGGCAGGTACTCAACATTAGAAAAGCAGGCGGCAAGAGCTCAGCGCCAGGCCAGGTACTGGTTCTGTTTTCCTCCTATTCAATAGCACTCTGTAATTCTCTCATTAAAACAGTAATTCAGAGAAACTTTGTGGAAGAAGACTGAATAAGGAGGATAGTGGGGGCTGAGGCAGCATGTCTTAGAAGGGAAGAGAATTCCATTCTCCCCCACATGAGACCAACTCGTGCTTGTCTGAATGTAGGTATTTCTGGGTGACTGGGCCCCAGCTTGTGAGTGTAAGAGCCTTTTTCAGAGAAAGCAGGAAACTGTGTTTCGCTGTACATAGGAACTTAAAAGCAACAACTATATATAGCACTCCAGCTCACAAAACCCAAAAGCCTCCAAAGAGCCCCAAACTCTCTGTTTCAGTCATCTTTAAGTTCCAGATAAACCTCATTTATTGGCGGGAATCTCATTAAACAAATATTTGGAAGAGATGTCATGAAATGGAGGTCATAATGATCTAGCCCATGCAACTTGCAAGAGAAGAGGGAGAGGCAGGCCAGACCAGGGGCAGGAGGTTGCAAAGCTGCCGGCCTCTCCTCTAGAGCTCCTCCTTCTTCCACTCTGCTTCTACAGTGCAGGCTCATGGCACCTGGGAGGCCTGTGAGAAGGGAAAGATACTTTGTAATTTCTAACATTTGCAGCTACTGAAAGTGACTAATTGGCTGGTTTTTGGAGAGAACTATCTGAGTTCTACAGAAGGTGGATGGGGCTGGAAGGAGAAGTGGAACCCCAAACACCAGAGGGATAGTGAAGTCCTTAAAGAGCAGGTTGCAATCACTAGCAGGAATCCTTCCAAAGTGTACCTTTCCTTCTCCTTTGCCCTTGTGGGAGGTTGGGCGGGCTAGTGCATGGCAATAAGTGATCCAGAGCACTTAATTTTTATTAGCAGCTGTCTCCCGCTCTGAGCAGCACCAACTAGATCAAGTCTCCTTTCCTGGGTCACTTGGTCAGATCCATTCTCAAGGGATGCACTACTTTCTCCCAGCTGATCCCAACAATTTGGCCTGTTTTACTCTCTTCTTCTAAGGCATCGCCCCTGGTTCTTCCATTCTGGTGTCCCTGTGTTAGAGCAAAGCCCATACCCTCCAGCTACCCATCACCTGCTTCCCTTGAAGATCAGCACAGGAGAGCGAGAGTGTAAGACCATGAAGTCACCCAGGGGCAGAGCAGTTAAGAGCTCAGACTCTGAAGTCATACACATGGATTTGAGCAGAGTCCCTCCTGTTATAAAATTATGTGATCTTAAAGAAGCCTGTCTGTCAATTTCTTCATCTGTGAATGTGGAATGATAACAGAACTCTTGTCTCGGATAACGCATACAAAGCTCTTGGCGCACAGTAAGGACTTACTATATCTTGGTTTTTAGAAATGGTACCAGCATCACCGCCACCAGCACCATCATCATTATTGTACTTACTGGTGTTGCTTTAATGGCACTGTCATCATCACTGACGTCACAGTCATTATGAAAAAATAGGCAAGAAATAAAAATCATGGGCTTGGAAATTTCTTGAAATTTCAGAATCTTACTAAATTCTCACTGTGGGAATTATGTCTTATTCCCCTTATTTAAATGGCATTTTCCTTTACCAGGGATGTCTTTTTCTCAAGGGAGGATGCAAATTTGTGTGGAGGGGGCCGTAAGAAGAGGGGAAAGTTCTAGGCCTACCTCCACCCTAGACACCAGGCACAGCTGGGCTCAGGTGAAGACCTGAAGGGAAGGAAGCAGAGCAGGGGAGTGGCCCCTTGGAATCTTCCAACAGTATCTCTGTTCCCCTTTGCCTGGGGCCAAATGTGCAGGGCTTAGCTTCGAGGCAACCCTCTGCCATGGCGTTGGCCTCACTGCGTTCCCAGGGTGTGCCAGGGATGTGGTCTGTTTTTTTAGCTGCCACCCGGATTAGACAACAGGTACCTCCAGAATGGGGGTGTGTTTTACTCAGCCCCGTGCTCCTCAAGTCAAGAACATGCAGGAGGAAAGAGCTGGGTCAGGACTCCCTGACTGACAGGTTAGTCTTTCTCGGTCTCGCTTTCTATTCGTCTTCTGTCAGGGCAAAATAACATTAGAACAGGACAATAACCTTCGCTTCCCAAACACACAGCCACTCCAGTGTGGACAGATGAGGAGAAGGGTTCCAACATGAACACCCGTGTCTGGGATCTCACGGCAGGTGAACCAATTGGAGCAGCAAGAAGAAGACGGGGGTGTTGGAGCTTTGGGGCTACATTTCCATGCAGCCTCTCTATTCAAGGGTGTGTAGTTTCCACTGGGTGTTTATGATTTGGGGGAACCCCAGACAGGTGACTCACCACAGAGAACTACCCTGCTTCCACAGGAAGGATCACCTGGGCTCTTTCGCTCATGCCCTTCTCGATTGAAAACTGCCCTGACATCCAGTGACCACATCCTCCTTGTCATTTATACCTCACTAGGGTCTTCCCCTTCCTCCTCCCCCACCTCCACTTTCTTGCAAAACTTGCTCATTCTGGGCATCAGCCAAATTCTTTTGTATTAATGTGAGGGTGGATGCTAAAATGGTCTCGTCTAGATGCATTTTTAGAGGGGCCTTTGGAGGTCAGCATCTCTAACCCAAGGAGTGGTTGCAAGTCCTAAGACAGGGGGTCAGATATGAGCAGAGGACACTTTCAGCTTGCGGGGGCAGCGGGGGGGGGGCGGTGGGGACGAGGAGGGTGGTTGTGCTCCTGGGAATGATGCAAACCCACGCAGCCTATGCCCTTGAATGTGTTGAGGTGTCAGATCATTGGAAAGTGAAACATAGAGACCGAAGTCTGGATCTCATTACCTGTTCATTTCACCAAAGTAGAAATAATAGTAACGGAAATAATTGTCATATTGACTGTTCACTATGTGCAGGTGATCCGTAAATCTCGGCAACTCTTTAAGGCAGGAGTTGCTATGAAGAAAACAAAAATCAGAGAACTTGAGTAACATTTGATGGCCTACAAGTGACTTTGAATCCAGGGCGGCCCTACTCCAAAGCACACTTCTTGTATTTCCCTATGGGATGGCCATGACCTCATGGTTCTGATTGGCAGAAATACAAGAGGGTATGGGTTTAAGGATGGGAACGCAGAGAAGGAGAAGAAAACCTGCAAAGGGACCACTGTTGGGAAGCCTAGGGGTCAGATTTTGTTGATTTCCTTTGGGCCCCAAGGTGTTTGAAAGAGAAGGTAATCAAGTAGGGCTGATGGTTGCCAATCCAAGCAACCTCCCCCTTTGTGTTATGCCTGTCCTAGCTCACGAATTTATGCCACCTGTTCGTGACTGGAAGCATTTGAGGATTTAAATCCCAGACTAGCACTCAGAGAGAGGGTTCTGGGATCTGTGTTCTGGGATGTGATGGGGAACTTGTCCTGTATTACCTTATGGGGCCCAGGGCGATTCTAAGGAAACCAAGGTGAAAACTCCTTGTGCTGCTCACTTCCCTCATCCTCTCATTCTGATTGCCTAAGGTCCTCACAGCCTTGCTCTGGAGATAGCCTTCCCTTCTTTGAAGTATTCTGGGAGCTGTCATGATGAAGTCTGGCCATAGCATTGAGTGCATTGAGCAAAAATCTCCCTGGCAAGTTGGGTGAGTTTAAAGCCAGAGAACAGTCATAGACCAAGTCCAAGCACACCTCTCTCCATGTGGGGATGCTCACCCACATGACATCCTCGGTAAGGGGCGAGCATCCACAATTCTTTTGTTAGGTGAATTGCTCTTTCTGCAAAGCCCAGTTACTCTCACCTCCCTGACCTACTCGGGTTCCATCTAGAACTCCACTCCAGCATGACCAAGATATCTTTATCCTCCCCCACAAATGAAATATCTGAGCCAGTAAAAATTCTTGTGACTCTCATTACCATTGATTGAACATTTACTCTACACCAGTTAACATTCTAAACACTTTACATGTTATCAGCTCCCTTCATACTCTCCTTTGAGTCTCTGAACTACTCATAGGTATGATTCAGTTGCATGTCACAAATTAGATATCTGTTAGGTTCAGGAGCCCAATTCCACTCCTGCTCTATATGTCATCGGAAACACTGTTCTTTCTGCACCGCAACTCAAGGATGTCTCCTGAAACTTTGCCTTGTTCTTTTGAAGATTGATTGCAAAGTAGTGAGTGTTACTGGAGAATGCAGGCTTTGCTATCCTTGGTGTGGGAGAGGTCATGGCTGGTCTATCTCTAATACACTCCAAGAAAAAAAAAAAGTAGCTGAGACTGGGACAATCACTACCTGAAAAGATCCATGCAAACATGTTTATACAGCGATTGGGGCAGCTGAGGACTACTCATTTCCAGCACCTTCCTAGAGCCAGTGAGCATTGTCCCAATGGCCTGAAGGAAGACTAATCTACTCTCTTAGGCTCCTACAGTAAGGACAGAGCTACCCTCAGAGAAAGGTGACCACACACAGACACAGAACTCGTTGCCCTTTCTACAAGGGGACATAAAAAACTTTGCCACTTTTTTTTTTTTTTTTTTTTTTGGCATTTCTGTATGGTGGTCCTAATCTAGGCAGCCATTCCCTACACAATTTTCAAAAACAGTTCCTCTTAGAAACTACTGAGGGACGAGTTTTTCTATACTGCCCATTTTTTTATGGAGGAGTGGAGTTCCTCCATACCATATGTTTAAAATCTTCCTTTCACTTGAAGAATACTGCTGGATATTTGAGCCATAGAAAAGATGTTGGAATCCCAGACCTAACACATATTAGTCTTGTATAAGTAACTTAAACTCTAAAATGGGAAGGGCTCCATGGTTATATTACTTGTGATAGTGCATTTAAAACACATGCAAAATATCCATCAGCTATTAGTAATCCCCTTTGTAGAAGTCCTTGTCGCTTTTTGCTCAGATTACCTTTCAGATTACCAGATTATCAGATTATCTTTCTTATCAGATTATCTTTCTTCTAAAAGTCAATTTTCAAATTCTGTCATCAAAGATTATGTCAGACATTTGATCAGTTTGGCAGGCCAGTAAGAATGGTATTGACGATCTGGGTCAAATTAAGAAGGAAAGTGATCGAAATTAGGAACACACTCAGAGCTCTACCAGAGCAGGAATGGTTTCAAGAACTCATTGTTTATCCTGGAGACAAGGAAGGATATTTGTGTTGTCATTTTCAAATATCTAAAGAATGGTTATGTGGCAAAAGGAACTATACTTTCGAACAAAGTCGTAAGTGGTAAAAATCAGATCTCCTAATGGGAAATCTAGGGTAATCATATTTTGAAGCAACTTGAGAAAAAACTTCCTACTAGCCCAGTAAAAAAAAAAAACCGGTAGACTTGAGAGGTCGTGAGGTGTGGCAGAGGTGTTCACCTTAGACGGGTTGGCCACTTGGTGGGGATGTTGTAGAAGGGATTCAGGTATCAACAGAGGGGGGTTGGGCTTCATGACCTTGACAGTCTCTTTGAACTCTGAGATCTTGTAAACCTATAAATTCATAGTTATTTGTATCTAGCCTATGCTGGCTGTGAACTGGTATGAGGCAGACTGTGCTTTCAGAGTACTTCCTAAGAAATGATCCTTGATTTCAAACAATAAAATAACTGAATGTTATAGCTGAAATAAAACTTAGAGAGCAAGCACCTCACCTAAACCTCATTGTAAAAATGGGCAGGCTGAGGTCAGGAGAGTTAAAATCTCTTTCCCAGGGTCACGTAGCAAACTGTCACCAAGTCAAAACTCAAAATTTCAAATGAGAGATAAGAGGTACATAATTCTTTCAGGGACACTTTGCGAAAAGCACTTATTGAAAAAGGAAGCTGCAATGAATAATCTCTATTACTTTATTTACTTAGTAAATATGAAACACACTTGCCTTGTTTTTTTAATTAAGCAAGTGACCCGCGTTTAACAAAGACTAAGGAAGTGAGAAACACAGATACTTGCTCCAAAATTTCAGAAATGAATGAGCTTGAAGCAATACATTAGCAAGATGTCACAGTGGCTGCAGGAAGATAATTCTTAATTTGAACTACTGTCCTGGGAGGCATTTGATGGCTGAGTTAAACAAGAAAGCCTGCTTCAGGTAAAAGTTGTCCTCTCTGGGCAAAAAAGCAAAGGAAGTTTAAAAAATACTTCCCACTGCCCAGGAAGGATACTTGTTGTAGCAAGCATTTCTCAGAATAGGGGTGGGTCAAGGAAAGTACAGAACCTTCATTATTTTTATAGATTTGTGAAAGAGCAAAAAAGGAATCAAAGCAGCTATGACGATAATTAATGAAGATGGCTTTGAAGACGGAAATAGATTGAGTAGGTTGAATATCTAAAGAGGCGTAGAAATCTCTATGAAGAGTCACCACTGACAGAAGGAAATAGCCAGTCATGTGTGGGTCTCAGATCCACGGAGATCATCATGTGCCTAGGTGCTGAGTTCCCAAACAGGCTCTGATTTTATCATTTCTGTGCCTTGAATATCTCATTCACTCAGTAAAGGTACTCAATCAATTAACAGCTTGCAGGACTGGGATGCTGCAGCATGGAAATGGTCAAGAATGAAGCCCCAGGGGTAGTGATAAAGGGTCCAGAGAATCCAGGCCTTCTTTTGCCAAAGCACCTGAGCACCAGGGCTGTGTGCGTAAGTGGGGAGTGTACAGACATTAGCATAACTTGGGAAATTTGGCTTTAGAATCAGTAAGACAAATGACTTAATTTCTCCAAGACTCATTTTTTCCAACTGTAAAACAGACATAACACTTACCTCTAGATTTCTAGAACTGGGGTGGGGATAAAAAGAGATTATATACACGAAGCGCCCAGAACAACGTTTGCCACATAAGTGTTTAATAAATGACATGGGTTGGCATTGTCAAGAAATTATTTATTTTCTTTCTTTATCAAGACCTCAGTTAAGATGTCACTTTTGCTGACTTGAAGATGTGGGATCTGAACCAATTGGACCCTCTGGCGATTCAGGCAAGATTCTGGTGCTCAGAAAGACGTATCTGTTAGCTGCCCCTCACTATAGATCAGCACCTTAATAATATATCTTCCTGTTTGGACCTGCTCCCCTGTAAATATCATGGAATATAATTATGCTGTTTAATTGAATAAAACACCCATTCACTTGGTAGGTAATCTTCATGATGTGTGTAGTATTTTCTGCCACTCCCTATTTGTTCGTTTCACCTTAATTTCGCCTACCGCTGTATACTGCTTTAAATTGAGAGCGGGTTTTTCCCCAGTCTCTCTGTTCTGCTGAATTGCATCTTTAGGCCTGTTCAAACACAGAGAATGAGAAGTGAGAATGTAGTGATCAAGATCCTTCCCATCTTTGTTGCCTGTAACGTAGATTTTTTTTTTTTCTAATCTGAATATGATAACGGTTGGATGACTGGTTAGGGACTCTATAGATGAAAAACTAAGTAGTCAGAAGAAAAACTGTAAAGGCCTTAAGCTAAGAGAATTGTAGACCTTAAGTCATCAAGTACCCTCAGTCTGTGTGTCCAGGTGTTAATCTGTTCAAGAGGGAGGTTGGCCATGCAGCCGTCCTAGGGGGTCCTGAGTCCATCATCTATCTTTTATCTCTGTGTACTCCCTTTACCCTCTCTTACCACTTTCACATAATGAGGACTTTTGAAATTTGAACTTAATGGAGAAGAAAAATAAAAAACACTAATAATTTTTAAAGTGCTATTAAAGCACAATTTGAATGCAGAATATACCATACCCATTCTTTTGCTTTGTTGCACTGAATTTAAAGAAACACTGAAATTCAATGTATATACTGACTATACATTGCATACTCAATGGCCGATAATGGGAAATTACCCAAGATAGTAATAGAACAAAATTTCTTAGACTTTTCTGGGAAATTTCATCTTTTTCCTGGGGATGAGTAGTGTTGAAAATCTAAAAATCAAATTTAGATTACAGGGTATGAAATAAAATTAAATGCCATGTAAAAAGTATGATTTCTTGGTGGCGCCTGAGTGGCTCAGTGGGTTAAAGCCTCTGCCTTCGGCTCAGGTCATGATCTCAGGGTCCTGGGATCGAGCCCCGCATCGGGCTCTCTGCTCAGCAGGGAGCCTGCTTCCCCCCTCTCCCTCTGCCTGCCTCTCTGCCTACTTGTGATCTCTCTCTGTCAGACAAATAAATAAAATCTTTAAAAAAAAAGGTATGATTTCTTTAAAGTTGATAATTAAAAATTAAAAAGCAAAATTATCAAGGAATATGGCCTATATACATAGTTTCTGCTAACATCACATCAGTATGAATGATACATCTCTGTCACATTACAGTTTGCAAAAACCTGCAAGCTGATGCTCTGAAGAGGGCTAACAGGGTAAGTGAGGATTTGGAAAAACAATAATAATGAATAATATGTGTAATATACATCATAGGTATTTTGGAATAGAGCTACAGTGAAATTCTGGAATCAGAGTTTTGGAACTTAGATTGTATAATCTACAGAGTTTGGAACTTAGATTGTATAATCGAGTAAAGATTGTCATAAAACTTGGAAATGAGTACAGCAAATCTAATGTAGTCGATCCAAGTCTGTGTTTTGTGTTGTTGATTCACTACTATGGTCAACAGAGTGTTTGGGGGAATGGATGGCATCATGACACCTTCGATAGGAAGGTGAAGAAAATGACAAAAACTTTTGCGAACCATAACAGTTGGGAATGTCATAGAACACTTCAGGAAAGTGAAAATTTTTTTTTAGGAAGAATTATTTTTTGGCCAAGAATTATAGAAGTAAAAACCCATGTGGGAGTAGTGTTTGATGAGTTGTCTTGGGCATTGGAGTGGCCTGAGGAAAGTTCTTGGTGAATCTCTCTCTGAGCTGGGCTCAGTTTAAATAAGTAAAGCAAAGGCCTCCCTAAAATAATGGCTCCCCACACCAGAGGAATCCACATTTAGACATTATTTCTTTATGTTGTAAGTTTGCAATCAGCATATCAGAAATCTTCATTTCCAATTTTTACTGGTCTTTACAGAAAGCCTGAGTAGAGCTTTGAAAATCGATATTCTCCGTAAATATGAAAGTCAACACTAGCATTGCCATTGTCATTAACATTTTTGGTTTGACTTCTAAATAAAGTAACTCATGCTTATGGATAACTTTCCTTCAAAAGTCTTAAGGGTCTGGGGCTCCTGGGTCACTTAGTTGGTTATGTGTCTGATTCTAGATTTCGACTCAGGTCATGGTTTCAAGGTTTTGAGATCCCACCCTGCATGGGGCTCTGTGCTGAGCATGGAATCTGCTTAAGATTCTCTCCCCCTCTCCCTTAGCTGCTTCACCCCCCACCCCCCACTCACATGTTGTCTCTCTAAATTAAAAAAATCTCAAGGGTTTGTTGCTCGGCACATGGTACATTTGGTTAGGGGTGTATACATCATGTTTTCTACTGTACATGAAACTTTCTCCAATCTTTCATGCCTTCAACAAATAGTTATTGACACTTCAACAGAAAAAAGGAAAGGGGAAAGGAGCCAATATGAATTGAATATGTATTTTTTCCAGGCACTGTGATAAACACTTTACTTCCATTATTTGATTAAACTACCCATGATGAACTA
Source organism: Nasua narica (assembly GCA_028533885.1). Classification (NCBI taxonomy): domain Eukaryota; kingdom Metazoa; phylum Chordata; class Mammalia; order Carnivora; family Procyonidae; genus Nasua; species Nasua narica. The sequence continues at coordinate 158,100,116 of CM052798.1, read as the reverse complement.
ATGCATGCTCCCCCTAAGAGCTTGTAAGTGACTCACAGTAACACAGCTTGAAAAAGATAGAGGTCTGAAAAACTTCTACCAAGTGTTTCAGGATTTCCCCTGGACTTGACCTCTTGCTCTACCAAGTAATGACCCCGAATGCTAAGTATGCAAGGGACAGAGTTTCTGAGAATTCAGTGGTTCTAGGCAAAATAACTGAGTGAAGGTCCTGAGCTGGAGAGAAGTTTGCAACATAGCAGGAACTAAAAGAGGGTCAACAGAGCCAGAGGGGACAGATAGAGTTGAGAATTCATCTAAGGTCAGACCACACAGGACCCTATGGATGATGGTAAGCAGTTGTCTTTATACTAAAAGGAACGGGCAACTGTCCCTTATTTTCTCTAAGATTATGACAAGAGCATGTCAGTGGTTTAAAATGATGGCTCTGACTACCAAATGGTGATTGGATAAAAAAGGGAAAGCCATTCAGTTGGATGGCTATGACAGAAATCTTAGTAAAAATGTTGGTGATTTGGACTTCACTCTTGACTGTGGAGAAAGTAAGGAGCAGGCAGATTCAAGACATAAGAAAAATCATGTCTTCTGCCCATTTTTTGATGTGATTATCTGTTTTGTGAGTGTTGAGTTTGAGGAGTTCTTTATAGATCTTAGATATCAGACCTTTGTCTGTAGCGTCATTTGTGAATATCTTCTCCCATTATGTGGGTTGCCTGTTTGTTTTGTGGACTGTTTTCTTTGCTGTGCAGAAGCTTTTTATCTTAATGAAGTCCCAAAAGTTCATTTTCGCTTTTGTTTCCTTTGCCTTTGGAGACATGTCCTGAAAGAAGTTGCTGTGGCTGATGTTGAAGAGGTTACTGCCTATGTTCTTCTCTAGGGTTTTGA
>CM052798.1:157998754-158098734 GCA_028533885.1 Nasua narica | reverse complement strand
CCCCAAAGAAGCAGATGCAGTACAAAGAAGGGCCACATGTACCCCAATGTTCATAGCCGCAATGGCCACAATCACCAAACTGTGGAAAGAACCAAAATGCACTTCAACAGTTGAGTGGATAAGGAAGATGTGGTACATCTATACAATGGAATATTATGCCTCCATCAGAAAGGATGAATATCCAACTTTGGTATCAACATGGATAGGACTAGAAGAGATTATGCAGAGTGAAATAAGTCAAGTGGGGAGAGTCAATTATCTTATGGTCTCACTTACGTGTGGAATATAAAGAAAATCATGGAGGGCATCGTGAGAAGGAAGGGAAGGATGAATGGGGAGAAATCGGAGAGGGTGATGAACCAGGAGAGACTGTGGACTCTGAGAAACAAACTGAAGGTTTTGGAGGGGAGGGGGTGGGAGGGTGGGCGAGCCTGGTGGTGGGTATTGAGAAGGGCACGTATTGCATGGAGCACTGGGTGTGGTGCATGAACAATCAATCTTGTAACACTGAAAAATTAAAATAAACATATTTGGGGACCAAAAAAAATAAAGTGAAAAAAAAGACATAAGAAAAATCAACATTGCTTGGTGATTGATTAGATGGAGTAAAACAAGAGGATCATGTCAGTCATGATTTTAACAAGCTCTTCTGATTTAAATTCTATTTTTTCAGTTTCTAGGTCAAGTAAAGGAGGATATATCATACTAAAGGATTTTCTAATCCAAAAATGGTCAAAGAAAGTTTATTACTCAAAATATCAATGACCTTTGTCAAATCTCTATGGAGAACATGAGTGCTTATTCCTTTAAACCCAATATCTACTGTGGCAATCTTAGAATTAAAAAAGAAAAAAAAACCACACACACAACACCTTAAAAATGAATCTCCTTTAGTAACTCAGGAAGAGTTTTAACTACATATTACTGAATAAATGTATGCTATTATTTTTCAAAACAAAGCTATGAACTCTAAAGACAAAGAAATGGAAAAGAATAGGAAAGAAAAAGAAAGAAAGAAAGAAAGAAAAAAAGAAAGAAAGATGAATTTGAAAAAGATTGAATCTGAATGGAGTAGATAAGTAGAAAAATTGAATAGCAAATACCTATAAAGAGGAAAATAACTGGCCCTTTTCAGCCATCAAAATGTTAATTTAAAAGAGTTCTTATTATCTGATTATTCCTTTTATATAGCATCTCTTCCTCTCCCATGGATAAATTATCTTTTTTCATCTATCTAAGAATAATAAGGTTTTTAAACACTTTATTTTTTCTGTTCTCCATATCATCTGTTTTCTCCAAGCTTCTTTTTTTTCCTATTTCTTTTGGTCTTTGTGTTTCAAATTGGAAGTCTCTCTTCATTTATTGACTTGGCTGTCCATTGATTTGGGAATGAGGTGCTAGAAAGCTTATGAGAAACTCTGTGTTCAGGGATTAGATTTGTCAACTAGTAAACTTTTGAATGAGATGGCATGGTATGAACCAGATTATTTCACTGAGGTATACCTAGATAACTATAGTTGCAAGTTTATTTTTAGGGGTTATTTAGTTTTTCCAGAGAACATGCAACCCATCTCTTGTTGGAGAAAGATAGGATTGAGGAGGGGGATAAGGGAGGAGGTGGTGGTGGTGAATCTCACTCATATTCTTGGACTTTAGCAAAGGAAGGGTGCTAAAAAGAATCAATATTATATTTAGGAATTAAAGTTGATGCAATCTTCCAAAAAGTAAGCAAACAAAACACAGGAGTGGAAGACAGGACAGTTAAATCTGGTTAATAAACTCAAGCTCTCCAATATCAAATAACTGGAATTTTAGAAGAAGAAAAGAAACAAAATAGGAGAGAGAAAATTATAAAAAGAAGAAAATGAATCAAGAAAACATCTCAGAATTGAAGAATGTGTCTCTGGAGCACATCTCCATGAAAATCAAACTAATAGTGAGAAGAGAAAAATTGTAAAATTTTCAGGGCAGTATAGAAGTCTCCATATTTAGATCAGGAATAAGATTGAATCAGACTTACCAAATAATTAGACTTACCAAAATAACTAGAAGCTAGGACATAATAGACAAATATCTTTAAAATTTATTCAAAAACATTTGCAATCTATAATTAGTTACTCAGAAAAATGATAAATCAAAAATGATCACAGAATAAAAAACAAATCTACAAAACCATGTACATTACATGCAAATTCACAAAATTATCCCAAAGTCAGAGATGTAACCCAAGGTAAAGATACAGGGAAGTCCCACAGATAACCCAGAAACAACAATGCCAGAGTGAGACAGTGGGGAAGGAATTTTTCTGGAGGGATATTGGTCTGAAGAAAATGGAAATGAGGAACTATCTGATGAGCATGGCCACGTGGAAAAGAGTACACAGGAAGGCCTTACATAACTATTAATGGCTTAAGAAGAAATATTGATAGAGAAAACATAAATAAAAAGCCCCAGCAACCAAAAAAATAACTACAGGAAGAAAAGTTACCCAGAAGTATACATTATTTGCAATTTTGGATTAGTAATGAATAATACATATTCAGAAAAATTAAAAATGGCAAATATTTTTACAATTTTTACAATTTTACAATTTAATTGTAAACTATATTATGATATTGTGATAGCAGCATACAAAGAAGTTTGTTAGTGTAATAAATCCTCCTGATCAATATACAAATGCAACAGAAAAGATATAAAGATGATAAAATAAGAAAATGATTTTCTAAGCAGAATAGTTAATATGAGTTAAAGCACCTAAAAAAACACAAGTATAAGTGAAAATGATTGCTTTGGGGCCATAGAGAAGGGATGAGATGGAAAAATAGGGTTTTTAAATCATGGTTTTATGCCATGGCTTTATTTTACTAAAAATGCAAGACGTTTTAGGTAAATAAGAGTATAAAAAGTAATTTACGAAAAATATTGGGAACCATAGCTAGGGACTCTTTTTCTAACTAATGAGAATTTAGCTTTCACCGACTAGATGACAAAACTTTTCCTCTAGGTATTTGAAATTTTAAACTGACCTTTGTATTTTTTCTTACACTTAACTCATCAAATCCAGAATGAACTGACACCAGAAGTAAACAACCACAAGAACTAATTTTCTGAACTAATCCCTACTTGAGCTATTTTTCTCACGAAGTAAGAGTCAAAGTGATTTGGTCTCAAATCAACCATTATCACCATTATCTAGACTTTCTTTCTTTCAGTCATCAGCAAATAAAAAGCAAAGCATGCTAACAAAATGCCCCAGTTGACACTGGATCTGATGACAGTCATAACATCATAAATGAGAGGTTAAGCATATGTGCTTAGGAAGTATTCCTTTATTAATCAAGTAAATATTTGTTTAGGGATTTTTTTGATAAAATGGGAGCTTGAGTTGGATGAAGATAATCACAATGATTATAATGATAGTCAATGAATTCTTTCAATGATTTCAGAGACTTCTTCATCCAACACAAAGACAGCTTATGTAATAATACTCATAAAATAACAACAACAACAAATAATGGTAGAACCAAACAGATAACTATCGTGAATAAACTGGCCTTTGGAGTCTAAAAAGCACTGATAATTAACAAATCCAGATTTCACTAATATTTATTGAGTGCTTGCTATGTACCAGGAATTGTGTTTGATAATTTGCAAATATTAATATCATGAAAACTCCAATTTACTTAAAAGAAATCTAACTGGAGGGCGCCTGGGTGGCTCAGTTGGTTGGGCGACTGCCTCCGGCTCGGGTCATGATCCCGGAGTCCCGGGATCGAGTCCCATATCGGACTCCCGGCTCTGCGGGAGGTCTGCTTCTCCCTCTGACTTTCTCCCCTCTCATTCTCAGTCTCTCGCTCTCTAATGAATAAATAAAATCTTTAAAAAAAAAAAATAGAAATCTAACTGGAGAAGTTAGATTACTTGCCCCAAATCACACAACTAAAATAATTATAGAACCAGGATTCAAACCCAGCTCAATATCAATCCCAATCCCATTCTCTTTTTACGCCAGAAAAATTATTTTGCTAAAGGTTTCTGGAGAATTACTTTGGAGAAGAAATGAGGTGTTGTCACTATATCTAAAAGAATGGAATGCAGGCCAACAGAGGCTTGTAAAAACAAAATTATTTTGGTTGTGGGTCCCGAAGCAGCAACCCAGTTTTGCATATATCAAGACAAAGAAGAAAGAACCAGAAGGCCACTGTGGTTTCCACTCAGATGTTAATTCCCTTGTTATAAAATGAATATTAAAATAAAATTATATATGGACACACAGAGCTAATATAAAATGCAAACTTAAAGGAGAGTTTGAACAGAGGAAATAAGAGAAGAGGGAGAAGGAAAAGAAGGAGAAAAAAAACAATTAGAGGAGAGGGTGAAGAAAAGAGTCAAGGGAAGAGAAGGGAAGTAAGCAAGCAAGAGAAAAGAAACATTGATATCCCTCTTTGTAATAAAAATAACTGGTGTGAAACCAGTTCTGGGAAGATTTGTCTTTTTCCCTAACCCAGACTTAGAGCTGAAAAAGTCAGTAACCCAGAAATGTCAATGGGCACAGATCAAAATAGATAGACGGTGGATGATGGCAGGATAAGTAGCTGTCCTCTCAAGCCAAAAGACTAGGAAAGGAGCAGCCTACTAACACAGAAAACCCTTCAGTGATGACTATACCACTGCAGCCTAACACCACAAAATAAACTCTGGCTTCATTCTGACCCATGCCAACCAAGGGTGACTGAAGAGTCAAATTCCCACTTTTGTCCGGCGGCAGCAAGGTGTTTTGGTCTCCCCAGTGGGGTTATCCCAGAGAAGGCTGAGTGAGGAGTCTGCGCTTCTACTCCCACCTAGCAGTAATGAAATACCCTTCAACACCCCACTGGATTAATGTCAAACGAATCCCACTGGAAAGTCGGGACATTTTCTTCCACCCCACAGTAGCAAGGCCATAGTCTTGGCAATGTTATTAGAGGCCGCTTCTGCCCCACCCTGTCAGGGAGATATAAGTGGTGGCCTGGTGGGAAAGATCCCATTCAACCCTACATTTACAAGACCCCCTGCCTTAGATGTCAAGAAAGGGGATCTGGATCTCCACTCGCATCTGGCACAAGTGACACTGCATCCCTCCTTCCCCTGATGAAGTGTCATCAAAAGAAACCAGCAGAAATACAAGGCTCTTATAAGATCCAGAGTCTCATAACGTAATACTCCAAATGTCCCAGGGTCAGTAAGGAAACCACTTGTCACAACAAGAACTAGGAAGAGCTCAAACTGAATGAAGAAAGGACAAAAATAAATGTGACGGAGACTTTAGAACTATCTTAAAAGGATTTTAAATAAAAATATTTTAACAAGCAATTACAAGCATTTTTCTCAGAAATACGAGGTTTGTACAGGAGACTCATGCAAAATGTGTACACAAATATTTATAACAGCTTTATTTGTAATAGCCGAAGGCTGGAAAAAGACCCCAGGTATTCTTTAATAGGTAGGTAGTTAAACAAGCAGATCCATTCATACCATGAAATAGTGTTCAGCAGTGAAAATGGACGAACTATTGATACATACAACAACCTGGATGAATCTCGAAACAATGCTGAGTAAAAAAAAAAAATATCCAACCCCAAAGGTTACATATTGCATGATTCCATTTATATAACACTTTTGAGAAGACCAAATTTTATTAAGGCATGATGTCTAATGGTTAAATGAAGTTCTTTCAACAGAAAGGAAACACGAAAAGAAAACACATTGCTTATGGGATCCCCATAGACAAATCAGCTCCAAGTGGTTTGCCTTTAAGCTCAAACACCTAGGACAGTTACAATGCCTCCAGGTGTGCATATCTAAGAGGGAAATGGATAAAACGCTGGAAACTTAATAATGGCTCGCTGCTGGTTCTCTCCACAATCTGGGGCTAAGATACTTGGGTAACGCATGGGTTAGGCCGAGTAAATGAGTCATGGGCCCTTGTCCTTCCTCTTGATTAGCCACTGCAAATGGCTCAGAGGAAAATTCCTTTCCTCCCTCTTAACCAAAATGATAAATACTGTGTTTATCGAACCAAAATTACAGAAAACTGTTCCCATCCCAGCAGAAGTGAAACAAGACCAATTACCCTCTGTTTAGAAAGCAGTTCTAGGAAGATTGTGTTTCCCACAGTGCAGCTAGATAGGTTCGGTACACAGTTTGCTAAGCTCCTACTATGTGCCACACATGATCTCATTTTTCTGCTCCACCTATTAAAACATGCATTCCCTTTTATGAAAGAAATAATTTTTAAAAATTAAAAAGAAGAAGCCTTGGGACATCAGGAAGAAAGAAAAGCACATGCAAATATATGGGTAAATAGAAACTCACATGAGTATTGGTGCCCCAGAATTATAGAAATGGGAACAATTAGCAGTTATCACAGGTTAAGGATGGGGTGACGGTTGGAAGTGGGTGTGTCTATAAAAGGAAAGATGGAAAGTGGAAGGATTCTCGTGATGGAAACGTCTTGTACTTGACTGTATCAATGTCAATATCCTATTTTTGATATTGCACATGATTTTGCAAGCAATTACTGTTAGGATAACTAGATAATGGAATTTCTTTCTTACAACAGCATAAAACCTACAAATATCTCAAAATTAATGTTTTTTTAAAGATTTATTTATTTTATTTATTTGCGAGAGAGAGTGCGAGCAGCGGGAAGGGCAGGGGGAGACAGAAAGGGAGAGAGAATCTGCAGCAGACTCCTCACTGAGCTCAGAGCCTGACCTGAGAAGACCCCACCACCCTGAGATCATGACCCCAGCCAAAATCAAGAGTCAGCTACCCAACTCAGCTACCCAGGCATCCCTCAAAATTAATGTTTAGTTAAAAAAATTTAATAATTGTGATCACAAAATGAGTAAACCCTATAGGCAAAAGTACTTAGTCAGTACTTCCTTTATAAAAGCTTGTGTTTCCCAAATAATTCTGTGTAATAACAGTACTTCAAAATATATGTTTTGATTTTACACTTGATGAAATTAACTAAACATGCATTTTAAATGAGCATATTTCAGGAAATTGGAAATATTTCCACCATTATCACAGCCTCACTGGGCTAAGTCCAGCCTAGCAGGACTATTTGAATAGAACATTTGAAGATCTTATGCTCAATGATATATATATTTTACATATATATTTTTAAAGTATATTTATATTTTAAAGTATTATATATATATACATATATGTGTATGTAAAGTATTAAAGTATTATATATATATACATATATGTGTAAAGTTCTTCACAGATTGGTGACCCTTCTTATCTTTTCTTGGCTGATATTAACTGATTCTATGGTTATTCTGTTTTCAAGGTAAGTTCCTTCCTATCTGCTGATTCTTTTTAAGGGTACCACTAAAGCAGGGTGTACCATGTCATTTTCCTTAATAGTCCATTGGACAGGGCAAACATCCTGGTCCCAACCTAAATGCTAGAAATTTTTCTCAAGTACCCAGGAATTAAAAGAAAACTGGATACACTCAGTTCTAGTTATCTCTACATCATCGAATTTTATAAATTAGTACTCTTTTTTTAATGGCAAAATTTTTCTGTTACATTCATCCTCAATCATTTGCAGAGATTGCTCCCCTCCTCTTGGTCATTAGCACGGGTAAAAATGACTGCATCCCTGGGAAGGACAAGATTCTCTTACACAGAGGCACAGCAGGGCAGTGGAAAGAACACAGGAGCTGGGTCAGAAGAACATTCTGTAATCCCAGCTCCTTCCATTCCATGATCTCCACGAGGCTGAAAAATGCACTTAGTTCGTTCAGCTTCAATTTCAACATCTGCTTACTGGGGTGCTTTGGAGAAGATAAAAAACAATGCTTTATAAAATGACCTCTAAAGAGTAAAATGCCCACAGTTCAAGGATAGTGTCCATTTAACTTACTGCTCTAACCCCGGCAGATTTCCTGACACTCAAGTCCTCAGAAGTTTTGATTGTTTGAATAAGAGAATGGCCTGTTATGACTTCAGTCTAAAGGCACAGAGAGAAAAGTTCTAAACCAAGAAAGGTAGAATTATAAGCAAATATGTATGGTTGAAAGAAAGCATGGGTTGTGTCTCCTTGAGCTGCGGGCAATGTTCTCCAGGTAGCTTCTCCAGAAAGAGAACATTGTTTGGTTCTTAGGGTTTCTTTCACTTGCCCAGGAAATCCTGAGGCAGGGTGTCCATCACTTTTCCCAGGTTTTACTTCCCTTGCACTTCTGACCATATCTCCATGTGGAATCTGAGCCACAGGGAAGTCTCACCTGGTAATTATAGACTGAGCACAAGGGATCATATCACTCAGATAATGAACATAGAATTTGGGTAACTTCCCAAACAGTTTAATCAGATAGCTTTTTTTTTTCTTCCCTCATTGCTGCAAACCAGACTAAAATGCACAAGGTTTTTTCCCTGCCTTAGTTAGTTGAGTATAGGAAAAACAGACATTTGGGGCTAATTTCCTAGTCCTCCAGGATCTCAGCCAGCCTAGAACAACCACCACTGAATGTGGATTACAACGATGTATCATGATCGCAGGGGATCTTGAAGATGCCATAGAAGCATAGAACGTGACAAACTGTCCTTGTTGTGGGGATCAGAGGGGATAGGAGAGATTCCATCAGCAGAAAATGGACCAAATGTTGTTGCTCCTTGGAGAGATTAAAAAAAGGGCTTTGGAGTGCAGGTGCTTCTTTGGATCATTACATTTGTATCTTTGGGATAAATACCTAGTAGTGACATCAGAGAAAGACAATTATCATATGATTTCACTCATATGTGGAATTTAAGAAACAGAACAGAGGAGCATAGGGGAAGGGAGGGGAAAGTAAAACAAGATGAAATCATAGAAGGAAACAAACCACAAGAGACTCTTCATTATAGGAAACAAACTGAGGGTTGCTAGAGGGGAGAGGAGTGAGGGAATGAGGGTAACTGGGTGATGGACATTAAGGAGGACACATAATATAGTGAGCATTGGATGTTATATAAGACTGATAAATCACTGAATTCTACCTCTGAAACCAATAATACACTACATGTTAAATAATTGAATTAAAATAACTTTGATAAATAATTTTTTTTTTAAGTTCTCTGCAGGTGCAGCCTGCGGAGTAAGAGAATCACTGGAGAGAAATAAAGCCAGAAAGGGAGGACGAGGCAAGAGCTAGGTGGGGTTCATAGTTATGTCAAAAGGGCAGGCTCATGTCACAAGGAAAACTTTTAGACCTATAGGGTTTTAGCCAATGGATTTTGCGTAATGCTATCATTATGAAAGCAAATAGATTATAGGGAGGTAAGATAGGAAGCCCAATGACTTATTAAAAGACTGTCTCTCTTATCCAGGTAGGAAATAAGGTAACAATCTTAGAAATGGTAGTGATTTTATGGACCAAAAGTAGTGTATGGATTCATGAAGAGATTTTAAGGGGTAAAAAAAAAAAAAATGACACAATTTGGTAATTAATTTTGCATTTAGAGATTAGTAAAGAAGAGACATTTTAATTTTCTGGGGTTGCCACAACAGAATACCATAAAATATTTTCATCTGTGCCTTAAACAAGAGAAATTTCTTTTCTCATACTCCTGGAGGCTAGAAGTTCAAGATCAAGGTGCTGGCCAATTTGGTTCCTCCTGAGGTCTCTCTCCTTGCTTGCTGATGGCCACATACTTGCTATGTTCTCATGTTCTTTTTTCTTTTTTCCCTTGTGCATGTGCATCAAAAAATTCCTCTCCAGCTGTGAACTTGTGAAACCAGGCAAGTTATCTGCTTCCAAAATATAATGTGAACAGGCATAGGATAGATATTCTTGTTTCAAAAGAGAGAAATCAGAAAGAAGAAAGGTATCATGGGTCCCTAACAAATCTGAAACCTAGCTGGGCAAATTATGTGAGATTTTTAAGGCTTGAGAATAATGCACTTATGCTCTTTCTTTCTCTCTCTTTTGTCTGCCACTGTGGTGGCAGCCCTCCCTTCTGGGTCCACAAGGGTGACTGTCCCATTCCTGAGACCATGGGTGGCAATCAGACCGCCTGAAACCAAGGAGGAGGCAGCCTCATCCCCTCAGCTGTGCCCTTTGGGTCTGTGGTGGCCATGGCAGCCTTGCCAATCTCTGAATCCCCTTGGGGGCATTCTCCCTTTTCCTTGAAGGATAAACCATATTCACAGCGACAGAGCTCATAATGTCCCATCTAGTAGATGCTCAGAAGTCTGATTGCTTCCCTTCCCTTTGTATGCTCTGTGTCCCGTGTAGTCCAATGTTTCTGCTGGTATAGCTCCAGCTCTGTTCCAGGCTTCTGCTGAAATGGCTGATCAGATCTCATAATCTCTTTATCAAATGATAGGCCAGCGCACACTTTGGAACATGGGTAGAACATGCTTTCTCGTTTTTTCCCTTGTGGATAGGCTGAGATTTTTCCAAATCCTTAAGTCCTGGTTCCTTTTTGCTTAACAATTCCTTCTTCCATTTCTTTCTCTCCTCTGTGCATCTGCTAAGATGCCAGAGGAGAGACTTGGTCCCACTTTTGAGATTTTGCTTAGAAATAGCCTCAGCTAAATAAATATCCAAGTCCTTTGCTCACTATGTCTACCTTCTGCAAAACGTAGAACACAATTCAACCAGGTTCTTTGCCACTTTAGAACACCATCATCTTTTCTCCAATACCCTATAACACATTCTTCATTTCTATCTGGGATCTCACTGGAAGCAACTTGACGGGCCATATTTCTACCAATGGTCTATACCAATTTTCTGGGAGGCACCTCAAAACTCTTCTGACTTCCACTTCTACCGGTTCTAAAGCACCTCACATTTGCAGGTATTTGTTATAACAACACTCCACTTCCCAGTAGCAAAATCTGTATTCATTTTCTGGCGCTGGCATAACAGAGGACCCTAGACTGGCTGGTTTAAACAGCATTGATTTCATTTCCTCTGTTCCGGTGGCTGGAAGTCAGAGATGAAGGTACAATACCAACAGCTCTCACAAATGTCATGTATGTTGAGATCTCACTACTGTGGAAACAGGACTACTGACAATTCTCACCCCTTCTAGTACCCTCTTTGCTATAGCCATCTCAAGATTGCCTAAAATACAAGAATAATCCAAAAGAATTCATGATACCATCTGAGGAAAATTTATAGGAAGACTTCAAAGGTCATGCTCATCGTGAAGATTATCTTTAGTCCTTTTGGTTCTCAGGGAAAGAAATAGTGTTGCTTCCATTCTGGCAGATGTGAAGCCCTCTTCCAGTTCTTTCTGGGAAGAACCAGAACCAGTAAATAAGGAGGGTGCCAATGTTGGGGGGGTGCCAAAGGAGGCTGGGAGGTCACCATCAAAGGTTTTTAGTCCACAAACCCTCAAAGAAGAGTTGGTTTTCCTGTAGCACAGCTGAGCTCTCTATTGTAAATATTTCCCCCAAAGGATCAGGAGATTAAATGCAGGAGGTGGGTTACTAAGTGACTTTCAGAAAACATTGCTACCTGTATGTGGGTCATTCAGTGAAAGATCTTTGCACGAGCAGGATGCTTCTTAGTAAGAAGAATCCCTTGGCCTGTGCTCTGGTTGGGATGTTTTGGTCTCACCCCATTGCTGCCTTTTTCTTTCATCAGGGGGCCTGTTTCTTCCTGGCTCAGGTCCAGCACAGAAGAGCCATTGATCAGCAATGAGAGAAGGTCTTTGAAAGGCAGCCAAGGCCAAGCAGAGGTTTGCCAGGGCTGATTTGGTTTTGAAGTACAGCTTATGAAGGAAGTAAAACAAAAACAAAAGCAAAAAACATGCTTCTACCTGATCTGCCTTTTGGTCTGCGAGTGAGTAATTAAGCAAGAAGGAAAAGAGCAATTATACACTTAAAAAAATACATATTTAGAAAGAATGTCATGTTTCCAACAGAATTGCTTATTGTACATATTGGCTCCTCCCTCTCTCTAGTCTTATTCACGTGGTGCTCTATCTATCTTGAAACTTCATATCCAACGGTATAAAATTATTTGCATTTTCCTGGGTAAGCTATGCTACTTAATATCTCTGTGTAATACCTTGGCACAGACTTTCTTTTCCCCTGAATTAACTACCTTTCCTGCTTTCCACTCAGATCTGATCTTAGCTCTGAAGTTTTTCCTTGTTTCCCTTTGCAAAGCAAAACTAACAGTTTATTCTTTGTGCAATGTATAATTCTTCTTGCCTGGAATCATCCTTGCTTCTTGAGTTGGGTCTATATATCCTGCAGGCTTATGAAGGTCCTGGGAATCCAAGTGGGAAACTTGGCACGTTTTTGTTGTTGTTGTTCCCCAATTACACTTGAAGATTTTTAGAAAATATTTTATTTATTTATTTATTTATTTAATAGAGAGAGAGAGAACAAGAAAGGGAGGGGTAGAGGGTCAAGCAGATTCCCTGCTGAGCAGAGAGAGCTGATGTAGGGCTCAATCCCAGGACCCTGAGATCATGACTTGAGCCAAAGTTGGACACTTAATGGCTGAGTAACCCAGGTGCCCCTACATTGAAGATTTTGAGAGAGAGTGAGAAAATAAAAGAAACCTTTTAAGTTAAAAAAGGTACATCATGTGTGTAGACTTTTTAAATTTTTTCTTAAAATATCAAACAAGCCTCCCTGAAAAATATTTACTCTTCTGACATCTTATTGTGAAACCTGGCTTCAGATTCTGATATAGGCAATCTTCGTCTTCAATTTTGGTGGAAATTTTTGTGATTGCACACCTCACCCTAGATTCTATTCGTTAGTTTTCATGTATGTGTTACTTAAAATGCTAAGAAACACATTTAGTAAAGGCACCAGTGTTATTCATCAGTGTGTCCTTAGCATTTTGCATACTGAACAGTACCTAGTGTCTTTCAAATTAAACCAAAATGAAGCAGATGGGATTTCATCATGCATAGTAAAAAATAATGACATTAGATAACTTAGTTAATAAACCCGTTCTGTGAAGTGCTAAATGTGGACGCAGTGTAAGAATAAGAACAGACAAAACCAGTTTATACAACAGTCAGTCACACAGAAATCTCCATTAATCAATACTTCATTGACACTGATCTTCATAATGTAAACCTCAGAATGATTTGTAAAGCATTAATAGAGGTCAGATTTGATTAAATCGTATTCATAAACTTTCAGGACTAAATGTAGACTTAGAAATCGCCTGGCCCAGGGATGGTAAATGTGCATATGTGTGTGGCTACTCTTCATTTTCCAACAGGCTGGCAGACATCATCAATCAATCACAAGACTCCTTTTCACTGGCATCACCTGGCTACGGATGCAAAGCACTTCTTAACACATTATTCCAGGCAGGCATGACCTTGCAAAGAAGATGAAATCTATCTTTAATTACATCCAATCCTAGATTGGATGGACCAAGGATGTGGGGAAAAGGTGGGGGAAATCCTAGTGACCAACACCATACTGTTCTCTTTGTCCTAAGGCTAAAACAAGATTTTTTTCCTTGGCTTCCTTAGGAGGTTGAATTATCGTCCATGAGGTACCTCAACCCTTCATATAAAATGCCTTCAGGAGACTGATGTTCCACCAATGAACCAGGCATGATCAGATGTGAATTACCAAATGTAGGCACTGAGTAGTTTGAAGCTGGAATCTTTGACCACAGAGATATGCTCAAGGTACAGCTGGGGTGAAGAAATAAAAGACAGAAGTAATCAACTATATTCGAGGAGGAGAGAAAGGAGAAATAGAAATGATGGCAAGGGAGAAGTGATACTTCTGTTAGATCTCAAAGGATGAGTAAAATCTCATGAAGGCAATAAGAAATGAGCCATTCCAGCCAGAGGAAACCGCAAAGGCATGAAATGAGAACCATCACCACGCTGAAAGTCATCAGTATTGTCATGGCAAACATGCCAGGGGAGATATGGTAGGAAAAGGGTTTTTTAATACCCACGATTGAAAGAAAGGAAAGAAGGAGAGACAGGAAGGGGAGAGAGAGAAAGAGTGGAAGACAATCATGAGAGGCATTACCATCAAGTACACCCGTGAGTGTAGCATTCACATCTTTCTTTAGACTCAGATCCAGAGAATGGTGTTTGCCTGAGGCTGACCAGTTGAAAGGTGGTGGGGCTGGGGTTCCACAGAGGGGCTTTCATCTCAAAGCTTCTCGTTTATCAAAATATATTTAAGGAGAGTCAGTCAACACTGTAAGAGTAAGAGTGTGTGCTGGGTGTTGGAAAGATCTGGATTTGAATCCCCACACTGCGACTTTCCACTTGCATGATCTTTACTATGTTAATTAATTGCCCTGACAGTCAAGTTTCTCATTTATAAAATGAGGACAATCATATATTCACACAGCTTTGTTATGAAAATTAAGTATGATCATGTGTAATGTTCCAACCTCAGTATCTATAGGATCTTTATAAGGCCCCTTTACTTTTCATCTTCGGTGAACTGCCTATGAAGGAAAAATGCTCCCCACGCTTACAGACCTCAGTCATGAAGCAGATATGAGACTGGGTAGCTTTGGAGAATTTCCCAGGATTGGTGGGGTAGAAGTGGGAAACCCCCTCTACTGCATGTCTGAGTACCAGATCTCAATTCAGAAACATTTTGCAGGGCTTTTGGCTAATATGTTATTTCCATTATTTCTCCACACCCCTCTTAAATTGCTCCACCCATCCTACCAACTCTGTAGGAGGCCTCTGCCGGTGCATACTTGGGTCTTTGGAGGGGAAGGGAAAGAAGGCAGAGTCTGACTGAAGGACAAATCTATACCCCAACTTCATAACCAGGCTGGGCTAGATGGATTCACAAATACTGTTATCAGATTGAACACTAGCCAGGATCAGGGGAAAAAAGTTGACTGATACAGCATGGGCACTGATTAGTCAGAATTGGTGCCAATTGAAAATGACAAATAGGGTCATGCTACTTCAAACAGGTTGCCTCTTAGTCATGGCTACAATAGAGAGGTAGATTTAGAAAGTGTACTTTTGCTTTGGTTGAATACTGAACAGGAAAATAAGCTGTGGAAAGGATATTCAGATGAGGACACCAGTGGGCAGATACACAGCTTCTAATTTCATGCTGCTTCCTCAGAGCTGTGCCCCGAGTTTGCCATCAGGCGGTCCATGTTGAGTATGGGCTTGCTCATCAGCGCACTGGGGACCTTCCACTCTCTCTCTTTTGGGGGAAGCAGCCTCAACTTTCAAAGATCCGCATGGTTGGCATAATAAGGAAACTTTACCTGCTTTGTGGTTGTAGGCTTCCGAATATTTTTCTTGCCTCTCCAGGAATATTTAGCTGCCTGCTGCGACAGGCCTGACCAAGGCCTTCATAGTGCCAGCTCAGCTGACTTAGTTTGTCCTGACTACACTTTGTCCAGCTGGTGGCCTCCCTAGTCTGATGCCTGAGTTGGACGTCCCAACTCAACCACTTGAAGGTGAACTTAGCTACATAACTTACAGAGATGGACTCTATAAGGGGAAGAATGTTCTTCCTAAAATTAACTCTGCCTCTCCCCCTTAAAAGCCTTCAGTAGTTTCTCATTTTGGGGTGGGAGGCAGGGTGGAGGATTAAAAATCTTAACTTGGCCTGTAGGATGGACAGAATCTAGGCCTTCATGGCCCATTTGGCCTGATTGCTGCTTATGCTCTGTGATCCTGCACACAAGCCACCTCTTGGTATTTTAATTGCTCCTTTGCACACACACACCCTCTCTGTTCAGAGTACTCTTCTTTCTTCTTCCCTTATTTTCTACAGTTCATTTTTAGGTATCGAGTTTCAAGCTCTTCTAGAAGGCTTTCCTGGTGTCCCTCATTTAGATTCTGTTCTTGTATGTCTTGTTTTGTTGTTGCTTTCAGTGTCTATTGCCTTGCTAAGAAAAGCATAATAGACACTGTACTGTACCAATATTTGTTTTTGCTTCATAAGAAGTCATCAAGGGGAAATGTGGCTTCTATTGTGTTATTAACACGATTTTCTCCAAGCATGGGATAAAATTTAAAAATAAAAAGGTGGTGTAGTTTTTCCTTTTGAATATCATCTCTTTACATTTCCTGATTTATCACGAAAAAAGGGTCTAAGGCAACTGATTGAGGATCTGACTGAAAAGTCTAGTACTTTTTCACTCTTTTGATTGAAATGCTTAGTCTTTATGACTCATTTGGCATGGATAAATTGGCCTTCTATTTCTTCCTGCATGTATTTCTTTTTTGTTTTTTGACTTTATTAAAGTATAATTTAAATACTATAAAATTCACTCATTTAAAGTGTGCAATTTAATGCTGTTTAGTATATTTACACAGTTGTGGTAACCATCACCATAATTAATTTTTTAATATTTTCATCATTCTACCTTGTGAGATGTTTTTTAATATATATATATATTTTCACAATCGTATATCTTAGAGAACATTGATCTCATTTGTAAATGCCCATTTATTGATGTTTTTATTCAATTAATATCTGTTTCTTACATTGGATCAGAAGCAATAGAACAGAGACTGTTTCCGGGTTAACTTTATGTTACTAATATCATACAGAGATCTTAGCATATAGTAGAAGCTTGATAAATATTAAAAGATTAGACTCATGAGCCTTGGTGTAAAGGAGGCTCATCTGTAAAGGAGGGATATAAATACATATTACATAAGGATGCTTTGAGAATCCAATAATATAATGCATATGAGAACACCTTGTAAGCTGCAATGTCATGTAAATCTTAGCCATTGTTTAATATCTATTTTCAATTCAAGAAACAATCCAGGTCAGAGATAGATGAGTTTGGGAATATGAAAGCAAGCCACAGAATGTCCCTCCTCTCTCTTCCTTTTTCCAAGAATAAAGAATGATTACATTTCTAAAGAATATCTTTTGAACAAAATGAAATGAGCAGAAGTGATATGTACCACTCCCAAGCCTAGTCCTTAAAATCTTCTCAAGGTCCTCAACTCAAGGTCTTTCCCCTGCTCATATGACAAAAACAAAAAATGTGGGGATGACAGTCACATGAAAAGAAGAATCCTGGATCCTTCCTTTTAAGGAAAACCTAGGAAAGCCATTCAATCTACAACAATCTCTGACATGAGCGAGAATTCCACTTTTTTGTACGCTAAGTCGCTGAGATTTCAGGATGGCTGGTTATATAACTTCATACAGAAACCAGTCTTTGAAGTGGAGTGCCACTATAACAAAGAATTAAAATAAGTGCATTGGTTAAGCATTAAGAGATAGGCATCAAGGAAGCTAACACAGAAGGCTGGAAAGATAGCACTCCAGATGATGCAGTTGTGAAAAAATTTGGTTTAACTCTTGCCTGTGGTTATTTGGGATACAGATTACATGCCTAGTCAACCAGCAGCTCTAAAGGAAAAGCTTGGAAAGCAGAAACTTTGTAGTGTGTATTGGCTATCAATGGCTGCCTTTAGCAAGATATTTTAAGATATGAGCTCTCAGGAGAGTTAGATACTTCTCAGGAAGAAATAAAGAAGAAGAAAGTTCAGAAATTTAAGGTCTTGTCACAGTTGGAAAAGTTAACAGATTCAAGACCCCCAAAAGTAAGATAGGAGATTTTTAAATACTTTGAAACACACTGTCTCAGAAAAACTCCTCAGGTGGATGGTTGCTCAGGGCAACAATCAATCCTGATTCAATCAACCTAATTCAATCCCAATAGCCTCAGTGAAGCATTTTTGAAGAGAAAGAGGTGAAGGGATGGAAAAGCAAAGAAATAAAACCAGTCTGTCTAGGGAAAGACTTAGGTTGTGGTTACCGGACACAGAACTGACTGAGAAGTAGAGATCAGAAGTTATTAAGCTATTGAAGTAATTATTTTGCAAAGAAATCACAAATTCATTGAAAATGTCTTTTGACTTTAAGACTTGAGGTAATCTTTTAGGGACAGTGGGATGGCACAGTCAGTTAAGGGACTGACTCTTGGTTTCAGCTCAGGTTGTGATCTCAGGGTCATAAGACTGAACCCCATGTTGGGCTTTACGTGCAGACCAGAGTCTGTTTGAGGTTCTCTCTTCCTACCCCTTTGCCCCTTCCACTTATGCGCTCTTTCTCTCTCTCTCTCTAAAATAAATAAATAAATCTTAAAAACAAAAACAAAAAACCTTGAGGCAACCTTTGAGGCCCTAGCAAGTCATAAGCAAGAATCAAGTTTCAAAGCCCCTAAGAATGGTGTGCTCCTCAGTACCCACTTCAGATGTCCCCAAAGAGACTACTGAACAAAGAGAAGACCTACAAGGGTGGAGCCATAGACCATAGGATACAAAGGACAAGGGAGTTCTTTCACCAGGGAACAACATCGGAGCCTAAAAAGAAACATCCTCCACCTACCCCATATTAGCAGGTTCATAGCCTTCCTGAAAATCTCCCATAAAAACTTCATTCTGCCCTTTCATCTCATTCATGATGCTGGAAGTGAAAAACCGCCAAGTTTGGTGGGATCAACTGATAAAAGGAGCTTACATCCCTAAGTTACTCTTTAGAGGAGAGGCATCCAACCCATGTTGCATTGGATGTGAGGAGGAAACAAAGTTTTGTTGTGTTCAATGACTGAGATCGGGGATTGTGTGTTAGCTGTAATTAGGAATAATTAACCTCAATTATGCAGAAAAAAATGACTTTATATATGGTCCCACAGTTAGGAGAGTAGATAAGAATACTCAGAAGAAACAAAAAAGACAAAACTTCTCCAGTTTCAAGGAAAATATTCAATTGAAAGTGAGATCAATACAGTGTCTGAAAGTGATTCTTGATGACTTGATAAAGTAAGAAAGATGAATTTTAGCATCTTCATAGGCATTATGTGTAAGGGTAAGGCTTACACAGGGTAAGACTTAAGATTTTTAAACTTTAGGTTATTTTCCCAGGCAGGATTTCTTGGGAAACCAGTGCCCCATAGGTATCTTAAGATCTTTAATATGCTAATGTGTGTTGTCAGCCTCCATCCCCAACACCTGCTGCTATCCACATCCCACAGGCTCCTAGGGTCCAAAGGTCCCAGGAAATTATATACAGGCTTTCCTATTTTTTTTTTTTTTGGACAAGGAAAATATATTTTCCCAAGTATACGTACATTTCCGAAATCTCATATATACCAACGTTCCTCGAAAAACAGCATGGAAAATGTCTTTATAGGCCATAGAGTTGTTTCAATTGCCTCCGTCACCAGAGAAGGAAGATAAAGCCAAATGGGTGTGGGGAGAGTTAAGATAAAAAGCCCGGCATTCATTTTGCTTTCTCCTTCCCTGGGTACTGAACCTTATTAGCGGCAGAGAGCTTTGAGGCATGCTCTTCCCTGAACAGCAACAGTTCCAGCTATGGGTGATGGTCTAAAACAACAAATAAAAGCCTCCCAGCCCCCACCTAAGTGGTAGTTTCCCCCAGACACAAGTGTAGTAAGTATTGCACAGCTAGGAGACTCGCGCCACCATGCCTATTCTTGCATTTTACCATTTGTAAAACCAAATCAGGTGTTTAAAGTGATCATTTTTGCTCAAAGGCCTGGAAACAGGAGACAGGCTCTGTTTCTCTGCTTTCAAGAATCAATTGCTCAGAGGGGAAAAAAATAGCAGATTAAAATTTTATGCCATAATTTTACAATTGATCATTAGTGCCACAGAGGGCATAGTACAAAGTTATTTTCCAACCACTGGAAAAAAAAAATGTGTCTTGAAAGAGAGTATTTTTAGCATAATAAGTGATTGTGCAGTTATATATAGATTTTGTTTCCTTTTCTTCCAACTGTGAATGTGATTGTGTTCATATGCTTGGGAAATTTGCATATAATGTGTGCTATTTGTATCTTAGCCAAATCACTTGAATTCAAGTTCAAACTACTCTCTGAAATGGGACTGAAGCCCACTGAGATAAATATACTTATCTTTCATTTCTTAAGGCTCACATCCAGGGGAATGTCTTCCCTTGTTCCTGAAGTTGCCCATCTGGCAAATTTGCCAATAATTATCAAGTTCTCACTGCTCGGAAAGGCAGCAATTGGATGAAGCATCAAAAATTGTGGTCTGCAGTCCAGGAGCAAAAAGAAGACTGAACCAGAAAATGTTTTTTTCTTGGCTTTTGTTTTTGTTTTCATTTTTGTTTTTACTTTCTGCTATGTTCCAGGTTGAATTTGGTTTAAAAAAAAATCTTGTGAAAATTTGTAAAATATCAACACTAGAAAAGGCCTTCATGTCTTTTTCTCATGTAAATATAATTCACATACCATAACATTCCCATTTTTAATGTATACAATCTAATTGTTTTTGGTATATTCACACAGTTGTGCAACTGTCACCACTAACTAGAGAATGTTTTTATCACCCCAAAAAATAAGTCTATACCCAGAAGCAGTCACTTTTCATTTTCCCTTCTCTCCAGCCCCTAGCAAGAACTAATCTATTTTCCATCTGCACGGATTTGCCTTTCTGGATTTGATACAAATGGTCATATATTATGTGTTCTTCTGTGTCTAGCTTCTTTCAATAGCTTTGCTTTATGGGTAAAGTAGCTGAGTCCACGCAAGGGAAATAAGTTGCCCAGCCCACATGGATTTTTCTGGACCTATCCAGAACTAGAACCTACCTTTGTGAGACTTCTATTTAACAGAGTGCTAGCTGAGCACTTGCTGGGAGCGCCATTCTCAAGGGGGCTTTCAATCTCATAGAAAATGTCACTAAACAGAATTATATTCATTCTAACCATTCTCTTAGAATGCTCTATACAAGGTTGGAAAAAGACTTTGGTAAACTTCACAGGGTATAAGAGGAGTTATGAACTCACTCCGTAGCATTTTCAAATAACAGAAAAAAATGGTGTCCTTACTGTCCTATAATAAATATGGATTTGGTGAAACACAAGGCCTTTGTGTTGCTGGATGGGTACACAAGATTGGGGTTGAATCTCTCATAATAAACTGGACAAATGTGTAACAAATGTATTTTTGAAGGAATGCCAGATTATTAGCCTGCTCAAGCTCTCTGAATCTCTGCCCACCTTTCAAAGTCAGGTGTCAAGACCCCCTTAGTAGATATTTGTACAATACTGATTTGGACTTTGGTAAAAACCTATTTCCCCTAGAATAGTCCCCCATGAACTCAAAGCATATAATGATTTTACCTTCTAGTTCCATGAAATCATCTTACCTTCATATTTATATACTTGTATGCTTTTTTACTTCCCTCAGTTCTCTCTTTCTATAGTAGTGACAATGTCCATCCTCCTGAGCCCACACTGGGATTCAAAGTGAACCTACTCAAACAGCCTATCTTCCTAAATTCTTATGACACCAAGCTCATCCTCTGCTCCCAGTTCAGTATCCACCCAGGGCCCAGCGTATATGCTTAGAACTCTGCAGCTACACTTGGATGAATTCTCCTTTCTACTTGTGATGACTTTCCATTGACCTAATCCCTTCTGGAGCTCCAAGACGCTAGCCTGCCTCCTCTCATCCAAATTCTAGAGACCTTGCAATCTCAGTCCTAACCTCTAAATAAGCCAAAGCACTTCTTAATAGCACATCATGAGTCAGGAATTATTCCCTAAATTTCCAAATTCTATACTCAGTTGCTACAAGATTGTGAAAATGGTGGCATAGGGCAGTACTTTGGAGGTGGATGTCTAGAATTTGTAGCCCAGGCTTGACTATTTCAGTAGCTATATGACTGTAGCTCAGAGTCTTCACTTCTCTGGGTTTCAGTTTACTAATCTTTAAAATGAAGATAATAGTAGTTCATGCCTTGTAAAGTAATTCTAAAGACTAAGTGATTTTATATATATCAAGTACTTAGGTAAGTACCTGTAACATAGACATTGTATAGAATGATAACTATTGTTTTATTTCCTCCGGTTACAAGTAGCCTATATGAAACATTTATATAGAAATGCAGGAGGATTTTTTTTTGGTTTTTTAGAACTTCTTAAAGTATCAACTAGGAGAAAAAGTACTCAATTGGGAAATAGGAAACTAGTAGAGTCTAGTTCTGGTCCTATAGATAAATTATTATTGGATACAGTGCATTTTCTTATGGAGGTTAAGCATTTTCCTGTATCTGTGTCTACAATACATACATTATTGAATGCTGTCCTTTCAGAAAGTGGAATAATAAAAGTCTAAGTAATCACAGATGCCAAATGAGTAATTTTGTAATGAATGAGATGTCCATAAATGATTCTTTTCCCTAAAGTTGATTAATTCTTTAGCTTGCTGCACATATTCATCTTCCTGAGTTGTCTTTGCTTTAAAAAGAAAGAAAACCACCCAACATGACAGCAAATGTTGATGGGAAATGATGGCTTACAAAAATCAAGATATTAGAAAAGCTGGCCAGATGGGGACTGTGTCAAACCACCCCCTGATTGCCCTACTTAAAAGTGTCTCTGGCTAGACTGTCCTCCATTAAGTGACACTTCCTCTAACAAGGTCACTTCACTCCAACCTGTTCTCTAAGTAATATGACCTAGCAATCCAGAAAAGCATGAATAGTCTTGCAGTCTACCCAGAAAATACAATTCATAATCCATCCCCCTTCTTTTATTTTCCCAGAGACCCTGTGGTTATCTCACTTGTCATTATTAACTTACTCTGTCTCCTCTCTCCTGTGCCCAGACTGGGTGTTCTAAGAGAAGGCACTGAGTTTTGTGCTCTTCAAATTGCTGATACTCAGCATTTAACTAGTGCATAAAAAGTTATTTGTTTTTTGTGAGTTCACACAGTAGCAAGTCAAGTCAAATGGCTCTTCATCCCAGGTATGCACTGGTCATTTTTTACCCTTTGTTTCCTCTGCCTAGAATGATTCCCCTTTCCTGTGCTCTTAATGAGTCATCCTTTACGATTCAGCTCAGATATTGCTTCCTTTGAAGGCTTATCCCTGAGCCCCTCAGACTATCCTTTCTCGTGCCATGACAGTGTATTTTCTTATAGAAGTTAAGGATATCTGCTATGGCCTTATCTATATTCTTTGAAATAGACTTACTGAATTGTTAATTTATTAAGTTATTTATTCATTTATAAGTCTTACTTACTCATGAGAGCTGTTTAAAGAAGATGAAAGTACCTCCTTACTCAGTCTTCCCAGAACCTCTGCACAAACCTGGTACATAATAGGCACTCCATAGTGTTTGTTGATTGTGACTGTATGAAATTGATTTAAACTACATTGAGTTCAAATTTATAATGGAAATTCATCTTACTTTGAAGGTTTTGTCATATAATTGATATGTTCAAATGAAACGGATGGATTACAAAATGTATACAGTTAACTTTTACTTTGGGTGACTTTATGAGTGATTTTTATTTTTTCTGACAGAATTTAAGTAAATTTTGTTAGGACTTTTCTCCTCCTGGTGTTTCCTATCTTTCTGTACAACTAAAGGCATTCATTTGTCCCCCAAAAGATTAGGATAGTGGAAGGGAGAAGGAGTAGTAGCCAATATCCAACTTTTGGCTTCCAAATAGGATGTAAAACCCAAAGGAAGACAAAAGTTAGGCAAGCTGGTTTTGTTGTGTGACAAAAGAGATTTCTGAATTGAAGCATTTCATTTGGTATAGCAAAAGTAAGTCTTAGAAGTCTGAACATAAAAGTGTTTTTATAAGCTGTGGGTAGCAGGAACTCAGCATGTGGCCAAGGATGCTTCTTGACAGAAGAGAAAATTCCTTTACTAGGAAATTTGAGCTCCAATTCCACAGAGTATTTGTGCAAATAAGAGTAAGATAACAGAACAACAAAGAGTCTGTTTTAGGTGAGAAGAGAATGGCAAATTTAAGCGCCAAGTTCTCTCTGTCATTTCCCTCAGTCATCAAAAGAAATGTGGGCCCAGAACAAGACAGAATCTGATCTAGAGAGTGAAGTTGCTTACTGATTACATTTTGTGTCATGTGTGCACGTGGGCTTGACTGTATATTGTTTGGGCTAGCACAACAATTTTCATGAAGGAAGGATCTCCAAGACCAAGTGGGAGGTCTCCACAACCCTGCTGTCTGATCTTTGTGTGCAAAACATAGTTAAGCCATCCAAAAGACTTCACGAAGGACCCAAAAGTACATCAGTAGGCCAGAGATAAAAGGTCAAGAATATGTGCTATTGAGATATGGATGAATTCTGACCGAGGAAACACTACAGTAATACATTAAGACCTATATGGAACTGACATTAAAGTTTGGGTGAGGAATTCTTACCCAAGATGTTATATAAACAATTAAGACCACCATGACCCTCAAGCTGTGGTTGGAAGGCAGTTCTCCCCAACAGGGGTGTTCAATAAATGTTGGGCTCCTGACTATTTATGGCCTCTCTTTTTATTTATCATTTTTTCCCAAGTATCTTAAGGAAATAAAGATGATTAAATAAGGATATTCTCCAGAACCTGGAAAACAGGAGTGTGCTAGTTAATCGATTGTTTCAATTTACATATATCAGCTATAATCATTATTGGTCATCCAAGAATTAAAAAAAACTATGTATTAGAGTTATCCAGAGAGATAGAACCAGTAAAAAGATTTATCATAAGGCATTGTCTTACACCAGGATGAAAGCTATGAAGTCCCACAATCAGCTGTTGGCAAGCCAGAGACCCAGGGAAACCAACGGTGTAGCTCCAGTCCAAGTCTAGAGGTTTGAGAACCAAGGGAAGAAATGGTGAAAGTTCCACTTTGAGGGCTGGAGAAGATCCACGTTTCATCTCAACAGTCACAGAAAGATAGTTCTCCCTTCTTACATCTTTTGGTTTTATTCAGGCGCTCAAAAGATTGAGGCCCACCCACATAATGCTTTACTCAGTCTTTACTCTGCTTTATTCAGTCTACCAATTCAAATGTGAATCTCTTCCAGAGACAGAATCATAGACACATCTAGATATAGGCACCCTGTGGCCCAGTCAAATTGACATATAACATTAATCATCACACGCTCTGTGTCAAGTCTTTGAAAATGTTAACCTTATGGACCTACATATGGGAAAGGGTCATTGCTCTGTCTGCCTCTAAGTTGTTCTCAGGTCTACTCCTTTACTGTTACTGTAAATAGAACAGTGCCAGGAAGGGAACATTCTTCTCCAACATGACCAATAGATTAATTTACTGACAGCTCTCAGCACCTTGTTGCCAGCAAGTCTCAGAGTCTGCAGGATTTCCTTGCTGTCAGATTGGCATACGCCATGAGTAGATGAAGTGTCACCTCTCTACGCCAGCTCAACACTCATTTCTCATATCTTTGCTGCCTTACCGTGTGAGAGTAGAAGCTCCTCCATCCAGCACGATTCCCAAGAATGGTACTTCTCTCACATAAAGATGGAACTTTGAACCAGAAAAACAGGCAAGGGGGCACCTGGGTGGTTCAGTGGGTTAAGCCTCTGCCTTCGGCTCAGGTCATGATCTCAGCATCCTGGGATCGAGCCCCACATCAGGCTCTCTGCTCGGCGGGGAGCCTGCTTCTCTCTCCCTCTGCCTGCCTCTCTGCCTACTTGTGATCTCTCTCTCTCTCTCTGTCGGTCAAATAAATAACTTTAAAAAAAAAAAAAAAGAAAGAAAAACAGGCAAGGCTTAGAGCCATGGACCCAAGTCAGTTTTGTTTCTGCTGTTTACTTTCAACATAATCCTTCTCATCATCTTTCTCATCTGAAATATTAGGAGAAGTCTGCATAATCTCTAAAGTTTCTTACATGCTCTGAAAAACAATTAGGTAGGTGCTATAATTGTTGCGGTTGTTTCAGGAGAAAAAAATTAGCACACCTATGGTGGTACTAGATGAAGACTAGGAAAGCAATAGATACAATGTGGTGCTTGCCATTGAGTATCTCAGAGTCTAGTAGAGAAGGTGGGTATTTCAGCCATTAACCACAATATCCTGTGATGAATGCTAATTAAGGTATATATTTGATCTAACTCATTCACACCATCTTATTATCAAAACTAGATGACTTCAAAATAAGTGCTCAAGGTTAGGAGCTCTTTAAGGACACAGACAACTTGTTTCCCTCCAGATGGGACTCATGACCACTGCTCTAGGGCATTATCACAAGGTTCTAACTCACAACACTACACAACATTTTTCAAAAACTGCATGAGAAAGAAGAAAGGAAGAAAAGCTAGATTTACGAGGAAGGAAAAAGGGTCTCAGGGCCAAAGGCCATGAATTAATATTTTTGTATTCCTATTACCTAACACAGAGCCTGGCGCATTATGGGCACTCAGGAACATGTTCATTCATTCACTCACTTGTGCAACCAGTACATATGCCAAATGCGATGCTGAGTTCTGGAACACAATGGTAAGTAAAACATGCAAGGTCCAACCTTCCCTCAGTGGGTCCATATTAAAACGAGGGAGGGTGGACAATAACTAATAAACAAACAGATAATCTAATATTTTAATAAATCTTGTGAAATAAATGGTGATGTGAAAAAGAGTACGAGGAGGTATGTTGCATGCAATGGGTTGGCTAGGACAACCTGTCTGTGAGTTCTGAAGAGGGAATAATATAAAAATACTGAGGAGAAATCCTTGATGCCTAAGGAGTAAGGAGACTGGACTACCAAAATCTTACCTGCTGAAGGGAGAGGACAGTGAAACAGATGTTTGTAGGGATGGATAGATGAAGCGTTATTTCTGCTAACGTGGCTGTGGGGGGTGAGGAAAGGGAGGTATGAAGGATGATGCCTAAATTTGGTTAAAATGAACTTGAAGGAAGGAGGAAAGGAAAGAAGGAAGGGATGGAAGGAGGGTGGAAGGAAGGAAGGAAGGAGGGAAGAAGGAAGTGAGGAGGGAAGGAAGGGAAAGAAGGAGAAATGATTGCTTCATTTGTTGAAAGGTGACCTATATTCTGCACCAGATGCTGAAAAGGTGCCTGCTTTTCTGGAATCTACAACCTAAGATGTTATGCTGAATCTGATGATGGTCAAAGTAGAGCACAGGAGAAGACTCAATTAGAATATAGGCTCTAAAAGAAGTGACAAAGCATTTTGATAGTGATAGGCTTCTGGAAAATTTGGGCAATTAATTATTCTTTGTCTGATTCCATAGATAGAGAAGGGAAGATTTATCTTGAAAGATGTTTAAGATCCACTGGATGACCGGGTGGAGAAGCACATTCCAGACAGGGAGAACAGCATGTACTAATCAATGGGGATGTGACCAGCCTGGTACATGCACGCCAAGTCTCCAAGCAGTTGAGCAAAACTAGAGGGGAAAGTGAAAGAGACGTGTTGAGAGATGGGATTGGAACATCAGGGGTGTCACATCAAGCAGTGTTTTATATGCTGAGAAGAGTTTACTATTAGCCAATCGTTCTGAAGTTCCAACACTGCTGATCTGTCTGTTTCTCCAACAAGTCAAATTCCTTCTTGCCTCAGGGGCTTGGCAATCTTTCATCCCTCTACTATCTTCATCAGATCTTCACGTGGCTATGTCCTTCCCACCAATCATCAATTAAATCTCTGCTGAAATACCACCTTCTCAGAAAGGACACCCTTTGCAGCTCAATCTGTAATTGATTCTCTTGTTTTTTCCCCTCTGAGTTTTTGTTTCCTTAGTGTTTTCTACTATGTGGCATCATCTTAGTGATAAATGTGTGTGTTTATTTATCTTTGACTTTCTCTTCTGGGTTCAATGAGAGATGGAATTTTTTTTCTATTTTATTTTCTGTTGTATTTTCAGCACCTTTCAGAATAATAGGTGTTTATTACATACTTATGGAATGAATAAAAAAGAAAGCATTGGTTAGGAAAACACATGGTCCAACTTGCCCTTTGGAATATAATTGTGGGGACAGTATTGAAGGATTGCATCCTTCTGAAATATAAAGTTCCAAAGTAAGAATATGACATAAAAACATGCCCCGTTAAAATTATGTAGAAAATGGACAAGGAAGGTTCAGGTCCACTTTGAAGACGGATATTCATCATGTCGAGACAGTAGACCCAGTTTTCTCAGTTTTGTTTTTATTTTTATTCCAATAAAGGACATATCCCTCTTTTTACACTTGACACCCTATTTAGCAGTCCACAAGATTATTCTAGACATAACTACATTTAGTGGAGTGGTGAGAAACTATTAATTTTTTTCCCTTAGGAAGGATGATTTTTGCTGAATTTATGGGAGCTTAATACTCACATGATAAGATACCACTTTTTGGATGATAGGAGGGAAAATCTAACTTGGGAGGCTGGGAAAACATTTACAACTGATATTTTGTTTCCTTGGAAATGAGAAAAAAAATCAAGAAAAAAAACCCTCTGTAATCTCTTTCAATCCTCTAACACCCAATTTTATGTATTTGAGATGTTTCTGCAGTGAAGTGAAACTTGTTTTGACTGGGTTTGAGTCTACTTTGTTCATCCAAGTCAAAGCATGAATACTGTAGAAGTCTCAAAGTTAAGACCAAATGGCCTCCAACAGATGTACTATTTTTTCTGTAAGTAGGTTCCACACCAAGCATGGATCCCAATGCGGGGCTCAAACTCACTACCCTGAGATCAAAACCTGAGACAAGATCAAGAGTTAAACACTTAACCGACTGAGTCACCCAGGCACCCCATAGTGATCCCACTTTATAACTCCTTTTGTCTTACCCCTGTGCACCCCGATAAAATACACAGTTCTTAGAGGCAACATTAACAAAGGTTAATGAGGATTCCACAACTGTCTTATGAAAGTTAAGAAAAAAATTAAGTAATCCATTGAAATACCAGTTTCAAATAGTGGCCCCTCTTTCTCTCTCATAAACATGTCATTAGATTTGGTCTTTCCTTCTAAGCAGCTAGGAAGGTATATATGTTAGACTTCCATTCCAAGTACTTAGCCACACATTGTGTAGCTTGGAGTATGAGGTACATTTCAATGCTAGAGGATGGTTAGCGTCTAAAAAATTTGACTTTTGCCAAAAATGGTCTATCAGGAGCTACTTCCATTGGCCTTTTACCACCAATTGCTCTCTCATTATACAACTGCCAAACCTCCATTCCTTATTAGTATGAAATTGTGCTGGGAAAGAAGTGGCAGATTATGATCATTATAATTGGTTTAGCACCATAGGCTAATAGGTTGGAAAGTGCCTGACTAAACCTTTGGAGATCCAAGTACAAGCCTGGTCCAGCCACGTCTAAACCTTCCTCTTCTCATCTCAGCTAGAAAGGATTTATTACTGCAAATTCCCAGTGATAAATAGGCAGATGTGTCTGATGTCTCAATGTTTGTTGTCCTGCACAAAAGGCTGATGGACACATGTGGTCTGTGGAAATTTGAGTATTAATCTTAATACCATCATTTACATAACATTCTAAAAATCACAAAGCATTTTCACTCTGCAGGTGCATAACACTGGGAGTGCTAATCTACTTTGTGCCAAGTTGAGTGTATACAAAGATGACTAGAAGACTCAGGTTCAGCTTTCTGGCCTGGCATCAGATAGAACTGTGGAGAATTCTAGCCTCCCTGCCTTTGAGGTCGATAACTATGTGTAAGTTAACTCTGCACAGCCTCAGTTTTTCGTATGAAAATTATGGAAAACAACCAACCATACTTCATAGGGTTTTTGTGAAGATTTAAAGAGATAGTATAGAGTGCTTAACATAGTAAGAGTTGACAGTCTGTGTATTTTAGCTATTTAGTATTTTAGCTATTCATATTAAGGAGACACGATAACCAACAAGGTGCAATGAGGAGGAGGAAGAGTCTCATTTTACATGCCCAGAAAGAGAGTGTCAGGGATGCTAAGTGACTTGGCTGAAGTCATAAAAGTCCTGAAGCCTTGGGTCCAGTTTCCAAGTTCCAAATTTATCTTGTTTCCAGGATCCCAGGATTTGATGAGGGGATCAGGCAGGGTTTTCCTAGAGGATGGAACCTGTCAGTGCCCATTAGAATTTCCACAGCCAAACGTTTTAAAAATGAGTCTGAGGAGAAAGAGTTTCCAACTCTTTCATTTCCATTTTTGTCCTGGTGAAAAAAAAAGAACAAGTGTGTATTACAGGCTTGACTTACAAGGACTTGACAGGAGGAGCCCCTTGTACTGTTTAAGTTACTAATGGGATAGCAAACAGTCCCTGTAATTTACTTTGTACTTTGATAATGTCTCGGCTCCAAGGGTCACACAGGCCTTTCCAAACATTAACTTATTCCCCCCCCAACACTTCTGAGGGGTCAGAGAAGGTTAGCACTCCCTTTGTTGCACAGATGAGAAAACGGAGATCTAAGAGGGTGACACATCCTACCAAGGTCACCTGGAGAGCCAGTGTGCTATTCAGTCCGCTGCTCCCAGATACAGATACCCCTGGAACCCACACGGAGGAAAGTGCTTCAGGGTGTTTTTCATTCTGACCTGGAACTGCCACCAGATTTCATTTATGTTACTTTCCTATGTATCTCAAGCAATGTCTCCCGCCATCCAGAGTAGATGTCATCTTGACTTCTTCAGGACCGGGCAGCCAAAAGAGGTGAATACACAGAAGCATGCCTAAGTGCAAAATGTATTGGTTGCAAGCAAATATTACTTATCATATTAAGATTGAGTGGGGAAGGTTGATTGATTTGTTTTAAAAGTTAGGTGGAACAATGTAGGACAAATGTACACACGTGGGAACCAGATTTCAGCACCTTGTCTGAAGACAGGGAACAGGGAGATCCATCCAGTGAGGAACCCACACTTAACTGAGCTCCAGGCACAAGTTTAGAAGCTTTCCCTTATGTGGGCTCATTTAATCATCACAACAGCCCTGGTTCCTGCACAATATTATGCTCAGTTTTGAGATGGAAGAGGCAGAAAGGCTAAATAGATCACTACTTCTTTCACATTCGTATTAAAAGTGACTTCCACTGAATCTTTCTTTTCCAGAGCACCTTATCTAAAAGTATGGCCTCCTTTACACTCCTGTTCTTTCCCTGCTTACCAATTAATAACTTAATGATCTGGTTTATGATTTAGCCCCTTCCACTAAAATGTTATTTTCATGGGGCTCCTGGGATTGAGTCCCACATCATGTGGGGCTCCCCGATCAGCGGGGAATCTGCTGCTCCCTCTCTCTCTCTCTCTCTCTCTCCCTCTCAATAATGTGCTTACTCTCTCTCTCTCAAATAAATAATTGAAATATTTTTATTTATTTTTTATTTTTTTATTTTTTTAAAGATTTTTTATTTATTTATTTGACAGAGAGAAATCACAAGTAGGCAGAGAGGCAGGCAGAGAGAGAGGAGGAAGCAGGGTCCCCGCTGGGCAGAGAGCCCGATGCGGGGCTCGATCTCAGGACGCTGAGATCATGACCTGAGCCGAAGGCAGAGGCTTTAACCCATTGAGCCACCCAGGCACCCCGAAATATTTTTAAAAAGAAAAAAAGAATGTCATCTTCATGATGGCAGGAAGCGTTACCTAGTTTGTTCATTGCTGCATCCCTAGTGCCTAGAAGAGAATGCCCAGTACATAATAGGCCCCAAAGTAATTACTGAATTAATGAACGAATGCCTTCATGTTCTCAGGACAGCTTCTAACTCTTAGTAGCATGCAGTTAACAGTTGCAATCTTACATTTATTTATGTGGTTATTTGATTAAGCTTTATCTCCCCTTCTAGAAAGATCTGTGGAAACACAATATTTCATTTTGATTGTAAACTATATCCCAGTACCTAGCATAATGCCTGGCAGAAAGTAGTTCTTAATAAATATTTCCCAGCAGAATAAAAAAATACAGCAGTGTGATTGAGTTCAAACAGTAAAAATGTAACATTGCAAGATTTGGAAACTTTTCCATTTATTCGATAATTATTTATTGAGCAACAGACATTACTGCTACCTTCATGGAGCTTACTACCAAGTGGTAGATTTCTTATACCAAATCTCAAGCTAAGTCTTTATTACAAACCTATAATTTAAGTAAGGAGCAATCTCATTTATATTTATGTTTTAATATCTAACTCACAGTTTAAATGTGCCTTATAAATACAGAACTTAAATATCTGGCAACTTCACCTGCCTGGAATGCAGGCAAGAGGCAGAAAGTAAGCCAGAAAAACCTCTTCCAAGTAATGTGGTTCAAAGTTTGACAACATAATTGTTTCTTGGAGTAGACTTCCCATTCCATGTACTCTTCAATATCAGAGAACTGTTCTGCCATCTTAGGGTCCTTCCTCCTCGTAAGCTCTTCCACCTGGTCCATCTATCCCTAAGCCCTATAGATTCTACAATCAAATATTTTTTTAAAGATTTTATTTATTTATTTGACAGAGAGAGAGAGATCACAAGTAGGCAGAGAGGCAGGCAGAGAGAGGGGGAAGCAGGCTCCCTGCTGAGCAGAGAGCCCGATGCAGGGCTCGATCCCAGGACCCTGAGATCCTGACCTGAGCTGAAGGCAGAGGCTTTAACCCACTGAGCCACCCAGGTGCCCCTACAATCAAATATCTTAAATCTTGCTCTTCCTTCCCGTCTCAGTGTAGTCTAGACATTATGGGTTCCAACTTGGGTCACTTCCTCTTAACTAGTCTTGTTACCTCCCTAACACAGAAGTGTAAATCAAAATAAATAGGACTGATAAAGTAAATGTCCAAAGCAAGTCTCACTGAAGAGAATATTACTAAACCCAACCTAGTGTTGGAAAATTCTATGGCCATCTGTGGCCAAAGAGAATGAAGAAATCCATCAGCATATGGCTCACTTCTTCTAGAACTCACCTCTTACAGATTTAGCTTCTAACTCAACTATGACATAATTCTACGAGCCCTCATCCTAAAGCCATTTCCTGATTCTTAAACTTTATTTTTTTAATGAGTGACAAACTCATTTAGTATGGCATTCAAGTTGCTCTGCAATCTACACCCTAGTTAGGTCTGTCTCTGACCCCTTGCCATACCTATGGAACTTACTTGTTGGCATAGCTGTCTTCTTATTGGATGCATATTTCTCTGCATATGGGATGTGCATCATTAGAGAATGGAACTTGTTTTTATATTCGACTCCATAATGCACTATATAATAGGGAAGGATAAATGGAGAAAGTGCTCCTCATTCTCTTTCATTCTGCTGATAATTTTAAGAAGAAACTGTACGCGTTGTGCAACTGTGCCCTTAACAACTCCTGCACCTGACAATATCCTTTATTTATCAAAGAGACAGAAAATCCAGGCTTGGAGACTATGGCACACAAAGTAGCTGGTTTGGAAATTCAGTCATATTGCCCTTTTCATTGTATTGGGTTAAATAATTACCTTCTATTTCTTGCAGATGAAACTGGTTTTCCATTGTGTTGAGACACAAAAATCTCTTTTCAAATAAATTTTTTAATATATAAACATGTACATAATTAAAGAAAACAGTCAATGTCATAGGGAGTGTAAAGATATGATGATGAAAAGATGGGGCATTTAAATGACTGACATTTGGGAAACATTGTATTAGACTATGAGATCCTTCTCTTAGAGTAAGCAACATGTCTATTCAACTCTCTGTCCCCCAAATTCAGCAAGATGCATCCTAGACTCTCAGTAAGCACTTGCAGAAGCTTAGATTCCACGATTCATTACTAAGATCATGCTCGTTTCCTATTGTTTGCCTCTCTTTCCTTGTACTCACCTGGAAAAATCTCAGCCTTTCATTTAATTTAATACTCTGCCAATGCTATGCCTATACTCATGGCTGCTGAAATATCTTGTGAAAAAAACCCACCATATTAACTCATCTCACTTTACATGTATGACTGGTAATTTCAAGTGGATGATAAGGGCCACCTGGTGACCTAAAGACATTTTTGTAATCTATCCATTCTCCCAATGTCCTAGACAACTCTCTCCCTCCTCTCTTCTTACAACTCCAATTCCTACTCTTTCCTTACTCTCAGTTAGTGGCCTTTCCTCCTGTTTAAGTGGAAGTGGAAGCCATCAAAAGAGACTTCACACCTGTACCATGACCTATACCTGTCTGTTGGTTTCTGAGCTCATAAATTCCATCATCCTTTGTATTATTGCGGAAAGACGGTCTGCACTCAAGTCCAAGATCATTTCCTCCACTTATGTCCTGGACTTCCTCTCCTCTCCTATTCAAGCACTACATTCCAGTAAATTTCCCTTCTCCTGCATTCCATCTCTACTGATTCATTCCCATCAGCAGTGAATGTGCTGTAAAATAAAATTTTTCCATCTCTTGGTACCACATATGTATCATTTCTCTTGTGCCCTTTATAGAAACCTATACCTTTGGCTCATGTCATTTTTTTTCTGGAACTGTCCCCGACTGGTCTTCACCAAAACAATTTTGATCAAGATGATTAATGACCTTTGTTTACTAAATCTAATAGCCATACTTGGCTCTCATCTTACTTGACCTATGTTGCTTGATACAGTTAATCACCCACTTTCTTAAAACACTGTCTTCACTTGTCTTCCACGGAGACACTGTGTCCTGGGTATCCTCCTGCCTCAATCACATTTTCCTGCTTTATTCTTTTCTTCAACACCTATTATAGTTGGAGCTCCCCCAAGCTCCATCCCTAGATCTTTTCTTTATCTAAACTTCCTCATTTGACCTAGCTAGATGCAGAGCTTAAAATTCCATCTACACGCTGAAAACTGCTATATTTCTACTACTGCTATATTTTGAGCTCAGACCTAATCCCCCAAACACCAGATTTGCATATACACATACTGACGTAACATCTCCATTTGGATGTTAAAATAGCATATTGAATTTAGCATGGCCAAAACCTAATCCCTAACCTCATCTCTTCCTTAACCTGCTTTTATGACCACCTTTCATAATATAGTTCATGGCAACTTTATCCTTATGTCATTCAGGCAAAATATCTTGCCATTATCTTTTGTTCCTCTCTGTCTTCACACCTAATATGCAGTCCATCAACAAGTCTTGGAATTTTTACCTTCCAAATCTATCCAGAACCCAACTAGTTCTTACTAGTCCACTGCTGTCACCCACTCTCATTGTCACCTCGCTGCCTGAAATACCTCCCAATTTTTCTCTTATTTCTACCCTTGCCCTTTGCATTCCATTCTTAACACATCTTGAGTAATCTTTTTAGATGTAAGTCAGAGCCTATTACTCTTCTGCTCAGTAACTTCCAATGGCTTTTCACCTTCAGAAAATGGCCAAAAAATCCTGGATGATTTGGACCTGCTGACTCTCTGACCTCTTCTCCTGGTACTGTCATTTTGGCCAGTCTTCTCCAGCTGTGTTATCCTCCCTGCTCTTCCGAACACTTCATCTCATTTGCATTTGTAGGTCCCTCTGTCTGGAACATCCTTTCCTTACAAATGTATACAGTTATCATATTTTTGTTCGAGCCCCTCTCCTCATCGAGACTCTCCCTGCCTCCCATCTTGTGGAATGATATCTCCCACAGCAGCCCTGGTGCAGCCCTTCTTTCTTTCTTTTTTTCTTTCTTTCTTTCTTTCTTTCTTTCTTTCTTTCTTTCTTTCTTTCTTTCTTTTTGAGAGGGAGAGAGAGAGCGAGAGAGAGAGAGAGAGTGCGTGAGTGGGGGATGGATGGGGGAAGCAAGGGGAGAAGAAAAGAGAGAATTTCAAACAGGCTCCATGGCCAGCGTGGAGCCAAAGCAGGGCTCAACCCCACAATCCTGAGATCATAACCCGAGCCAAAATCAAGAACCGGATGCTAAATCAACTGAGCCACCCAGGACCCCCATATTACTTTGTTTTTAATCATAACAATTATATATAAACCCTTACATATGTAAGTATATATATCGATACATATATATGTATATGTAAGTATATATATCGATACATATATATATGTATATGTAAGTATATATATATACACACACACACATATTTGCCTATGTATAGAATGATTACGTTATAGTTGGGAAGATACAGACAATAAATCAATCAACATATACATCAGTTCATACTTATAAGTGTATACTTATCATATATTTTAAAAATATACTTATTATGAATATAGGTAGTTTACTATCCATGTCTTCCCACATAGGATGTAAGTACCATGAAAAGAGGGATTTCGCCTGCTAGTTCATTGTTGTATTCCCAACACTTACACAGTGTCTGGCACATAATGGACTCCCAATACTTATTTGCCAAATAAAGAAGGAAAAGAAAGGGAAGGTAGTAAGGTCAAACACCTATATCCACCACACTGTACATGTTTACATCTATGTTATATGTGAAATATTATTACCATCCTCTGAGATTTTTAAAGTGTATTCAATACATACATTGTCCACCCTCAAGGAAGGAGAAGAGAAACAGACACATAATGAAAAATACATGTTGTATGACAGATGGAATGAAGTCTATAGAATACTATACCCCTTTCTCGACCACTCCCATTTTGGTATGGCAAAAACAGACTAGAGCTAAGCACCACCTTAAATGGCCAGAGCCTCTCCCATTGACCAGCTCTCTCTTCTCTGCTGGCCTCCGTGCCTCTCTGGATCCTCTCATCTGGCCAGTCTCTCTTGGCATCTGAGTTCAAGATTCCTGCCACAGCACTTTTTTCTTGAGACAGTCTACATCATAGCTTCATAAGGCCAGGACATACTCAAGATATAAAAGGGGGAAAAACAGCCAATAACAAAATATATCTTTAGCACGTAAGAGACTGAATGCAAAGTTATTAGCAAGATTTGGCCCCTTGGAATCACTTATTTCCAGAAAACTGGGTTTTTTACTGTAAATCTGGAATATTTGACAACTTGCCAACAATTCAAACGTCTAATTGCCCACTATAATTCTTTAAAAACTGACTATCTATCTTTTTCTCTTGATTTTAATACCACTTATGAGAATTCATTGAGGGTTTGGAATTTTTTAAAAAATATATATCCTTTGCTGAAAGGGTAGAGTAGATATAAGGGGGAAATGAAAGTTCTTAACAGATAACAAATACTAAGAAAACTGTTCTGCAATACCAGGTATTTGAGTGACAATCATCTCTGTCTGTCTCTCCTCCCTCGCTTCCTCCTTATTTCTCTTTTACCCTCCATTGCTGGTCTTCTGCCTCTTCGCTGTGTTTAAATTTGCATATCAAGATGTAAGTAAGTTTATTCTCTACTGAGTCTTGCCTCGCAGTTGAAACATGAGCAGAATTCTATAACACAGGTCTGTTGACATACTGCTACACCCAAACACTGGTGCCGGAACCACTCTGGTATTGTTGATTTGCTTTGAGATAGGAAGTGATAGAATCATACGCAGAGCACTCTCCCATCCAACTCAACCTAGTTTTTTGCTGATGATTCTGAAGGTTTGATACTGCTCACTGATAACAACCTGTATACCCCAAAACTCAATTTATTGCAATAACTAGGAGACCTTGCTTTCAAAAAGACTCAGGGACTGTGTTCAAGGTTTCGTTGTGCCTATTATTACCAGGAGACTTGTCCAGGGTGGCTTGCTTGGGTCTTTGCAATGTGCATATGCTGGAGATGCAAAGGTAGGGGTGGAGTGAATTCCAGAGATAATTTGCATACAGCCTGTACTTCCAGTTAGTTGCTCCCCTGCAAGGTAACACCTTCAAGAATGTTTGAACGTCTGGGTGAGTTTGAGGTTGGGTTGAGACTGCAAGCCTGAGAAGAGATGAAATAGGAAGAGACAGGAAAAGGAAGTTCTAGTAATAGTCGTGCTAATAGTAATAATGATATTTATTGGATCTGAGAATGTGACAGACATAATGGCGAGAGCTCCATCTGCATCATCTCATTCAATCCTCTCAATAGCCTGGCGAGGCGAGCGCTATTATCATTCCCATTTTACAGATGATAAAACTGAAGCTTAGATCGGTTTTGGAACTTGCTTAAGCTGACACAACGAAGAAGAGCTTGACAATGAACTCATCCTTTTCTAACTCCTCATTCTGTGTTCTTGACCATACTGAATCAGCTCAAGGCCCCCAGGGGGAGACCAGAAAAATCAGCTGTCCAAGACAGCCCTGGATGACCTCCTCCAAACACCTACCCAAATCTACCATTCTTGGGGCTGTGAGAGTTCTCCACTGTGAGGATAAGAGATATGTGAGAGAAACCGAGTCTCCACGTGCTCTTCTTCAATCACCTTCAGGACCTACCAAATACTGGTGATATTTCTACTTGCTCCTTGAAAGAATGAGAAGAGAGTTCACAAAGGTCAGTGTGTCCTTAAGCACAAGGAAACTGGGAGGCTGAGTAATTTACCAGCTTTGGAGGTATTGGAAGGGAAAACAAAATGGCAACAATTAAAACGTAATTACCGAAGACCTATTCTGTCAATGACTCCCCTTGAAATAGGTAGATACATACACACAAAGATAAGCAGATACATACCAACATGCAGGCATATATATACATACATACACACACCTCTGTGTGTGTGTTTTATGGTAAAACAGCAGTGAAGGCACTAATTCACTTTCTGGAGAAAACATTTCATCTCAGAGGTTAGGAAACCTGCTCATTGATACAGACTCTGTGAATGACAACTCTCATGATTTGGGGCCTGCCACAGTACCTTACTGAGTCTTAGTTAACCCCTCCAAGATATGAGAATTCACCCTTGCCACCAGGAATCCGTGAAATATTGTGCTTAAGACTACCTCTGGGCCTAGCACAAATCCACAGCTCATTACATGTATGCTGAAATAAATCTGGCCTGGTGCCATCTTCACGTGGTCAGACACCGGAGGAGTCAAAGAGCCACCCCCGTGTGACTCTGGAGCTGCCGTCAGGGTGACAGTATGCACTGTCGGGATCCATTCTCTGTGATACAAGCAGAAGTCAGAATATAGCATGCCACCCTAATTACGCTGTAATTGAACGACAATATACATCACCGCTTTGCAGAGACCCTTTGAAGTCAGGGCATCACCGCCCTGCCTCATGGGACTATGTGCCGTTACCGTGAGCAAAATTGTTGAGCAACTGACACAGTCCCCGCAGCAAATATTTCAGCAGGTAGTGAGGATAATTAGGAGCAGATTTTGATCTTGCTGACTTACGGTGAAAAGCAGGGTATCAAGGGATATGAATACAGAGACAATCAAGTCATTAAAGTCTACCACGAAAGCTCTTCTAATACGAGGGACGAAAAAGCCATAAAAACAAAACTATTTTCAGTTTGAAGAGGAGAAAATACTCCCCTTTGATCCTTGACATAGTATGACAGAGAAACAAAGCTCTCAGACAAATCAGCCTGTATGGTAATTCTCTTTCTTGTTTGAAATTTGGTGTGTGACAACCAAATTGCTGCTGCTTTAAAAAGTTCATTCACTTTGTTCATTCAACAAACGTTTGATAAATGCCTAAAACATGCCAGGCACTATGTTAGGCCCATGGATCTCTGCACACAACCAGTCACGGTGGATTGGGAGAGATGGAAACATTTTTTCAGATAATTAAAGTACAGCGTGTTAAGCATCAATCAGGTAAGTGAGAGTACCTTTGAAGCAAAGGAAGGGAGCCCTATAATATACTGGTTGACACATGATGAAGTCAAGGGTGGCTTCCTGGAGGAGGAGGCATTTGATGATCAAATAGGCTTCAGCTATGTTAATGGGGAAAGACTATTTCCTAAAGGGCAAAGAGTTTGTGGAAAGGCACAGAAGCATAAGGAAACGCAGGGAATAAGAAGCAGTTTAATTCATGAATTCATTTTGGTACAGGTGGTAGGGCTGTGAGAAATGAGGATAAATGGGGCCAGATCAACGACATGTGTTCTGCTAAGGAATTTGTTTTTTAGCCTAAGGGAAATGAAGAATCTTTGAGTAAATTTAAGAAGCAAATTTCTTTTTTTTTTTTAAAGATTTATTTATTTATGTATTTCAGAAAGAGAGAGCACAAGTGGAAGGGAGGGGAGGGGAGGGGAGAGGTAGAGGGGGAGCAGCAGAGCAGGAGGGAGAAGCAGACTCTCTGGCACGAGCAGGAACTCCACGTAGCATTTGATCCCAGGACCAGGGGATTATGAACTGAGCCGAAGTTAGACACTTAACCAACTAAGCCACCCAGTCACCCCTAGGATCAAATTTCTACCTTCCAAGACTATATTTTATGAAAAAATTGAAGCTCATCTCTAATGAAACTAGTAATTAAGACCACCTTGGTTTAATTCACAGGATGTATGTGTTCTTGGAAAAAATTCTCTATGTAGATTAGATTCTCATGAACTAAATCCATCTGAACGTGGCAGAAGAGCTCGTTATTTAACACACTCTTATTCTGACTGATTAGGGTATAAATAATAACCTTCTGACTTATTTGCTTATTTAATGCGAATTTTCAGGTTTGGGGTTGGCCCAAAGTATGTTGCATATGCCTTTGCCATCAGTTCAATTTTATTTACCCAAATGATATACTTTTTTCTCTAATAATACATAGCTATCTCTCATCCACTGCGGTTGTGCTGTTCCCCACTGCATCCCTTTCAGCAGTGTCCTGGCTAATTTTAGTCGTTTACCTATATAAAGTCAAGTTAATACAAACGGTCCATTTACTGTAAAAAGACCATTTGTGAGTGGCATGAAATCCATTTTTGATGGATTTACAGATGGATGCATGCATAAACAGGAAAGTGGGGAGTGGTGAGTGGATAGATGAGGTGGAGATTTGTAGACTCCTACACCTTCAATAAACCCTGAAGAGTAAAGTCATGTGAGGAAACCAGCCCTCGCCAAATCAGAAGTCCGATCACTTAATAAACAGTCTAATACTGCTGACTCATATCATACAGATACTAGATAGACTTTGGATAAAGAAACAAAGACTAAAAGAATTGTATACTTCTATAGCATACCAAGATAGTGGCAAAGAAATGTTAAAATGAAGAGAACAACAGGTTCCTCCAAATTCCACCAAAAAAAAAGCTGATTTCAAACTAAAATAAAAAAATAATTTTTTATTATTATGTCCAATTTTTAACTTTAAAAAGAAAATGACTTTGCATCAAAAAAAAAAAATCGAGGAAGAATCCACCAGGTACTGCACATACATTGTCCCATTTCATCAGCATGATCAACCAAATATGTAGATGTTCCTAGTCCCTTTTACACATGACAAAATTGACACTCAGAGGAACTAAATGACATGCTCAGCATCATTCACTTCTAAAAGTTGAAGGAGGACGTGCACAACTTCAACTTCTAACCGTTGAAGTTGTGGACGTCTCCACAACTCTTAGTGCCATTTCTGAACACCTCCCACTGAAGCTGGGATTCTGCAAGCCAGCTCTTGGTACTCTGATGCCAAGACTCCCCATGAAGGCCTTCTGTTTGCCTTTATGGAGTTGTGTGTGAACTGCTCTCCAGCGGGTCATTGAGTAAGTTGCTGGAATCCTTTCTTGCTTAATACTTCTTAGATAAGTAATTTCCCCCTAATAATTCCAAATACAATGTTTTAAAGACTCTAAGCCATGTGTGGACGCTTGCTGAACTCTCTCAATTACTTCATCACGTTCCCATGAATGAATACAAAAAGAAAACATACTGGGTCAAGTCAGTGGTCCATTCCGCCCGTGGACGACACTCGTGCTGACATGAAGGGCCATTTGTCATTTGTGCTCCATTGTGTCAGCTTCAAAGGACTCGGCAACTGCCCGAGCAGGTCAAGCTTGTCCTAATTACAAATTGTAACTTAACCATTCATCATTTTAGCACAATCCTTTTTGAATGTATCGGTATAGATTTATGTAGATGATCTTCGCTGATGGATCTGCTAACTCAAAAAGACTTATTGGGTGCCTTTTGTGTGCCAGACAATTTCCAAGACATAACAGATCCCAAGAAGAATAAGACCTATTGCTCCTGAAAAGTGTAGGTAAACAGACAATTGCTGTGTATTACAAATGAGTTATGATAGAGAACAACAGATAGCGCTAAAGAAATTGGTGGATGGGGTTGTATTTTCCTGTCAGGGGTGGGTTGCTTTAGGTAGCCTGTCCTCCTTATCCCAGGCTCCAGAACCAACTCACCAAAAGTAGATATGCCCTGAATCTACGTCTTGGAGGCAAGCACTGCAAATCCACAGCCTAAAGCAGAACCACCCAGCCAAGCCCAGCCTAGATCAGCCAAATGGTAGTCACATCCCATAATGGACTTGAAAATAAATGCTTGTTGTTTATAAGCATCCTGTTTGGGTTGGTTTTCTTTTATGTAGCATTATTACAACAATAGTCAGCTGATAACAGATATATGGCCCTGGCACATGAATGGTGCTCGCCAATTGGTGGATCCAACTGTTCTTACCCTTTTTCTCTTGGCATCAAGCATCCATTGAAAATGGAATGTACATGTAAGCGAATCTGTGTCTACACCATATTTAAACAAAATATTCTACAGTTTCATCACCAAAGAATATCTAACTCCACATTGCAGAGAGGGAAAGGAAGGCATAGAGATTCATGGGGCCTACAATTTATTAATTAAATATTCAGGGCAATACATAAGACAAACAGGGTCCAGCGTCATTGGGAAATCTGTTGCCTACCATGCAACGGGGCAGCTCAGTGAACATCTCAGCTTTCCCTCAAAGGAGAATCCGCACTGGAGAGTTGGAAAGGCTGGCTTGGCACTCCTGCCAAGTGGCTTTTCTTTAGAGGCAGACATAATGCCACACTTGAGAACGCAAGTAAAAAGAAACACCAAACGATTCTTAAGAAAGTTTTATGATGATGACTGAGGCAGGTAACTGACCCAGTTTCTCTTTTGATGGAAGCTATTCTGAGGTCCGAGAAAATTCTTATAGCCCTCTCTAAGAGACATAATGTCCTGGTGTGATTGTTGGACTTTTCTTTCCTTCTCATAAAAAAGAGAAACTTGAACTTACTATGAACAAGCTCCATAAGAGTTGAACTCGGAGGTTTCCTTTCCATAGTGCACACAGGATGGCTTGGTATTTGGGCCTCTTGGCCTTCACCCGTGTCATCATGCCACAAGCTAGAGAAAAGACACAAGGGGACATTTACATGTTTTATTCATGCTACAACTGTGTGCCTACCATTTATTTTGTGGCAGCAAAGGACTTAAAGTGTGGTCCAGGTTGTGAAAAAAAGAAAGGAAAAGAAATTAATATCCACCGGTGGCCAACTATGGCATTTCTGTTCTATACTTTCCTTGTGATCTTCACGACAACTCTCTAGGGTAAGTAGGTAAGTTTTAAAAACAGAAAAAGGAGTCTTGGAATGATGCCTTAGCTTGGGTTTACTGGAACCAGACTCTGAAGCAGAAATTTGAATGCAGGAGTTTTCCTGGGGGGTCCATGTGGGAAACCCACCTGGTAGGACAAGATGGGAGAGGGCCTGGGCAGAAGTGAATGCAGTCACAACAGAGGCCTCAACTTATTCCATGAGGAGTTCTGGAATAACTCCAGATTGAGACGGGGGGATGGGATAGATCCAAGTGACTACACAAAGAGTATTCTTCTATGAAGTCCTTGCTATAAATAACCAGGTAGAAAGAATGAATTCACTGATTTACTTTATTTGCTCATTCATGCATTCATTGATCGAATCATTCATTCACAAATACTTAGAGAGCCCCTACTGTGTGCCAGAAGCTACTCTAGATCCTGTATAAACTCTGAATATGGATTAAGTGTACTTTTTGGCCTTTGAGGACCTTGCAGCCCAGCCTTGTGACTAGCTAAGTAAACTAGGTCTTAAAAAAAAAAAAAAAAAAAAAAAAAAGCAC
Organism: Nasua narica; assembly: GCA_028533885.1. Lineage (NCBI taxonomy): Eukaryota > Metazoa > Chordata > Mammalia > Carnivora > Procyonidae > Nasua > Nasua narica. The sequence goes on along the minus strand of CM052798.1, from coordinate 158,055,126 downwards.
ATACCATAAAACTTACATTAAATTAAAATAAGGAAAGACTTAATCTGCAAGCAAATGTCTCCTGAAGAAATCCCTGAGGGACAAGAAGACACTTGCATAGAGGACCAAAGTATTCCCTTCTGCCTTGAAAACCAGTCTCTGTGGGTAGGAACTAATTAAAGAGTATACTTTTCTGTCTCATCATCTCTGTTTGATGGATTTGGCTCTGCACAGAGGCCAGAGTCTGGCTTGAATTGCTTCTGAGTTTGCCCTTCTATCAGCTGCAATCTCTAGACTCTTGACTCTGCTACAGGGAGAAAAAAAAAAGTTCTTACTATGAATAATAACCCCTTAAATGAAGTGACACTAAAGAAAGTAGATTGGAAAACAAAGACCGAGCTAAATAAAAATGTCGTAATAGGGAAGAAGTCCTGTCAGTACTTTTCCACTGGGACCCCTTGCCCACTATCCATCAATATTTTGGGCTTAAAGTAGGCAATGTAAATAGCATGACACCATTTGTGGAGACCTCCGTGGACATAAAAAGGCACAGTTCTGGCTTCAGAGCACTCTCATCAGTAGAGCAATATAAACCCAGTATGAACAAGCAGTAATAATAAAGACGAAGTGAAATTTTGTGGAGGTTTCTTTTCAAAGTTAACCAATTTGAAACAAACATGATGCACAAACAGCTTGTTGAGCTCTGAATCTATCGTTAACGTTTCAAAAAAAACTTGCACAGACGATAACTCTACACTGACTGTACAGCCTTGCAAAATAGAAGTAAAAAGAGTAAGAATGACTTATCGTTAAGGGAAAAAGAGGGAGCTGACATTTAAAGAGTGTCAAACTGAGTTTGAATTATGCTAATCTAATTTCTTAGAAGCACCCAAATCAACCAGCTTAATTACCAAAAGAGAGTAGGAGGAAAACTATCTGGAAACTACGAAGATTACCTCACTCACGAACTCATTCATTCGTCCATTCAGCAATATGCACTGAGCACCTACTATGTGCCAGACACTCTCCTAGGAACCATTCAGATGAAGCGGTAGATACAAGAAAAAAAGTTCTTATTTTTCTTGAAACTCACATGCCAGAGCAGAAAAAGAAATAACTATCAAGCATGAAAATAAATAATACAAGTATAATATTGAGGATTGATAAAGGCTTTGGAAAAAAAAAGCACAGTCAGGACATAGAGAATAATGGCAGGGTCAAGGATTTTGGATGGAATGGTAAATACCGACTTCTCAGAAGAGGTGACATTTGAGGAACAAGTTCCAAGGACAAGAAGGAGCCTTCTAGAAATCTGTGGAGAGAAGGGTACTCCAAAGAAAAGGAAAGAGTCAGCACAAAGGCCCTGCGGTAGAAACCAACTTTGGTGTAAATGAGAAAATTCATCATTTATTCACAAAGCTGTGTGTTCAAGATGTCTGGTCTCCCAGAGGAAGGCTTGCTGTTTCTCAGTTGCCCAAAGACACTAGATGCAGCCATGGGAGGTCCATGAGTTTTGTGAGCAAGAAGGAGGATGGCAGGAAGATGTAATGGGCAACGCCAAACTGTGACATCATTGGAAAAGGAGGACGCCTAAATCAGATGTCCTGGTTTCTGATTCAGATGATGCTGCCACTCAGGATAGAGTGACTTGGGGCCAGCCCCAGCTCTCCAAGGAGCCCCATACCTTTTCTATACCACACAGAAGCTGAACTTGATCCATAAGTTCCCTCCCCCCACCCTTTCGCAGTTCTGTGAACCTACTGTTTAATGAGCAATTTAAAGTGGGTGCCTCAGAACTTCAGGCCTTTAAGATGCCGGCGGCTAATCCCATCATGTGATGTTTGGCTTTGTTTGTTTAGGTGAAAATAATTAAATCAATTATCTTTTACACAATAACCAGTGAGCAGTTTTTTAGTGAGATGAATAAGGGAGAAAAGAGAAGGCGGATGTGCGTCTTTTGCCCTGGGTAAAGAACCCCAGCCCTCGTCTGTACCTGCTGAGGGCTGACTATGTGAGCTTTCTGCTTTTTAAATATTAGACTTATTGTTCTTAGGAACCAATTACACCCTGCCGGGAATTTTTAAGTAAGGTCAATAACGGGATGGGATGCTGGCAGACCATCCATTGAACGGAGAACACGTCTACATTTTCAGAGTGCTGAAGAAACATACTTCGCATTTAACTATCCAGATTAGATAGAAGTAACTTCAGTCTACAAATGAGCGTGCAGAAGCCCAGAGTAGCTAGGGAAGCAGCTTAAATGTTGATTTCCAGCAGAGCCAGGGCTAGAATACACATTTCCTGATTTTAACTTCTTACTTGGAGATGTGCATAATTGAATGATATTATAAATATATTTAGCTATAAATATATTTAGTCTATAGAGTCCTGATTTCTCTTGCACCACCCAGGCTTCTGTTAACACCAATAGTCCTTCTGGGTTAATTAGCAAAAATAAATAAGTAAAGCAGCCCCATGCCAGGGTACATGGCTGTGTCAGTAGACCTCAGATTAGAGCAGCCCCTCTCAACCCCATCATGTCGGCCCTCGTTGTGCAGTGTACGGACTGCACAGCTATATTCTGGCAGTCCTAATCCTGACTTACCAACTACCTTTTAGCCATTTGAGAACATTGTGGATTTTACCTTTTCTGATGAAATAGCAAGAGGAGAAAATATAATACATATTACTTATATTTGCCTTTTGCTTTCCAATGTACTGAACTATTTGATATTACTTTGGTTGCTCTAAGGAGCAATCTTATGGGATAGTGAAGAAAAAGAAAGGATTGGTGTCCTTCTGTGATTGGTTAGGTGGCAAAGATTCAGAGAGATAATATGTGACCTCTCCATGTTGACCCAGTCAGTAAGTGGGGAAAATGAATTTTGATCTCAGAACTTCTGCTGCCGAATACAACTATTTCCCCATCTCATTAAAGTACAGAAACTTGAGTGTGATTCTTTTTTTTTTTTTAATGAGTCTGTAAAGCTCCTGGACAAAAGTTAAAAGTATAAAGTCTTGGGAAAGGAGCTAAAATGGGAACTGCAAAGAAATTTTGCTATAATCTATGGATTTCATTTTCCAAGGAGTCTTTGTGTTCTTAGGTTGAACGGGCTAGTTGTTCCCACACATTGAGTCCTGCTGCATGTGGAGAACTGGTTAGAGTCAGCTGCACATTCATTCTTGTCTATTTAGGGCCCAGACCTGTCCAAGTGCAGAGAAAATGACCATGTTACTTAATGCAGAGAAAATGACTGGGCTGCTTATGCAATACATACGTGTAATTGAAAAACAAAAACAATTACGTTAATTAAAAGAATCGCTCAGATTTTGGAACACAATAAAAGAGATTTAAAAGTTATAATAATTTCACCAAAACAAACTGTTGTATTTAAGAAATAAAATCCCCCCAGACTCTGTCTCATGTTTATAATGCCACATACACATTGACGAATGACTTTTTTCCTTTCTGAGCTCTTTGTATTGGTGTGGTGGGAAAGACCAGAGAGGCTCGCAGTTGAACTCTCAAGGGCGGGGCAAGATCATCAGGGAGATAGATCTCAGCACAAAAATGCGAAGGAAGCATTCTGGTTAAAGAGAGAATTGCTGGGTGAAGATTCAACTTGTGAAGAAGTAAGTTCTGAGGTCAGCATAGAATCTTGTCTCATGGTTGTTCAATTACATTTAGAAGTGTTTACAGTTGAGAATGGCTACAGGAGCTTGTGGCCAACCTGCAGGTCTTGTTAAAATATGTTGGCCTTACTGGAAAGGCCCCAGTTCTGCCACTAACCCTGGTTCAGGCATCCGTCCAGTCTCTGAGTCCCCAGGCTCGCCTGGTCCTTGCTGCAGCTCCCTTAGTGGGCATTTTCTTCTTTTGTTAGGACTGTGTCCTCGGACAGACATTTAGGAACTTGCCATGCTTCCTGAGCCTGCTTTCACTCCAAACCTAGATTCTGGCTTCTCCTCAGCTCTGCCTCTCAGAACCAGAGGACAACCCTTCCCCGGCCTCCTGAGGACCCTCCCCAGACCCAGGCTGTGGGATCTCGGTCGTCTGTGAGGGGAAATTTGGACGAAAACTTTGTGGCCATTTTGAGAAAATTACTGAGAATCTTTGAAAAAAGAAAATGAGTTAGGAAAGGTACAGGCTCCTTCTGGAGGCAAACCCACATATTAAAAGACAAACTGTTTTAAAATAAACTGTAAGAAACACCTAACAGGGCTTCTATTAGCTAGACTCATGTTGCAGAGAATATTTTCTCTGTGTTCTATTAAAATATTCAAAATCACTCTTTGTATGACTAAGACCTGGGTTTTGCTGTCCATGTAAAGACAGGAATGTACAACTATATTTTTCTCTTTGGTGTTTGGGGGAGAAAGAATGGCAACACCTCTTCAAGAAGAAACAATAGATCTTCCTTGCTCTTACATGAACTCTAGGGGCAACTAAAGTCTACGTGATGTCTCCAAATGATTTGAGATGAAATATTTCAAAAAGATTATAGTAACACTTTAGCTGCTACTGATAATATTTAAGAATGATAAATACATCCCAGGATATGAGAGACTGGCTTACTTAAAGTTGAATTTGAAGCCTCTGTGCTTCATGTATTTTACGTTGATAAAGCTTTCTGTTGTAAAGTTCTACAGAAGGCACACCCCTCATCCCTACAATGTAGACGTCATTACATGTGTGGTTAAAGCTTAGTATATCAGAATGTGTATCCAAGCTACCCACAGCAGTCCACTGCCTTTTTTTTTTTTAATTTTATGTATTTATTTTTGAGTGAGCGCAAGCAGGGGGAGGGGCAGAAGGAGAAGCTGACTCCCCGCTGAGCCAGGATCCTGACTCTGAACTCCATCCCAGGATCCTGACTCTGAACTCCTGACCCAAGCTGAAGGCAGATGTTCAACGGAAGGAGCCACTCAGGTGCCCCATTGGCCTTTGATGGCAAGCAATTCTATCAAGTGATATTTGACATTTTCTTTTTTTCTTTTTCTTTTTTTTTAGAGAGAGAGAGAGAGAGAGAGAGAGCATGAGTGGGGAGAAGGTCAGAGGGAGAAGCAGACTCTCAGTGGAGCTGGGAGCCCGATGCGGGACTCGATCCCGGGACTCGGGGATCATGACCTGAGCCGAAGGCAGCCGCTCAACCAACTGAGCCACCCAGGCGCCCCGATATTTGACATTTTCTGATAGTTGGTCTGCCAATACACATACATAAAAACACCGACCACTAGCTTTGACTTGTAGGTTCACCATCTTAATGACAGTCCAACAACCAAAATAAGCCACTCACGGCCAAGCAACTGCATTCTCAGGATAAACCTTACCATTTGGGAAGTAGATAGCCATAGCACATGTGTGGACAAAGCATGAGGTTCTACGTTGATCCCATCAATCCTATGGCTGTACTTCCGAAGAGAATAAACGAGTCGAGAGCAATTTTAAAAGGCAAATGTATAGAGTATGCAGGTATATTTAACTTCAGCATAATGGCTGAGGGAACAAATCTGGAAGCAGGCTACCTTGGACCCAGATCCTGGTCTTGCCGCTTCAGAATGATATAATGCTGAGCAAAGTGTGTCTTGAGCTTCTGTTTTCCCATCTGTAGGAAGAAAACTAGAATCTGGCATAAGTCTTTTGTAGAAATTAAAGTAGATGGTCTGTGCCAAGTCCAGAGCAGTTTTCGTCATTCAATAGGGTTAGCTATTATGCTTTTTTTTTTTAATTTAGAAGAATGGAGACCTGTTGAAGTAACACAAGGAAATTGACAGGAATGCTATCCTACTGAATAACCCCGGAGACCTCTGATTTACAAAACAAATGTGGGATATAACTGAGAGAAGAGAAAAGCCCTGGTTTTACAATCAGAAGGACTGAATTTGAATCTTTCCCCTAGTGATTTTGAGCCAGTGGCCTCTTTTCTTTCTGTCTTTAAAATGACAATGGTGATGCCCACCTCACCCTGTGGTAATGGAGATTAATGGGAGCAGGCCTGTAAATTAACTAACGCAGTGCCCCTAGGCAACACAGAAGCTGCCAAATAAATACACTACTCTCCTTGCCCTTTTTTCTCTTCCTCAGACTCTGATGTCATAGTTTATCATTTGTCTAAATTGGATACTTGAGCAATGACATTTCTCAGTGGTTTTAGGTCAAGACCATTTTTCCCTAAAACCAATTCTTGAGCCCCTATTTTAAAGTGCTTAGATATTTGCATAGATTGGATACATTTTCATCACAAAGTGGCTTCAAACAGCATTAGTAGAGGAAGTTCTGTTTCAGACTGGTTCAGCTTTCTGCTCAGGTGCATTTCATGTATCTAATATGGGTTGTTGATTGGAACAATGCTGAATGTCGCATTTCACATTCATGGCCTCTAAATAATGTGTCTGAGATAGTTTATGAATCTGAGTCATATCCTCCAGACTCCAGATCTGTCTGGAGAAAATATCGCCCCCTTTTTATTGGAAATGCCTGAAGGTGTAAGTTGTTACTAAGTTTCTCACCCATTGAGTCCAGCCTCTCATCTTGATTCAAGCTGTTCTCAGGAAGCTAACTGACAATTTCTAGTCAAATAAGTGGACCAGGAGATTTTACTTTACCCACTGTTTTGCTAGTTTTTAATAAGGTATGAAGGTGACTAATGTGTTCCAGTTTCAGGCTGGGACAAGATAACCCTTCCCAGAAAGCTGGTTCTTTTTTTTTTTTTCAAAGACAAAATTATGCTGTGCAGTTAAAAGATCAGTTAGGGATTTCCATTCTGATCGGAAGTCTGGTAAACATATGCTAATTTTCAAATACAGGGTTGACTTGGACTTCCCTAGTGTAAGGAGATTCTGTTTAGAAGTAGATGGAAAATCAATTCCTTGCTGGTTAAAAAATAATGCCTTCACTTATTTTAAAAGTGAAAGAGAGCCGGAAGTTAAACTTCCTTTTAAACTTGAACCTGTCAGGCCACAAGAGCTTCCTTAGCAAAATGGTTTTTGTTGTTGTTGTTGTTGCCTGACATCAGTGTTGTAATGGAATGTCATGATGTTTCTATTCAGCATTCAGAAATGATTTGCATCTCCCCCGAAAGTATTTGAACAGCTTTTCTAGCTCTCAGATTCCGGAAGCTTTTCCTCAAGGAAGTTCAATGCAAAGGTCTGGCTTTCAGTCTACTTTACTAATCTAGCCTGACAATAAGGCTGAAAGTGTTCAAGGACACATACCGACTTACTTAAGTACCTCTACTGCCTGCACCTGATACACAGACTTAGCCAGCAAACAGTGGTATGCGATCGTGGTGTGCGTGCCACTGACGCTTCACGAAGCCTGCCACAAGAATCTTCGTCTTGATGAGAAGTGCCTTCTGTTGGCTTGCTTTTATTTTGATTCCTTCGGTACAGCAATTCAGTCAGATTCAGATTTAGCTAAGTGAGTTTGTCATGGTCCCTTACAGTGTGCCGAATACTAATAATCAGGTTTCACTTATATTCTCTCACTTAATCTTTGAAATAATTGCTGAGGCATGCATTACTGTTTCAATGAGCTTTGGAGGTTAAAGTGACTTACCCAAACTCACTCCACTTTCAGTGGCTAGGGTAGCGACCTTAAAAAAACAACAGAATTGGGATTTGAACCCAAGTCTTCCCAGGGCAGGCGCTAGTTGTACTTGCCCAATCTGTGTTCAATAAACCAGACTCCTATGGAAGAAAGAAACCAAAAGCAACCCAAAAGTCCTATGGGCAAAGAAATTTGGAAAGCATGGAATGAAGCAAAGTTAACTGGTTTCTTAAGCGTAAGATTTTCTTAGCACCAAGAATAAGATTTCATAGCAGCTGAGATGTATCCAAAACACTTTACCAGTGGAATCCTTTCTCATAAGGAGCCCCTCACAGGACTCTACACCTTTTGGGAAATGTCTGCATTATGGCTTATCCTTATGTGCTATTTTCTGAGTTTTTTAAAATAATGTCTCAAAGAACGACAGCGCCCTTTTTTTTCACAGCACAATCCACCTGTTCAAGTCATTAAAGATGTTGTCGGGAAAACATGACCCACACCACAAAGCCATTAAGAGCTCATAGGGCATAGACTCTGCTGAGCTTATTCCAAGCAACTCTGCTTATCCAAAAGCATCACTAGGATCCTTTATTTCCAATCATGAATTTGGAAACACCTAACGTAGTGAGCTACAGACTGCATCTTCTAAGAACATGGGTTCCAAGAGCCATGAAGGGACTTTTTATGTTCCATTCTGTGATTCTCTGCTAGAACTTTATAGAAATCAAAATTCTGGGAAGTAATAGATTCTTGTCCTCATACAGACAAAAGATCATGAGGAACTTCTCTTTTTTAGGATGTGTCCAAAGGAGAAGAAATTCTATGAGCTCATTCATTCCCAAATCAGCTGAGAAGGAATCAGGAGAAAGGAGATTGCAGAAGTCATGGTAAAATCTATTGAACCAAAGCAGAACTTCCTGAATCTTAGATGTCCTGCAAGTCCCACTTTCCTCATTTGCTGCTGGTTAATGTGGGTTTGTAGATGTGATGGGAACTGGAAGTCATGGTGGGAGGGACAATCCTTCCTTCCGTTAACCGTTGCTAACAGCAAATGAACAACATGAGAAAAAGAAGGTGAAGAATGACTAATTCCCTCACCCTGGGTCATTGTACTCAGTCTGTGAAGTCACTGCACCTGCTCTTGTTTCCCATGTGTGAGTGGGCCTAGAATCCTTGAGGTGTAGCTCAGTCCCTTCTAGTCCAAGGCCATATTGAGTCTGTCTTCTGTACAATGGGAGCGATGGGCAGTTCTTTCATCACGACGGCTGGTGGTCCCCAACCCGACTCACTGTCAACTGTCTGAGACAGTCCGTTCATACCCTCAACCTCGTCTCCTCCTTCAACTGCCTCGAAACCCAGACTACACTATTTAGGATCCCATTCTCCTTTATACTAAGCAATGTGGCTGCCATCTCTGCGAGCTGACTGCCAACCCCATGGCAGAAAATACGTCTTTGTATTTTCAAGTTTTGGAGTGGATAGACACACATAAACACACACACAGCCATATACAAATACATTCCAAGATACATATCTTAACATACGTTAATATAATACATACTAATTCATGTTAATTTCTAATTATGTGACTTCATTTATTCCTCACTCCTAGCGAATTGGGATATTGGTACAGAACAATACAGTTGTTCTGGCCACATACAATGCCACTAGATGTCTGACTTTTGCCAAGAAACCTAATTTCTCCAGGAAGGAAATCCTTCATTTGGAAAACAGGAGTCTCAGTGTGTGATTGTGAGTTTTAACTAGGCATTGAAAACTATTCTGCAAATCCTGAGAGGCAATATGATTTCCCTATCTTACTTATTCACTGATTTGGCAAAAACCTATCGCGAGTCTGCTACGTGAGAACATGAGGCAAGGTCTGGGGACCCACACATAAATAAAGTCACGTCCACCCACGAAGACTTCCCACAGAAGCACTCAATGCCACAACACTCTCTTGACCTCTTAGTATTTAATTGTACCCCCCCTCTGGACACCAATTCCTCTTGTGTTCTAAGAAAGTGCAGTCCAGGTGTTCCTTCTCTCTTTTCCTTCCTTCCTTCCTTCCTTCCTTCCTTCCTTCCTTCCTTCCTTCCTTCCATCCTGCCTTCCTTCCTTCCTTCCTTCCTTCCTTCCTTCCTTCCTTCATTCCTTCCTTCTCTACTGCTTTGGCCGGCTAAGTCCTTTTACACCATTTCTAAATGTTGGTGTTTCCTAAAGCATGGATCTCAGGCCAAGTCATGATCTGTATTGTCTCCTACACAACATTACTAATTGGCTTTAAATTTTGTCTCATGTCAAGGCGTCTAAAATGTATCTCTCTAGCCAGAAATGTGATTCCTTACATAGTACAACTGGTAGTACAACTAACGGGTTTTCATGCCAGACATGTCAATTTGGGAAAGCTCAACCTGCCCTTATAAATTTCTCACTACCGTCGTTTCCCTTCACCTCACTGAACCCAAACCTGGCCATCATTAGTTAGTCCTTCCCCAAGAGATCCTGTCAAGGCTTACCCAGAATCTCCCCACCTCTGCTGTCCCCATCCAAGGGCAACCACCAGCATTGCTCACCTGAACCTTGGCAATGACCTTTCAACGGATCCCCCAGGGTCATCTTCCTTAAACAAAAAATGTACTTTCTGGCTAAAAACCTTCAAGGACTTCCTATTGCATTTGACCAAAACAAACAAACAAAAACCAATCCTTCACGTGATGTACCAGGCTAGATGACCTGGCTGTCCCCTTACTTACCGGTCCCACCAAGGGTGACCCCCTTGCTGCCATGCAGTTGTTTTAACCTTCATTTGGGACATCAGACACAGCAGCACTCTCCTGCCTCTGGATCTTGTACTTGCCCCAGGCTGTCTTGAAGCCTTGCCCCTCCACTCCATCTTCATTCAGCTGAGGCCTACTCATACTTCAGGTCTAGCTTCACACTGCTTCTTCGGAAGACTGCCTTGACTCACCCATCTAATGGAGATCCCCTGTCATTCTTTCTCTTAGAAACCTGTACTTTTCCTTCATGGCACTTAATTTTATATTTCTGTTCATTTGCTTAATATTTATCTTCCCTGCGTGAGAATAAACCCCAGGAGAGAAGAGACCGGACTGTTTATATTCCTGAATACTCAGCCCCTAGTATCTGGTAAATAGCCAACATGTAGCTCGTATTTATAGAATGAACTAAGGAAAGAATGGTATTTTGTAATCTGCTTGAAACCTGACTCTTTAAACCACAGCTTTTCATTAAAAATATTTTAGATGATATGTTAATCGTTTACCTGACTTCTTACATTGAAGAAATAAAATACAACATCATTTTTTTTCCTGATGACCTAAGCCACCAAAAAACAAAGGATGAAATAATTAATTCAGACAAGACTTATATGTAAGGTCAAAAACCAACTACACCAGCATAAGTTACAGAAACTTGGCTTTATAACAGTTAATGAGAACATAACTCAGGGGTTTTAGTTTGACTAAAAATTCAAAATGAGTCAACAGCAGACTATGGCTGCTGGAACATTAATAGAGACATAAGTTACATTCATAGAACTCTAGATGCTAAAATAAGGTGAAAGTGCCTCTCTCCTCTGGACCTAAAATATCTATTTATTTTAGGACACCAGCATTAAGCACATACCAAAGCTGCAGGGTATTGGAAAGAAAGGCGAAATGCTGGAAGGCCATCTTACTGTCCTGGTGGGTTTTCTTAATGGCCTGATGTGGGCATTCTTTAGCACTCCAACCTCCCTGTTCATTGGCTAATCATAGCCTCTTAGGCAGGCTTCTCCCCTCTCATTATTCCCATGACTTGCCATCAGGCACTGATTTCCCAAATCCAAATTGCTCTTCAAGATCTCTTCCTGAGCTTCACGTGCCCCAGGGCCCGCTGGGTATCTCTGCCTGGCTATTTTGTAAGGTACTTCAAACTGAAGTCAGCACTCTTCCATTGAGAGAGCACCTTCTACTTGCTCCCAAATCAAAAACCTGAGATGTAACTGAGCCTCTCCTTCCTCAGCTCCCAAACCTGCTAAAGTCATGTCACCCATCACTGGCGCACATTCAGGTATGAAGGGTCTACCATGCTCTAGGACGATTTCAGAAACCATTCTTGCGTTGGAAGTGGGGTTAGGTGTCTTGGCGAGCTCCAGCTGCTGCAACCAACACTGTTAATGAGATTGCTCAAATAGCAGACATTTACTTCTCACAGTTCTGGAGGTCAGAAAGTCTAAGATCAGGGTGCCAGCATGGTCGGGTTCTTGGTGAGGAAGGGCCTTCTTCTTGCTTTGCAGATCTTTGCCTTCCTGCTGTGTCCTCACATAAGTGAGAGAGAGGGGCCTCTGCTCTCCTCCTATTATAAGGGCACTAATCCATTGTGGGGGCCCCACCCTCCTGACCCCAACTAAACCTAAACATTCAGTCCATCACTTTGGGCTAGAGCACAGCATTATAATATTGTCAGGTGACAGTGGTTCTGTTGGAGTTTGTGAGTCTGTATGTGTACTATTTGCTACGGTCTATTATTTTAGATTTTTATGTCTGATATTATGACTTTAGCATTTTTTCCCACTTCCTTTGAGAGTACCTGTCTCCAATATCATGTTCTCTTCCTCACCTACCATTTGCTGAAGCTTGGGAAAGCAGAGAATTCAGTTGCCTGAATTTTCTAGAAAATGGGCAATTAGAATATGAATGAGGATTTCTGGATTCTTCCATGGATGTAGAGTTTAAACAATTAATTTGGTAGCATTCATCTTGCCTATCTAATTATGGATTCCACCACATAAACCTATTTCACATGGCGGCTTTGCCAATGCCATACCCTGCACCTGGAACACCTTGCTTACCATCACCAATTCTCTGCCTGATGAGTTCCTGCTCATCCTTGAAATCACATCCAAGCTTCTTTCTAAGGATGTCTTCTCTAACTGCTCAGGCCTGGCTAAGCCTCCCTCATTCATGTCTACCCAGGCCCCTGGACCTGCCACTCTCATCGCACATGCTACTTTGTGCTATCATGGTTGTCACAACTGGAATGACTCCACTTGATAAAATTAACATGCCATGAACAACTGTTCTAAGTTCTGGGGAAACTCTAGGACCTGCTCAATACGTCCAAGAATTTTGGGAAGGTGGGGGAAGGTATTGCATTTACTTGTCCCAGCTCATTCTGCACTTCTACTCCTTTGGATTTTCAAGTCCCAGTTCCCGAACCTTAGACATGCTATCCTCACTCCACCTTAGACATGCTAGCCTCATCAATCTGCTTCTTTCCTTCACAAGATGCTTCATGCAGGACAGTCTCAATTTTCTCATCTGTAAAAGGGAAATACTGGGACCTTTCTTTGCATTGTTGTGAGGTTTAAGTGGGTTATTACTTACAGAGCACTTAACACAGTGTCTGGTGCCTACGGAAAGCTCAGTAAATGTAGGTTGTCGTTGGTGTTGTTGATACTATCCACTTATGAGCCTGGAGAAGTTTTAAAATCATGGTTTCTTCCATTCAACTCAGGCCAAATTTTTAGTCTGGGATCATGACTTTTTATACAAGTAGAAAATGGGTTTTCTTCTAAGACAAAGCCAACTCCAGAGACTGATCCTTTTCCCTTTCCTTGCTCTCCTCAATCACCCTGCCCATCTTATTCTCCCTTTTCTCCTTCCCCTTCTTCCCAACCCCTACCGTTCTTTTCTTTTTCCTTCTACTTCTTGTCGCAGAGTTTCCTGACTTGTTTTTTCTGTTAGAATTTAAACTCCTTAAGGGTAAGAGTTAGGACTTATTCAACTAGTAAGACCAGAAGTTGTCACATGGTGGGTCTTCATTAAACCTTCAATTGCTGAAACACAAAAGCTTTCTCTTGACTGTCTTCCACTTTTCTAGATGTGTCCTGGATGGTGCATTGCTTTGTAAGTAGCCTCCAGATACATATTCCTTTGTGCTTACTCATTTCTGTGCATGTGTGTGTGTGTGTGTGTGTGTGTGTGTGTTACAAAGAGCAACAATAGGGGTGCCTGGCTGGCTCAATCCATAAAACATGCAACTCTTGATCTTGAGGTTGTAAGTTCGAGCCCCATGTTGGGTGCAGAGATTACCTAAAAATAAAATCTTTTAAACAACAACAAAACTAAAGAGTAACACTAGCTAGCATTATTAGAGGAACTATATGTACTTATTTTATTCAAATATTACCAAAACTCTATGAGACATGAATTATCATTATTTGCATTTTACAGATGAGGAAACTGAGGCTCAGGGAGTTTAAGCAATTTGATTAATTTTAAAATAATAATTAAGTAGTGTAGTGAGGAATTAAACCAAACAATTAAATTCTAAAGCCTGTGATTTAATTGTTACACTGTACAAGCAAGTATGTGTACTAGTTTTATCACAGATAATGGCTACTGAAGAAACTGGGAAAAGGCAATAGTGTTTCTAAGGAAACTACTTTTAGCCTATATCCAATACAGAACAAGATATTAGATAAAAAAAGAAAACTATAATTAAAATTTTCTCTGGGAAACTAATCATCGCTCCTAATCATCCTGTAAGAGCTAATCAGTGAATGAAACTCTATGCCCAGTCTCAGAAAAAAAGAAGGAAATTCTTCAAAAGTGTCATTTTGCCATCTTTTTGCTCAGACACATGAAACAGCTTTGATATGATGGTTAGCAGTAGAGACAGACAAAGCTAACCCCCCATTTTCTTACTCTGCCCATCCATTTGCAGGAGTAGCAGCTCTACTTCAGCCTTTTGCTGATTGGCTGGGACCAATCAATGAGTGAGCTACTAAAATTTGAGTGGTAGTAAGCAAATGATAAGGTGGGAAGGCAATTTCTGCTAATGATTTGGAAATTAGTTTAAGAGGTCAAAGACAAGAGAAGATAAACAGATGTGTTAAAATGCAACAAAGTGGCTGGAGTTCTTGATTTTGATCATCGATTCTACTCTGTGGATTAAAACAACGTCTTGAAATTTCTCTGCTGAAAGTGAGAATAATGAAAGAAGGATGATAGAGATTAAGATAATTATAAAAAGGAGAACCATGCAATATTTGCTCCCAGATCTATCTTTGGAGAGTATGCTTTTCTTTCAAAAAGATATACATCGACTTTGAAAATCATCTACTACATTTCCCCTTACTTTCCTCCCCACTCAAGATTCAAGATGGTACCCATTAGAGGTCTTTCCATTGGAATATCAGCTCAACCATTGACTGCCTCTATAGAGATGGTCTGTAGAAACCTTCTCTTCTTGCAAGGATTAAGTGGGACATATAGGAGATGTACATAAAACAGCTTAGACAATGTTACTCCCCTCCTTGACCACTATGGGTGAAGAAAACTAAGGCCCCTGTGAAAGCAAACTCTTCTTCAATTAACATTTTCTTCCAGTCACAGGTCAAATGTAAAGTAAGCCTTTCCACAACATGCCATTGTTATGCTCTTCCTAGCCTTACCCTCTATATCCAGCTAAATTCTGTCCTTTTGATTCAGAGTTCAACCCTTTCCTTCCATCCCTTCTACTCTTGTTGAAATGGTTCTCTTCAACTTCAAAAAACAAGACCACCATTCTTAAGCTTAAAGTACTTGCTTTCCCCCTGAATTTATAATAAAGTCATAGTTTACATTTTCTGCATTATCTTCCCCTTATTTTCAACCTTCCAGTCACAGTGGCCTTTCCTCTACTGGAATATAGTAGATTCTGTCCAACCTCAGGGCTCTTGCACATGCTATTTCTGTTGCCTGGGCTGCATTCTTTCCATCTTTACCTAGTCAATTCCAATGATCTTTCAGTTCTCAAATCTACTTATTTTTTTTAAAGATTTTATTTGTTTATTTGACAGAGAGAGAGGGAGATCACAAGTAGTCAGAGAGGCAGGCAGAGAGAGAGACGGGGAAGCAGGCTCTCTGCTGAGCAGAGAGCTTGATGTGGGGCTCGATCCCAAGACCCTGGGATCATGACCTGAGCCAAAGGCAGAGGCTTTAACCCACTGAGCCACCCAGGCACCCCTCAAATCTACTTATGTTCTCATAGGCACCACACACCTCTACTTTGTAACACTTGTCATGATTGCAATAGACATAACTATCCTTTGGGGAAGAGGAAAATGTTGAAAGGATAAGGAGTTTCTTGCCCAGTTACCTTAAATTTTAGATTAATAAAATTTAGAGAATTTCCCAGTAGTTCTTGATTCTATCTATTTGATTGTTAAACTTCACCCTGGATCTTTTGTTTTTTCTTTGCTAAAAATCAGAGCTATAGGGCACCTGGCTGGCTCAGTCTGTAGAGCATGTGACCCTTGATCTTGGGGTTGTAAGTTCAAGCTCCACGTTGGGTGTAGAGTTTACTTTAAAAATTTGATAACAATCGGAGGAAGCTAACAGATTTACAAAGAGAAAAATTGGAGGGACTTTACCATTTCCTAATCCATCCCAATGAGTGGACAGAAATTTTCACTGTTTGTGATCCCCTCTTTTCTTTGGTTGCTTGTGTTTTGTTTTTGTTTTTGTTTTTTTAAGAGTTTATTTATTTATATGAGAGAGAGAGCACAAGCAGGGGGAAGGGAATTCCCAGGACCTCCAAGGCAGATGCTTAACCACCTGAGCCACCCAGCTGCCCCTGGTGGCTTGTTTTTATCAAGTGTGTGACTTTGTTGAATATCCAAATGTATCTACTTGTCTTTTGATGGGAAACATTTAGAGGAGTTGCTGTGGAATTGAGTGCTACTGACCTTGAATATATCCTCTCACTCCTGAGTAAATTACAAGCTCACTGAGTTTGGGAGCTACAGGGTGTGGCTTCATTGAGGGCTTCTAGTGGGCTTCCAGTAAATATTAAGTGGCTGGATACATGCAAGGATGAATGAGATGGATGAATGGATAATAAAATACATATGCTTTGGGGCCACTTGTGGAAGCTGTCTGGGTTATCCATAATAAAGAGCCCTCTCTTTTGTTGATGTTGTTTCCTGTATGACCTTTCCTATGCTCATATTCACCGTACATCTGGTCTTGCCTGGATTTGGGGGTTTTCTGACCACCTGATCACATTTACCATACTTTTTTACACCTGATCGTGTGTAATTGCATAGGACTGGGGAAAAAGTATCTGTAAGTATCTTTCACTCCTTACAAATAATTTGCTTCAGAATGAGGAACTGATTGCTTACGTCCTAATTTGACTCCAAAATCAGATCCCTGCTAGTCCCAAGAGAACTTACTTTACTCCAAGTGTAGCACGGCAGGTATGGTCCCCGTGACACGGGAGAAGAGAGACTTAGCAATCGCAAATTCAATTCATAGGAAGCAATGTCTGAGTTGTAGATAGAGGTGAATGAGCGGGAAATCCTCCCCGAATGAGGCTCAGAGCAGATTCTATTTATTTATTTATTTATAAAAGATTTTATTTATTTGAGAGAGAGAGAGCAAGCACAAGCTGGGGTTGCTGCAAAGGGAGAGGGAGAAGCAGGTCCCCCACCCAGCAGGGAGCCCAGTTCAGGGCTCGATCCCTGTAATCTGCGATCGTGACCTGAGCCGAAGGCAGATGCTTAACGAACTGAGCCACCCAGGTGCCTCTCAGAGTGGATGGCACCCCATTTTTAGAAATTGATCTAAAATGACAAACGAGGGAGAGGTGGAGTGAGTGGGGGACATGAAAAGAAGACAAGCTTAAGAAAAAAAGGTCTCTGCAGGAGTAATCTAATTAGTACCATCTCTTGAGGTAAATTTGAGTCAATTATGAAGAAGTGGTATCTTTTCTTTGGAGGGTCACCTCTCCAAGATGCCATATTGGCCAATACACAGTAAGTTCATGATAAGAAGATGCAAGCAAATGAGTGGCAGGAGAGTGTATAAAATGTCCATCTGTCTCTTTGAGGATATGAACAGCAAATCTATGGGGAAAGGAAGGTGGCCAAAGAGATAAGATTTGAGTCTGGAGAGGCTTTGTGGTTGTACATTAGCTCCCAGAGGGAGTAATGTCAGGCCATTATGTCAGATTTAATATATGTGAGAAATGCAGAAGAAGAGGTAAAATACAAAAAATGATTGTAGCGGTAAAGCTTAACAGATTGCAAATGGAGTTTTTTTTTCTTTTAAAGTTCTTGAGTGAAGCTTGAAATTGAAATGTCATTGACAGTAATATTAAAGAGCCAATAAAACCTACAAATTCTGTAGGGACTGTGTGATCCAAGATGGAAATGGTGCTGATGGTTTGCCAACAGTGGGGGCCCATTACTGTAACCAGGTAAATGGGCTTTAGAGGGGAAAAAATGGGTACATACTTAAGCATAGATCTTCCATCATGCGAGAATGCAGTATATGTTACTCATCTCATCTCTCTAACATTTACACGTGCTTGAGGTTTTGCACAATCTATCTACCCCTCTCTTGTCTGTGTCACCTAGTGCTAGCTGCCAATCCACTTGGGTTCCAGGTTCCAGACACAGCAGTTTTGCCCTGTTCGTCATCACGTTTCCTGCCTTCGAGGGGCACAAGGGGTGCCTGTCTTGAGAATGCCACACCCCCTGCATTTCCCTCTAGATCAGTCTTTCTCCCCAGAGGACATTTGAAATGTCTGGGGACATTTTTGCTTGTCACAACTGGGTAGGCATGCTATTGATATCTAGTGGGTAAGGACCAGGGAGGTCATTGTACATCTTATAATGCACAGGACAACTTCCCACCAAATTGTATCATCTGGCCCCAAATGCCAATAGCACTAAGAAAGAGAAACTCTGCTCTAGACCATTTCTAATGCTTCATCTTTCAGATTTCCATTTACTGTTGACTTCTGGAAAGTCTTCCTTCATCTCCCTAACTAGAAGAGGCAGCCCAAGTCACTTGGCCTTTCTACTTTGTAGCAGCTCTCACAGTTGCAATCAATTCATTTTTCTGTTTAATTACGTGTGTTACCCAGTCAATGAGACAGCCAGAAGGAAGGATATACTGAAAGAAATTTATCTGACTGGTCAGTGACTAGGAAAATAATTGAAATTTATCTTGCTGATAATTGAATAGGAAATATTTGCACCCGAAGATGGTGCAAATGTTTTTATTTTCCTTATCCAATGCTAAGTCCCTCATTTTTTTAAATATTTATTTATCTATTTGAGAGAGAGAGGGAGGGAGAGAAAGTGAGAGAGAAGGAGAAGAGGGGAGGGGAAGAGGAGGAGGAGAGAGAGAATCTCAAGCCGACTGCATGCTCATCCTGGAGTCCAATGCAGGACTCTATCTTATGACCTTGAGATCAGGACCTGAGCCAAAACCAAGATGTTTAACCAGCTGTACCACCCAGGCACCCCCAAGTTCCCTGTTGATGGATTCCCCAACATGCTTTTCTTATACTCCTCTTCTCCCTAAGAATCCAGATTCATCCAGATTGCCCCTTTTGTTTAATTCATTTGACTCCTAAGTGGATGTTTCTTAAGTCCAAGGCCCAAATTGGCAATTTTAGTTGTTCCCTGGACCTCACATTCTTCAGAGTAGGGTGGTGACATAGCCCACAAACTCTTTTTAAAATATTTTTGTAGATGACGATCACCTGTCATAGGCAACTATGATGTGTGTTCATGACAGAAGAAACTCCTACTTCACTCAGGGTTATGTAATAGGAATAAAGCCTGTTCCAAACTAACTCCTGGCCTGTCACACACGTGGGTGAGGGAGAGTTAAAGGCACTTTGGAGGGAAGAAGGGTCCACAAACCTGGAAATCAACACATTGCTTCAACCTTCACTCCCAAGTCCTGAAGTTTCTGCCTCATCAGTTCCCCACTTCCTCCTCCCTCCCTACATTACTTAGAGCACTGCCTTATTTGGAGCCTTATCCTTCCTTTCACTGTGTATCTTATTCACTGCTATTCACTGCATAGCACAATATGGCTGCTCTGTCCTAGCACCTCTCATAATATACTGCCCTGGATTATTCTGGTGTGTCTGTCTACGCCATTGTGCACTGCAGGAGTTGAGGGACTTGTGACTTTAGGTCACTAGTAACTTCAGGTCACTAACATATTGCTTTGGCACCTAGTATGAGTACAATGACCATGTTTCCATCCTGAAAGCACAGATAGCTGAGAATAATAATTTTATCCAGGTACAGTGAAACTCTGGTGTGTTTTAAAGAATCCTTTAGCTGTAAATCTCTGATGATGATGGCCTTCATACTAAAACCTGTTTTGTTCTGTGAACTGACAACTCATAAAGTTGGAAATATGATTGGCTAAGAGAGATATGGAAAAATCCTTAACTTCATGAGTATTCAAATAAATATAATGATAAAGCAATGAACGGGTTTTATACTTTTTTTTAAGTAAAATGAGAATATCTAGTGTTGGCAGGAGTCTGGGCACATAGCTATGCTCATCCATTGGTGCTTCAAATGGTTAAAGGAATCCAGCAGTAAGTCACAAGATACTTGAAAAACATGTGATATGAAGCACAAAAATAGATTTGTTGTGAATTGTTAAAAAGAATTCAGAAGTATCACAAGCCTTCCTCTTTCTCTTTGTCCTCCTTTTCCATTTCTTCTTTCTTTCCATTTCCTTGTTGGTGGCAGGACCTGGAGGTAGAGGGACCGAGGTGATAGCAGGAAACCTAATGAAGAAACACAACTTTAATGGCAATCCTAGAGAATCCAGAAGTCAGTCTACCCAAGCCAACACCAGTCTCCATGTCAGGGCTATTCAAGGTTATAATCCCTTCACACAGAAAGTTATCAAAAGAAAACACAGGGGATAGAGGTTAATTAAATACATAATTAGAATCTGGCTTCTTGGAAAGTCTGGGCTGGAGGCGGTATGGGGGGAGAGGGTGGAGTGGGATGGGGAAAAGACCAAAAATAAAAATTTACATTTGCATTTTTTCGGTTGTTTGTTTTGCTTCAGGCATTTTAATATCCCAAAATCTATCTTTTAAAAGCCAACATGAAGACCATTATAAAAAAAATTACCATTCATTGATAATTGCTGGAGACTACTCAGATTCTTCCCCAAGTTTTATATAATCATTGTTGGCTGCTTTTCATCTCTGGGGCTCTTGATTCACTTAAACTTGGAAGGCATTTATTGAGCACCTACTATGTACCAGGTAGTACACCAGGCAATAAACATATGAAAATGAGTATGACACCATCTCTATGTGTACAGAGCTCCTGGCCCAGCAGGGAAGAAAATGGGGGGTGTGTCAGAACTGACTTAAGGAACATGCACCACAAGAGCAGAGAGCCAGAAGCAAGGTTGTGCCACCGGGAAGGCCACACACACAAAGCTGATGCCTGGTCTTGACCTTTAAGGAATAGCAGATGACGAGGCAAAATGGAAAAAGGAATCTAGAGAATCCAGATCTAGGGAATAGGATGCACAGAGATATCTGGAAAAGGCGATGGAAAATTCAAGGACAGCAGGAGGTTTGGGCATGTAGAGATGAGGGAGGATTTGAGAAGGTGAGATGAAAATAATGAGCGAGATGCTCAACTGTTGGTCTAAGATGTGACATTTTTTAGTAGCTCTGATACTCATAGGTGATCCTCCGATCTAGAGGATCCACATGAATCCTATGAGTGGAATCAGGCAAGGATCATCATTCCCACATTTACATATAAGCAGGCAGGCTCAGAGTCTAAGTATGTATAGAGGTCAAAGGCTGCACAGCAAATAGGAAATAAAGCTGAGAGCACTTCAGACTAGGACCCAAGTTCTTTATAATGTATTACCTATACTTTGTTCCTTCCTTTGTTCTACAAAGATTTATTAAGTCTCCACGATGAACTAGTTCCTACAGTGAATATAGTGTTCTAGGTCCTAAGGATGGAGGCTTAATCACCCACAATCTTCTTCTCTCTGTTTATCCTCTTCCTTTTTTAACACCGGGAGTGAAGTTCATTCTCAGTGGAAACTAGCAGAGAGCCTGGCACAAAGTTAGGACTCATTAAGTGGACATTTAATGGGATCATTGTTGAATGGATAAGTCTAACCCGGTGCATCTCATGACATCTGTCCCAAGAACTATGGGAACTGAGCAGAAGGAAAGACATCTACTCTGCAGAACAAGAGGTATGCAGTCGTACGTGGGCTTTGATGTCAAATCATCCAGTTTGAAATCCCCGCTCTGTGTGACTTTGAGCAGCTTCCTTAACTTCTCTGAACTTCTGTGTCTTTATCTGGAAAATGCAGCAATAATACGTGCCTTCAGGACTTGGTCTTAGGGTAAAGGAAGACACCTATCGCCATCTGGTAGTCACATCCTAAGCCGGCGTGACACACTGGCATGTAGGAGGCTCTCAATCACAAGCAGCGGGTATTACTGATGCAAGGCTAACTGGCAGAGGTGGCATCACTTGGAGTTTCACAAGCCTGGTTGGTGTGCGGCAAGGCTACCACTAACCAGCAGTATGGTTGGAATATCGCACTCTGAACACAGGGTTCTTTCTCAGACCGAGAGACCCTTTGGAGCTCTTCCCTTCTCCACTATCATGACAGGTAGCACCAACCCCTGGCCTTGCACAGCTGCCAAGTTTCACTCCGGGCTGAGTCATGCTGAGTAGAGCCCAGAACAACTTGTGCCACCGTCATTAAAGTGCAGAGGTCTGCAGGCGCCACAAATGGGAGTCTGGATTTTCATCCCTCTTGCTACAGAGGCCAGAATCACACACACAGAACAGAAAGGTAAACACATGACCCGAGCCTTTGTTTGTTCTCACATTGGTCGCTGTATCCAGCCCCACTGTCCCCATGCTCCCACCTTCCACGCCAAGCCTCAAAGACTGGAAGTGCAGATGAGAGAAATCTTCACCATTGACTGATTCAACGAGAAGCTTGGAGCTTTCAGCCCCAGGATTTTTTTTTTTTTTTTTTAGATTATATGTAGCATTTTTGGTAAGAACTTGGATAACTCATTCTCTGCATAGTTTTGACAAGTATGGAAATGTTAGTATAATAACAGAACCCAGGAATATAAGAGGACCCAAACCTAGAAAGCCAATAAGTAAAAAATGGAAATAACCTTAATTATCAATAATAAGAAAATGGTTAAGTAAAATTATGGCACACCCAGATATCGGAATATGGACAGTCCCTAAGCTGTTAGTTTTAGTGACATTGGAACATGTGTAAAATATACCATGTAAAAACACAGATTAGAAAACTTTGCATACAGCACGATTGCAATTATTAAACATATATTATGTATATCAAGAAGGCTACTTCTGTATGGGATTGCAATACTTACTTATACTTTCCATATATCTACATTTATACAGTAAATATTTATAACCATTTATACTGAAAATGTTTCAAAAATGTAAGAGACAGCTTAAGTAATTTTCAATCACCCTTGCCTTTAAACAGTTATGTAGGACAAATGAACTTAGTAAGAACTTGGTTAATTAGTACTTACCCTTGTGAAGTTCTCGTTGGTATTGTAGATGTGAAGTGGCTAAGGATTGGTGAACAAATCATTAGTCAAGGGATGTCTTAGTTGTCAAATACTTGGACTACAGTGTCATATGGAAGGGAAAAGAAAACTTGGTGTGTGAGTCAGGAAACCAAAGTGTTAATACTAACTCGGCCACTAAATGGATGTTGAACTTGACTAGTTTATTTTTCCCTATGCTTCTGTTTTCCACTAGAATAGGAGGGAAAAAATGTTCCTTCCTTCATTTATGTATTCATTATTCAAGAGCTATTTCTTGAGGGTCTACTATAGATTGGGTCCTACTGTAGGCCCTGGGACAGAGCGGTAGACAAAAGCAAGGTGGCATCTCCTCTCAAAGGCCTTATATCCTGATAAAGCAGATGAACCACAGACTACTGATCAAATGCATGAGTAAAATGGGATCACGGGCTATGAGGAAACATAAGGCAGGATGAGGAGAAAGAGAGCAGTACGGAAGGTCTCTAAGGAGGTGATCCATAAGTGAAATGAAAGAGCAAGCTAGGCTGTTATCCAGGGGGGAAGGTGTCCAGGAAGAAGGAACAGCATGTACAAAGGCCCTGAGGCAGAAGGGTGGCTAGAGTAGAGGGACCCAGCCGAAGGTGGTGGAAATGAAGTCAATTCTTCTCCCTGCAGTTTAACCTAATAGAGTTTAGCAGAGAGCCTGTGGCCAGCTCAAAATGCTCCCAGTGCTTGAGCTTCAAAGTCCAAGGCCTCTGCACGGGTAGTGCATTTACAGAAAATTCATCAGCCCCGCCGCAGG
Organism: Nasua narica; assembly: GCA_028533885.1. Lineage (NCBI taxonomy): Eukaryota > Metazoa > Chordata > Mammalia > Carnivora > Procyonidae > Nasua > Nasua narica. Next base: position 158,031,403 of record CM052798.1, on the reverse strand, counting down.
ACTTTGAAGGCCCCGCTGTGCAACTATTAGCTGATCCCACTTAACAAACAGTGACGCAGTCCCCAGGCATGTTTGTGCCCAAGCAGGTGAGGATTTTCTCTCCGCTGACTCCAGTCAAGGACTTTCTGCTTCCAGATTTCAGGCTCCAGGTGACGTTGGGCACAGGGGGTCCAGTGGCGAGTGGGACAGGTCACGCGCCAGCCAGGTGACATGATCTGTACCCGGCTCAAATTTCAAAGAGCCCGGTTTTCCGCCTGTGTGTCAAGCACACAGTTAGTTTGAATGCTGCAACCAGAGTAAGATGATTCATCAATTTCCAAACCCTGGGAAAGGAACCTATTGTTTCGATTCTTAAAAAGTGTTTTCTTAACCCCTACAGAGGTAGCTAGAAGTCGGGAAGATAAAGTAGGATGCAGTTAAGGGCCAAAAAAAGAAGCAATTACTGTCATCCATAATTACAAGGCTTATCATTTATTGTACAGTAATAGTTGCATTTCCAAGCAGACATTATTAATTAGTGAAATAACGAGGCAATTTGCATTCATCTCAGTCCAGAAGAATTCAAACTACTTCAACAGACCAAACCTAGGTAACTTAGCCTTATTACTTTCTGTCTTTTTAATAGACGTGTAGACCAAGGCAGAGCACATTGAATGATCATGAAAAGAGGTAAGTCTATCCAAAGCTTTGTAGAAATCAGACTGTCATCCAGGAAACAGCCCATCACATCAGTTTGTAGAGATGTGTTAGAGCATAAAGATGTACAAGCAGGGAAATTAGGTTAATTTCTCAGGAGCACCATCTGTTTTGATGTGGGACCAAATCTCTCTGGGTCTGTTTCCCTATCCGTGGAATGGGACTACCAGTTCTTGCCTGACATGATTGTTCTGCTGAATACATGAGAAACGTGTGCCTGCAAAGCAGTCGTGGTTTGTAACACGGGTGGATACTGTCCAGATCCCAGCAGAAGGGCCACTTAAGGAGGAGGAAGGAGCTGTCTGCATTAGCCCAGAGTGTTGGGGTTGAATGTTTCTGGAAGAAGGGAAGGGGAGGTGCAGCAGGAAATCCAACTTATCTTAAGGGAAAATGTCAGAAGACCAGCTGGGTTTCCAGTCTGAGGCATGAGGAGGAACCCTAGTGGGTCCGTTTTCCACAAAAATGACAGAGCCAGCTGCGTTTGGGACAGAGCGGACGTGTCCAATCGTCCAATGCCTTGCTTCTGGAATGAGTTTCATTTGTGAGTATTTATAGACCTACTTGTATTGGTGTTAGCTTTGTGGCACAGAGGAGTCCTCATAGCTAACACGTTCAGTTTGTACAATGAGAACTTGTGGCATAGAATATACATGGAAAGCGAGTATCTTTATGTATTTATGCAAATTAGGAAAACATGTACATTGGGCAGACATAAGTAGCCCAGGTGACCAGGGGTGTTTCTCCCTGTTAGTTTCTTTCTTTTCCATCTTTTTTTTTTTTTAACAGGGTCAACTGCTATGAAAAAAACAGAAGAAGCAATTATGACCCTATAACATAAACCTGAGACATAATCTAGGAAGTCCCTTTACTTGTAAAACTAAAGAAGCAGACACTGAGAGAATCACTTTTCTCAGATTATGACGCTCGTACGGTACTTAGTCAGAACCTGCGCTCAGGTCCTCTCTGACCCTACAAACCTCACCCCTCCTGGATGCACCTTCCTGCTCCTCAGACAGCATCTCCGCAGAGGGAGGAAGACTGTCATTTCTGAGTCTCGGACTCTCGGCACCTAAGAGTCCTGGCACAGAAAGAAAGAAATGAAAAGGCAATGTGGTTAAGCACACGGGACAGGGTGTTTGGACTCAGGGATCTGATTTTAAGTCCTTCACCTGTACTTTCTGGTTGGGATCTCAACATCAGTTCCTCCTCTGTTAGGTGGGGATAATGGAGGCTGCTTCCACTGAGCTTAGCAATTAAAGAGATAATATACGGAGGACACCTATAAAGAGGAAACTGGCAAAAAAAAAAAATTCCGTTCTCCTTTTCTCATCCTCTTTGGGATACTATTATTGTTATTTGTATCATTCTTATTGTCATTTGATGGCAAGAAAATAGCCTCTCCTTTCATCTACTTCCTCATCCTGCATATCTGATTTGATTCCCTTTATTGGGTTCTGGGAGGATGAAGACAGTCTTTATATAGGCATTATCTTGCTTAAAGCAACATTCATCTTTCTGAACAACCTGAATGAAGGCGGGAAACGGGAGGCAAGAGGCTCTGCATCTATCCCTATTTATCAATTACTAGGAATAACATAAGGATTCCACCCTCTCCCTACCTGCTGCTAGTTACGGACTGTAATATTCTATTCTATTGCCCTGGATTACTTGTGATAAGGAGGGAGTGTTTGTTAAATATTATCCAGCTAGTAATACCATTATTTGTATAGGACACCTGTTATCCAAAGGTTTCACTGTATCCTTCAAAGGTCTCATTATCTAAAAGACACATCCCAGGGCCATCAATCACTAAATCTCCTCCATAGCCTCAGTTTCCAAGAGAGGCAAGGCTCTGGTTGTCTTTCTCTGGTCATTATCTCACCCTTGGAGCACACATACATGACAGGTCACAGTCGGAAAGATTTTATGTTTTTTTGTTGTTGAGATCCGGGAGGCAATGAGGTCTCAGCTATTGGGCTGGGGTCAGGAGATCCATGTTTCCATGACAACGATCATGGTGGTTATTACGATAACATTCTTGTTCACCTACAACATGGTTTGCAATTCTTACATCTTCACTGAGTCAGTCCTAACCAAAATACTGGTTAGTATGTTTCTGACATAGGTAATGAAGGAACCAACGAGGAATGGCATAAATAAAGGAAAATATCACTATCTCACCTAAAATGTTTCTGGTAGTAGGACGCTTTCAGAATTGGCTCTGCAATCTCGGGATTCTGCCATCTTGAGCCTGTCACCTTTTGCTTTCAGATTTTTCTCTTAATGAGCACAAGGTGGCTGTTACAGTTCCTGGTATCACATCCTCACATAATAATGTGCACAATTAGAAAAGGAGAATAATTGTCACTCTCTGAGTCCTTTTATCAGAAGGAGGAAAATTTCACACTCACAGAAAAAAGAATGAAGAAAATTTCCCAGAAACTCCCCAGAGGACTTCTCTTCCATGTCTTACTGATCTATACCCATCATTGAGTCATTCACAGGCAAGGGGGTGCGGGGTTGCCACCACTGGCTTAAAGTTGTCCAGCACACTTGTGCTGTGTGTGCACATGCGTGCACATTCCCTGGCTAGAGCTGAGGAGGGACCCAGACTCTCTTAAAGCAGAAGAGTGCCAATTAGCCTATCATGATCAGGGTCCCATTAGCAAGAAAAAAGGGAAAGACTGTCAGGTAAGTAGCCATTACTAGCCCTATTTTACAAATGAAGAAACAGAGGTTCAGAGTAGTTATTAACTGCATTAGTCAGAGTAGATTAGCCACTGTGACAAAGGACTTTAAAATATCAATGGCCAAATACAATAATATTTTATTTCTCGCTCATGCCATGGTCGGTGAGTGTGGGGAGGGTACAGGACAATGCCTCCATCTAGGTATTCAAGGACCAAGGCACCTTCTGCCCCTGAATCTACCCTCCCCCCCATGACCTTGGAGTTCTCCCATTCCACTGGGGACAGAGAAAGAACAGGAGGATTGTCTAGGGAAAATTCTCATGGGCCAGGCCTGAGTGCTACATATGACTCATCTGCCATTCTTGGGCTACAATTCTGTCATCTGGCCACACCTAACTTCAAGGGAGGCTGGGAGGCTAATGGTATGCCCAGGAAGGGAAGGGAGCCCTCTCTCACGGTCACTGAGCAGATGGCCCAGCTGACATGCCATGCCAACTAGGTCTGAATGCACGGGGGACCCGTGGTGTCTCTCTTCCCAATGATGCTTCCACCTCTGTGACACTTATAAGCTACCAACTCATTCAGCTTTCCAATCAGTGTTTCCTTCCCTAACCCTGATAGTCCGACCCCTGCCCCTTATCACGGGTCCTAAATTCCCCTGAAACTTGCCCCAGATCGTGTCTTGAGTCTCAAGTTCTTTGACCTTCCAGTGATGTTAGATTCTATTGGTTCCCTTTTGTAGAAACATTTTTCCTCCATTCTGACATTTCTTCTTTCCTGAATTCTTTTCCACTCTTCTTTCTGTTGGTCCATTTGCTCTCAGCATGGGCTTTTTTTTTCCTTCTCTCGAATCCCAGTCCCCATGCCTCTTCCCTTCCCAAGGAAAAGACGGAGTATAGCAATGGCTCCATTCTGACCTCTGTGTTACCTTCTGCAAAATGTATCTCAGAGACAATCAGGTAGTTAATTCAGATGTTAATGCTGTTAATGTGACCATTCTTACTTAAATTCATACTTCTATTATTATCACTGCTAAAATTTCTTAGTATTTGCCAGGCAGTATTGTAAGCACTTTGTTTAAATTATCTTTAAGTTTCTCAAGAACCCAGGGGTGGTTTCGTCCCCTTTTTTTCAGTGAGGGTGGAAAGAAAATTAAAATGCTACTAAATGACACAACAGAAATTCAAAACTAGACAGTCTGACTCTGAAGCCAAAACTGTTTGCCCTCAGGGCACCTATCTCTGCAAACTATGTCATCTCCCTTCTTTCTGAGCATCGCTGAGACAGGTACAGAGCTAAGCACAAAGCAGCTGTTGACATACGCTAAATTTAAATCCAACATCCAGAAGATCCTCTTCTGCCCAAATCCTACTATCTCCCCAGTTTTTTCTATATTATGTCATTCTTTCCTTATCTATAATCAGACTCTGTCACCCTTGTTGACATATCCTCTTTCTTAGACCCCCTAAACAATAACATCAAGCATTTATAATGCTTTTGACTCTCTGTCCCTATAAGGCGAATCTCATTATTATCTTCATTTATAGATCGGACACTTAAATTTAAAGGTTAAGTGGAGGAGAGAGGGTATTAACCTAAATGTTTAATTCTACCATCCACAATCTTACCCACTGAGCTTTACTGCTTGCAACAATCCACTAACTCTAGTACATTCCTTCCATAGTCTCGTAAGGCTGCCTTTGTCCTTCCTCCTTCCTGTTGACAATCTCTGGGACAGATTCTCAAGGGTCTGATCATGGAAACAGCCTTCTTCCTAGGCTATACCTGGTCCACCCCTTTTAAATTAATTTTATCAACCACTGTTAGCTAAATATTTTATATTTTAATTGGTTCCATTATCTGTCCTCACCTTGTCTGGCAATATCTTCTTCCAAAATCTTTACTCTCTCTATGAATAAAGCAGACGTCACACACAAGTTGGATTCATCATTCTCTCCATGATTTAAACTTTGTTAGGAGGATCAGGTGGGACTTTTGAAGCATCGTGCATGTCAAGCTCCAATAAAGGTGTTCTAGACCCAATGAGCACCATCTGCCAGGATTACGCTCACTGCTTCAGCAATTGCTTTCCACTTTGCTAGCTCATGAGAGGCACCCAAACAATCTTCACGGTAAGTAGCGTGTTAAGTAAAAACAAAACAAAACAAAAACAAAACAAAACAAAAAGCAAAACACATACATACACACACACACACACAATTTAGATTTATTCATTTATCTGACTACTACCACTCAATAACTTGAGTACTTACTAGGCTCTAGGTTCTATCACATTTCTCCCCCGGAGGGATGCGGTGAGAATTAAACAAGGTACAAGTCATCTTCCGCAGACTTTGTGGCACAGACTAAGTCATACCTATATAAGTCCCAATCCCCCATTTCCTCCTGAATAAATAAATGCGTGAATGAATTTGCAAGCTCCGTTTTCCTATGGCTCTGTTAAGCCAGGTCTCTCCTCTTGGTACAGCACTGGCTATTTCCCAGAATCTGCCTCTCGGCCCATGAGCTCAGTAGGATGCCCAGTCAATGCTGCTCTGTATCGATTTTGCCAACTGTTGGTTTTGATCCTGCGTCATCCTTCATGTTATGTTTTCATTCAACATTGATTCAACAAGTATTTATTAAGAACTTGCTACGTGCCTGGCACCTAACTGGGCTCTGTGTATAGAGTGGTGAGCGAGAGAGATATGGCACCTACACTTTATGGAGGAAATAAGCAGCAAAAATTAAATGTGAAAAAGGATAAGCTTGGGGAGTACAGGGTGGTATGGGAGAACATGCTCAAAGCAAAGCAAAATAAATGTTTAACACAATATCCATTTGATCCCACTATCTGGGTTAATCATTTTTCCTTGAATCTAGTTAGATCCTACTCATTTCAGGGTGCTAGTGGTAGTAGTTACAAGGGGGGAAAAACTCAAAATGACTTCAATTGCATAGGACAGTGTTTTGGCTCATATGACTGAAAAGTCAAGAGATAACTAATTTTAGGAAAGGCTTTATGTGGTGACTCAAAATAAGACCAAGAATTGCTTTTTCTCCATTTCTCAGCTCCAGCGGCTCAGCATTGGCTCCATCATTGGCCAGCTCCCCATCTCGTGGTCCCCAAATGACTGGCATTGGCTGCTGGGGATGCATACACAAAAAGCAAGGGGGAATGCATCGAATAAAAGGCCTGACTCTTGTCTAATTGGACCCGATTAAGTCTTATAATGGTTCTATGGGCAGATAGAAGAATTTCCACTGATCTCTTCACAACATACAGAATTTTGTATTGAGCCACCCCAAGACCCAGGGGTGAGGTCAATTTTCCTGATCTGCCCGAGTGAGAAGTCACATAATAAGCGTGGTGCGCTCTCTTCAGATATGCGGTTATTGCCCAATTTCTGTGCAAATCAGACTCCAGCCTAAATTCCTGCCGACAGCAAATGAGAGTTGCCATTCTCTACGTCCTCCCCAACACGTGGTATTTTTTTAAACATATTTGTACCAACACGAAAAGTCGTAGATGGAATTTTATTGTTTATGGCCCACTTTTGTCTTCTTTTTCATAAGATACCAGCTTAAGTAATCTTCCTATTCTATAACTAGGTTGTTTTTCCTCTCCTATATTTATTTTTTATGACTTTTTTTTCTCAAGAACATGTTTTGCTAATAATTTGTACCAGTCTGTGTCTTTTCATTTTGATGTTGGTTCCCTTGTTGGGCAAGTGCTTTGAAATTTAAGGTGTCCAGAGTTAATTAATCTTTTTCTTTAGGTTTGGTCTTTGTGTGCCTTATTAAAAAACAAACAAACAAACAAAACAAAACAAAAATAAAAAGAAAAAAAACCCTTTTCTAGCCAAAAACTAAACATAATATGTATTTTCTTTTACAAGTTTTAAAGTTTTGTTGTTCACCTTTGGGTCCTTAATTCACCTGGAATTTGTTTTTGTGGATGTTATGAGGTAAGGATTTTATTTTTTACTTTCTTAATGCAATTTGTATGGTCAGTTTTTCTAGTACTATTTACTGGCTGGTCCATTCAGTCCTGATGATGTTTCATGTAGTCTCCATTTATAATTAAGTTTAATCCTGGCCTCTGGGTTCTATCCATTGATATTATTTTGTCCTTTCTAACTTCCTTCCTTTCTTTTCCTCTCCCCCCTTCCCTGCCTTCTTTCAGATTGACACAATCCTCTTCATGCTCCACTGATTTAAAAAATTCTTACTTCTATGCTATTCTTTAGAGATTATCGTTAATATCATCCCACTCAATACGGATTTAGCGAAGTCAATGTTTATAATACATTAGCTTATCTCTCCCCAAATACAAGCATTTAAGCACACTTAAACTCCCAACACCCCTTCGTATCTACCAAGGTATTGGTAACTAGTATTTTAATTCCATCCTGCCTGCAACACCTCTATTAGTCATCATCTTGTTGTTTTCTATAGTCAAGTCATGTTTAGATGCATCTACAGGATTCTATGTTTGTTTGTTATTGCCCTTAGCATTTCTCTAGAGATTATTCTCTAGCACTTTACAAATATTATTCTGCTGGTTTCCTGCATCCACTACTCCTTCCAGTCTAACTGTTGTATCTTCATATGTATCTGTCTTTTCTCTCTGCTTGCTTTTAAAATTATCTGTGTTCAGTGTTTGTATTTCTCCATTATGTTTCTAGTTGAAGTTTGTGGTTTTTATTGCTCTCAGAATTCGTTGCACTTCTTTATTCTGAAGACTCATATGCTTCTTTTAGTTGGGATACTTTTAAGGCATGATCTTTTAACATATCACTTACCCCCCTCCCCCATTTTCTCTTTTTTGGATAACCTGCTAGATACATGTGGGGAAAATTTATGCTACCCTCCATCTCTTTTCATCTTTCTTTCCTACTTTCTATATCTTTATTTTTGCTGAACCATATGTCATGCAATTTCTTCAGATTTATATTCACTAATTTTTTGTTTTTCGTTAATTTTCTATGAAATCTTTTCTTTAGTAGTTTTTCCTCACAGCTACATCTTGAGAAACTATGTGTGTGTGTTCATTTTATAAAATGTTACTTTTTTCATGCTACACTCTTCTTTCATGTTGGTTATAATTTCTTTTCACTTCTCTTTAATGTATTCAATTTTTTATTTTATAGCCCCTCTCAGATTATTCTATCATATTGAATTCTTGGTATATTACCCTAGTGCCTATGTTTGCTGGTTTGCCTCATTGGTGTATCTTTCCTCAAGTGGTTTATTATCGGTGATTGTGAGCTCATCTTCATCGAGGTTATTTCCTTCTCTGTAGGACTCACACAGGCTAAGTTGGGAATGTTTTATATTTTTTCCTATAATGACATCCAGTTTGTTCATGGATCTATAACTAATTTTTATACCAGCAACTCTGTTTGGGAACTGTAAACTCAGAACCCATAATCTCGAGTGGTAGAGCCTTAAGTTTTGATTTCTCATGGAATACATTTTTTATTCACCCAGGGCCCCATAAATATAAGTGGAACCCTTACAGGATCCTGCATCTGCAAGATAAAAGTTTCACTCTGTACTGTACTCAAGCTCACGCTTCAACTTTCCTAGTCACATGGGGGGAATTCAAATCTCATTGACCAACCATAAGAGCCTATTCTGTATCTAGTGTCGGTTTATAAGTTGCCACAATGTCAGCTCACATATTTCCCACCAGGACCAGTTTGAGTTTCTTCTTAATTTGGGTATTTAAAGACTCATATTTCTTTTGAGCTTTTGCCTATATACCTTTACAAAATGCTTACCTTAACGGCATTTATATGTATTTGGTGTGAGGCTGTATTGCCTAACTTTGTTTTTTGTTATTAAAAGTTAAATTTCGGGTGCCTGGGTGGCTCAGTTGGTTGGGCAACTGCCTTCAGCTCAGGTCATGATCCCGGAGTCCTGGGATCGAGTCCTGCATCAGGCTCCCAGCTCCACGGGGAGTCTGCTTCTCCCTCTGACCTTCTCCCCTCTCATGCTCTCTCTCACTGTCTCTATCTCAAATAAATAAATAAAATCTTTAAAAAAATTTAAAAAAAAGTTAAATTTCAAAGTATACCGCCTTTCTTTAGCTAGTCAGCTAGCTATATCACCCAGGAGACTGAGTTCCTTACGGCCTGGGATTTTAGCTTTTTTATTAATTTGGTAATGAACATGAATATTAGAAAGTTTGAACAATTGCCAGTAGGAGTTCTAGTGAGTAATAAATATTTTAAGCTCCAGTTTTCTCATTTAAAATGGTGGTACCAATACCTACCTCTTACAAGGGTAATGCAGATGAACTAAAATAATGCATAGGAAAACCCCCCCAGCACAATGTGTGACAAAACCAAAACAACAAACAAAAACAGAGGAAAAAATAACCTCAACAAATGCTGATTAGTATCAGGAAATTTGCCAAGTGAGTATATGAAAAAATGCACGAAACTTAGTTAGGTACCCACATTTTAAATGCTCTCCATCCCAGATTCTAGAAAGCAGAATTCTCTCAATATGGAAGCAATGGGATTTCATTCTACAATAGAAGGCACGTGGGCCTCCTCTGGGATCCAGGCCTTAGAGAACTTCCAAGTAGAGTTGCCTGGCCTTAGGATTCAGACAGCATTTCCTAGCTTCCCTCCACACCTTTACAGAATAAAGCTCTCTGACCCTCCTGTTTGTCAGGTGTACTAGAATTGCAGGGGCAATAACTTGCCACCTCCTTTGGGAATATTGTTACTCCCAAGTAATTTGCCATGCCATTTTTACATGATTACAATGTCATATTTTTTTAATGGAAGAGAAAGAGCAATATGGGTTAATAGGTCTCAGTATATAAAACAAAAGTTGAGGAGTAAACACAGGTTAATACCTTATTAAGACAGAAGATTTGAATGAGGCAGCTCTTCTGAAAGGATCTAAAAAACCACTTCCCATTGCAAATGCGTGGTGCTCATGCTGCACTCGAAGTGTTACCAGCTCATCAAATGTTTCCACTCTGTGGGCCTCACCCAGGTTAAATTCTTCAAGTCTGCTTTAAAGTTGTCTCCTCTTGAGAGGGGGGAAATCAGAGCAGTGCCTCACAAAGTGTTCTTGTTTGGAAAACGGAAATGAAGCTAGGTGACCAGGGGGTGGGGGGAGTCAGGGCTCAGAACAAGGCTGTGACTTTCTCCTTTGGCTTTCTCCCACAGTGAGGCTGGCTGTGAAGACATGAGAAGCAGCTGGAAGAAGGTGAGGGAACTAGCAGTACCTCACCTTAACAAGAGATTGGGAAAAAAACATGATAAATGCCCTGTCATATCTGTACACACAGTTTGTGAGTGAAGTAGACTCTATCTGGGATGCTCCCCAAACCCACAGTGTATGCCATTCGTTAATAAGCCCCCACTTGCTGACCACCTGCTGGGTACGAGGCCCTGCGTTGGTAGTGGATGGAAATACTCGCAGAAATTTAGTACATGTGAACAGCATATGCCTGGTGTGCAAGGCATTTTGTTTTTATTATCTCACTTAATTTCCACAATACTGCAAGGATCGTATTATCTCATGTCCTTAAGGACTGCATTATGTTGCTTCCCAGTTGGTCAAAAACAGAATTGCACTTAACGTGGAAGGCAATATGACTTAATTGAAAACATAGACATAACTACAGACATAACAAACAAGACATAACTACAGACACCTGGGTTTATTTCCCAACTTTTCTACTTACTGGCACTGTTACCATGATCAACTTCTTTCAAACTCTCTTTGATTCAATCTGTTCATACATAAAATGGGCTAATAATAACGACCTTGTTGGATACTTACAAAATCAAAATGAGATATATTTACATAAACGTAAAATTAGATGTTAACATTCCTTGGGCAATGTTTTGTGCCCGTCATGTGCCAAACAATTCACAAACATCTTATTTAATCCTCACAACATGCCCTCTAAAGTAAAAGAATTGCAGTTTCTTTTAAAGGAAGTAAGGTTCATAAAGATTAGTTTTTGCCCAAGGCCATCCAACTACTGAGGGTCATGACTGGCATCCCAAGTCCATCTGACTTTCCCTACATCCTGTGGTATTAACCCAGTGACCTTCAAAGGATTAGGAAAGCCTGAAGAATACCGGAAATGTTCACCATTTTTAGAAGTTTTGAAGAATGTTGGTTTTGAAGTAGTTCCTGTACCATAAAAGGTGTTAGAGGAGGTAGTTTCTACAGTTCCTTCCACCTATAAATATTGTTTCTATAAAGAAGATTTTCCAAGCCATTAAGTAAGAAGTAAGTATGTATTGTCCTAATTTGGCCCCAGTATGAGCTGTAAACCATGATTTCCCACACTCTCCATGACAGGCACAGACCTCTGCTCAATCTTCATAAAGACGATCCCTTGGTCCAATCTCAGACCTTGTTTCTTAGATTTTGCTCTTTGGATTTGTTCAGACTACCTTCTCATTCCATTTACTAACTCACCATTAATCTCTGCCCATACTTTTAACATTGCTTTATGGAAACCTGCACTATGCTCAGCACTTGATGCCTAATTTCCCCTCAGCTATACTGAGGTCCATACTGGCCCTGGCCACAGCATTTTCCAAAATTTTCTCCCTGAGGCATAGAAAACTTGGTCTCATTCACTCACATTGTTGTTTCTTACCCATACAGGCAACCTCTCATCCCTCCTCTGTGCTTAAGTCACTAGGGTAGGAGGGGCTAACAACTCAAGGTGTAGAGTCATTCCAAACCCACCACCACTCAAGAAATTCATCCCAGGAAAATCTTCTCACCACAGAATAACTTCCTTTCAGGACCACCAGCTTCCCTAATAGTGTGTACACCTAGAAGCTACATTATAAAGTTTATATTACAAGTGTTCTGCCTGATTTTTCTGTCAGACTTGGTTTGGTTTCTAGAGAAATCAAAGTCTTTGAACATAAGTGAATGACAGAAAGAAGAAAACAGAGTGCCTCACTTCACATGAGGGAGACTTAGTGTGAAGAGCTAGAAGGAACACTGGAAATGTTACAGGTGTGAGAAATGAGGACCAACAAGAGGAATGCACTTGTCTGAGTATCTTACCCTTAATTTCCTACTTATTTTGTTTGCCTTGTTCTCTGACACACACACACACACACACACACACACACACACACACACACACTGTCCCTGAAATTATTCCATCTAAAAATTCATTTGGATATGTAAAACTCAGGTCTTAAAAATGTGACTATTTCATGGAGGACCAAACTGTACACCAGACCTTTTTTTTATTAGATGGATTTTCTCACTAGAGCACAGCACAGTGGAAAGAAAAGAGACTTCTGAGTATACTTTTGACTTTGCTTTGAAATGACTCTCCCTTATTCATTCACTATGTGACCTTGAGTGACTTATTTAATGTCTTTGGGTCTCATTTTCTTTTTCTAAAGAAGGAGGGTAATCTCTTCCTCATGAACCTGTTGGGGTATTAAACAAGTTTTTGTAGTTAAAAGTGCCTGTCTTCTGGCTGGCACGTAGTAGCGTCTTCTATAAATATGAGTGTCTTTCCTTGAAAACAACGAGTTTCAGGAACTCTGAAGAAAAGAGGGCTTAATGAGTGCTGTGGTGAGGTGAACTGAAGTAAACAGGCAAGAGGCCAACAAACCCTCAACAACAGACCTGTATTTGGTCTAACCACACCCAAATTCACAACAGCATGTAAGTAATATGTACAAAAGGAATAAAAACATAACTTGACCTTTAGGTGATGGAGATATTTCTATACATCCAAAGTAGCATGCTTTCGCGATTCTACTAACAAGGGAAGGTCTCCCTCAGGAGACACTGATCACACCTGCCAAGGCCCCTTTCAGGCCTGCCGTGCTGGGCTATTTGGGATGAAGATACCACAGGGCCCATCCCTGAGGCTGAAGAAGAAGCAAGAGGCCCTCTCATTTCGTGGAGCCTGAGAATCCCGGTCATTGCCCCAAGGGAGGTCATTGGCAGTCTTAGCCAAAGTGATCTGAGTAGGGATGAGCCATGATATCGAGTTCCAGTAAAACCCACAGAATGTTCTGAACTCATGACTAAGCCTGCGCTAAATAAACAACCCTCCACATCCACCTCAGAAGGATGGCTATGTGTGGTATGGCCTAGTAATCTCTTTCCTCAAAAAAAATGAAAGACCAAGAGGCTGTATTTCGCAGTTTTCAACATTCTTTTAACAATTGCATGTTCAGCCCCTATTTCATGCCAGTCATTGTGTCAAGTGGGGATATTGTTAACCGTGTTCGCTGAAGCCCAGGGCTTCCTCAGGACCACCGTGGGGGCAAGGGTGGAGCTGAACAGGCTGTGTCTGGCTGCCACTCCCTCGAGTCAACTGGAACAGCTTCCCTTTTATCTATTTTATTGGCCTTCCTCATAATATTTTATTGAAAAGATAAAAATGTTAAAAAAAAAGTCCTGTTTTTTTTAAGTGTGGAAACAGAATCTAGGCCAATGATACGAAATTAAAGGGATGATGAACCTATTATTTAGAGCTAAAGAGAGAGAAAAGAAAACAGCTGATATTTATCTTTTATTGTGTACCAGACAGTGTTTTCAATTAATCCTCACATAACCCTACAAGTGAGAACTATTATTAGCTCCATTTTTGAGAAGAGGGACTGAGGCCCAGAGGATTTGATATAAACGTACTCAACTCAGCCAACAAATGGTCCGGTAGATATTTAATCCCAGAAACATTGGCTTTAGAACTTGTGCTCTTAGCCACCACACTAGGCTGACTCCTCCCAAAACTCTCCCTTGGTGACCACTTCCCATCTCCAACCCTGGACTTTGCCATACTCAGCCTGTGCTCAAGGATTGCCCCCTCAGAGAGACCTCTGACCATCCCAGCTAAAATAGCTTCCACTCGAGCCAGTCTACTTCTCTTTTTTGAGGATTTGTTTTCTCTTAGCTCTTATCCCAAACTGAGAAATACTGCACACGTATTTGTTTCTGGTTTTTGCTTTCCAGAATGTCAGCTACAGAGATCAGGGCTTTGTAAGCTTTCAGATGATGGTCCTTCCTTGATAAACAGATTAGGAAAAGGCCCTATGGAAATAAGTAGGTAAGGGGGTACAAGAATTGAAGAGGGAAAGATCTGAACTGGGAAAAGCAACATGATGTATGGTGAAAAAACCAAGACTATAAGGTCAGCTTCAATTTGAATCACAGCTTTGCTAATAATTAGTGTGTGACCACAAGCAAGTTTTGGCTTCCTCATGTGTAATAGGGATAATTACTGCAGACTCACAATGCTGTTGTGAGGATCAAATGAAATTGTATGCATTAACAAATGGCTTATTGTTTACTTCATTCATTTTTTTTTCCTAGAATGGATCCTAAAAACATAGCGAAGCACTCAAATAAATATATGATGGATGACGGAATGCCAGGTCACAATTAATAATTAGAGAGGCTATGCTGTGTTATGGAAAGAACAACCAGAAAAGAGTAAGGAGACCAGCAATTACTCAATTCTGCCATATAACTAGTTGTGTGCCCTTGGACAAGTCACCTTGCCTCTTGGGTCCACATTTTCTCCTGGGTGAAACAAGAAGTTTGGATAGGCTGAGGTATAAGTTCCTTTCATCTCTGAAATCCATGAAACTGAAAACATCCCACAGTTGATTTGGTTTCCGTTGGATTTTCAGTAGCAAACCATCCCACCTTGATTATTTTCGGGAATCTGAAATGGCCTGCTAGGTTTTTAATTTGCTTCCTGGGTTCTAGTCCAAATGAAAATTCTTCATACTACTCACATCACAGAATAATGGCTGGTAGGTTGGTCAAAGGAGACTGATATTCACAATGGGCAATTAATTCACTCTTTTATCTGGGTCTCTGAGGGTCGTTCTGGATTGGTGAGCCTCTTGACTGGTGGAAGGAATTCCATCACCCTTCATAACTGCCCTCAATGAATGAGAAAAGAATGAGACATATCGGTGGAGGTTGTCTCGGATGGAGACTTCTGTTCCAAGTCCACTTTGGAGAGTTCAGTAGTTTCCTTTCTGCTCCATGGGAAGGCCATTGTTTCCTTTGACATGCTGATTTATTGGAAGAGGCTGCTCCGTGGCCAAAGATTTTGCTAGCTTAGAAAGTCATATTGTGACCTGATGTGAGGGTTTGGTGTCTTTAGCCATGATTTCAAGAGCCACCATTTCAAAGCAACTGATATTTTACCTTTGTCCTGTATTTAAAAGACTGCATAGCCATAATGAATTCTAAGAATTCAACAGAGTTATTTTTTCGTGAATTTGTGTCCTATGGTTGGTGGAGTAGCAAACACAACTCACTCATAAAATATGGATTATCTGAAAGCTCATTATAAGTCTCACCTTCTGTTTGACATTTTAAAAATGAACAATACATAGCACTTCTCAGTTTTTGAATTATTTTCACATATATTACTTGATCCTCAGAAAGCTGAACGGAAATGGTATTATTAACCATATTATTACAACCCCATTATTCATATGGGGAAGCTGAGTCTCAGAATGTCTTTAAGACTTGCCTAAAGACACAGATGAAAACCTGGATTCAAGTCCATGGCCCAGAGCTGAAGGAGAGTGAAGGTAGTCAGAAAAGACCAGTGGCTAAAGTTCCTATGTCTAGCAAGACATGAGACAGTGCTTTTTACAGCAGCTTCCCAACCTTCTAACCCCCTAGGAAACCCAGAAAATCTCCAGGGAAGGAGAAATGACAGAAGTAACCAGCAACCCGCTTGCATGTGTACCAATAAAGCAAGACCTGAGCTGCTTTCTGGCCCCTATGGAAATTCAACAGAAGTACCTCGGTACAAAGGTAGGAGGGGAGATAGGGACTCGGAAGGCACCTGCCAAGGAGTCAGCAGGATCTAGGTTGAAAACCCAGCTGTGCCACCCACCTGACAGCTGTGTGAGTTTAGGCAAATGATTTCCTCTCTGTGTGCCTCACTTTCTTCAGGGACAAATAAGAATATCTCCCCATAAACTCATCAAAAGAATCAAATACAGTAATGCATGAAAAGTGTGGGGCAGAGTCCCAGGAACAAAAGCTACAATTATGTGTGATGGTGAACGAATCATTTCACCTCATTGGGCCTCAGTTGCCTTCTATGTAAAATAAGGTGGTAGATTAGAAAAATTAAGGGTTTTTTTTTCCCTCAAGCTCTCTACATGAGTTATGACTATATGCCCTGGAATAGAAAGAGATAGACTATTAACTATTTTAGAGTGATGTGTCACTTATGAGTGAGTAGAAGGTGGCTGTGGTTATCATATCTCATTGATAATGAGGATAATATTTTTAAATCTATCTTTTATTGAGCACCTGCTAAAATACATATTCTCTTATTAATTCCCCATGA
This sequence comes from Nasua narica, assembly GCA_028533885.1. Taxonomy (NCBI): domain Eukaryota; kingdom Metazoa; phylum Chordata; class Mammalia; order Carnivora; family Procyonidae; genus Nasua; species Nasua narica. Next base: position 158,014,657 of record CM052798.1, on the reverse strand, counting down.
AAACCCCATAAAGCAGGGTGTATTAGCTTATGTTACATATGTAGAGAGATTAAGGCATAAATAGGTTACCTCACTTGTTTAAAGTCACCTACGTCATCCATGGTGGGTCACACTGTGTCCCATATGACTCTGGCTCTCCTGCTCTTTGCATTCTCTTGTGCCAGCTTTATTCTTTAAAATTGCTATTTAATCTCTCTATATAATCTTCATTTTCCTCATTCCATATTGACCTTTCTTCCTATGCTCATCCTTCTACCCCATAACAATATAATGCATATTTAAATACATGTACCCACAGCTGCATTGTGTGCTTTTGTAAATGTGTGATCTATTATTATCTACTTAAATCTATGTCTTTATTGCATAATTCAGCATTTTAATATTTGCTTTGAAAAGTGTTTTGAGTCCCTTCTCTGCAAAGGTGCTGTATTAAATGACATTCATTATTCTTGCTAAATGTAGACAAGTCATGGTTCAGGTGAACTGGCAGGTAACTCCCATTATCCTCGGCACATTCCATCATATTCATTATTCTCTGTGACATTTATCAACACAGCATTTAGACATTTTCAAGAAAGAAAAAAAAAATCACCTTACATTCCAAGGCATTTAACTAACATGAAGCCCAAATCTGCAGGTGAAAAAGTAACTTCTTTGGTACAAGTTACACGCGTTACTTTAACTCTTTTGGAACACAATGAGAAGATGTGAAAGCAACGTGCTAATGATCAGGGTGTCTGAGCTATTAAACCCACCTGCCATGACTTATGTTGCATCATGCTTACAGTTATGATCATGTTATTCTTTTTTTTTAAGATTTTATTTATTCATTTAACAGAGAGAGAACACAAGCAGGCAGAGAGGCAGGCAGAGGCAGAGAGAGGAGCCCGATGCAGGACTCGATCCCAAGATGCTGGGATCGTGGCCTGAGCCAAAGGCAGTTGCTTAACCAACTGAGCCACCCAGGCGTCCCATTCTTTTTTTCTTTTAAGATTTTATTTTTAAGTAATCTTTACACCCAACGTGGGGCTCGAACTCATAACCCCAAGATCAAGAGTCACACGCTCTATTGACTCAGTCAGCTGGGCTCCCCTGCTAATGTTATTCTTAATAAAAGATGACTTCCCGGGGTGCCTGAGTGGCTCAGTGGGTTAAGCCTCTGCTTTCAGCTTAGGTCATGATCCCAGGGTCCTGGATCGAGCCCCGCATTAGGCTCTCTGCTGATCTACCTACTTGTGATCTCGCTCTCTCTCTGTCAAATAAATAAATAAAATCTTAAAAAAAAAAGTTGACTTCCCATGTACCAAGGATATAGAGGTTTTGTTGACATTCTCCTAGGTGTCTTTTGCCATTCTGTGTTATCTTCTTCATTCTTGTACAAAAGCTCTGTCTTCTAAAGGACACACCATCTGGCCTTGCTCCCTTTCAACTATCACCGTGACTTGTGCTTACCAGCCTCACTCCCTTACTCATGGAGAAATCACAGCCTTACAACTGCCAACTCTAGTCATTTTAGGTGCTGGAGAGATGGTCAATATTGTCTTAGGCTGTGGTCCCCAGAAGCTGATCCTGAGATAAAGATTCGGATGCAAGTGATTTATGAAGGCAGTACTTCCTGGAGAATCTGGTAAAGGAATGGGGCAAACAGGGCAAGATCTCAGATGAAGTCCCATCCTTATCCTGCAGGGGATCTCTAAAGTATAGATTCCACTTCAGAGCCCCGAAAGCTGGTTGTTCCTATTCCCACACCCTTCATTTGTTGGCCAAGGGCCACTATGTGGAGGGAAGGAAGTTATTAACCCCCAAGGACTGTCAGTCCAGGACTAGAAAACTGTGCCAGTAACCTGAGGGCTAGCCTCCAGGAGGAAGGTACAGCCCAATGAAGTGGGGCAGTGCCAGAAGAAATGGGAAAAGGCATCTCAGGGAGTAAGAGTGAAATACCACCACTAACCACTAGAGGCAGCCACATGGAGCAACCATCCAAAGTCTAATGTAATTCCTTGATACTTCTATGGGTTGTCTTGGGCTGCCATAACAAGGCACTACAAACTGTTTGGCTTAAACTACAGACGTTTATTGTCTCACAATTCTGGAGGCCAGAAGTTCAGAAGGTTAGCTCCTTCTGAGGCCTGTGAGGAAGGGATCTATTCCAGGGTTCCTTCCTTGGCTTGTAGAGGGTGGTCTTCTCCCTGTGTCTCCTCCCATCATTGTCCCTCTATACATGTCTCTATGTCCAAATTTCCCCAGTCATACTGGATTAGGGCCCAATATCATTCCAATATGATCTCAGCTTAATGAGTACATCTACAACTACGCAATTTCCAAATGAGATCACATTCTGAAGTACCAGGAGTTAGAACTTCAACATATGAAGTTTGGGGGGACATAATTCCACGTCTCACAATATTTCAAAATTGTAGTAAACTCTAATTCAAGCACCCCCTTCCATACCCACATTTAACTTCTTACCAGTTCTGCTCTCTGAAATCTTTAATGCTTCCTTTGTTCCATTCTGTTCACTGTAACTGTTCATTGTTTTTCTCACAATGTTTAGTCCTTGATGAACAAAACACAACGTGGGACAGTTAGAATGTAAATGGTATGAATATGATTTGCAAATGATAAAGTTCCTATGTGAGTTTTAACTGCCGTTTATGATTTCACTCCATCAAGAAATGCGCACTGAGCTCCCATCTTGTACTCGGCACCGACTTCCTGGGGTTTCTGATTTAGAAAGCTTTGTAAGTACAGGGTGGATGGAAGGAGAGGGTAATTGTGAGGGCATTGTAGTGTTACAGATTAAAAAAAAAAAGGAGTTTAGATTAGGGAACCACAGAAGGGATGCCAAGAAGGCCAAGTGAGACACACCCAGAAAGAATAGTCCTACAGGTAGGTTACATACTGATAGGGACATCTCGGGAAGAAAGGCAGTTCCTGGCACCTATTTTTTTCCCCTGTTTCAAATGCTATAGTTGATTCCAATTTTATTTTATTTATCATGTTACTGCACTGCCGTGGGTTCCCTATTGACTGCCAAATAAAAGGCAAACTCTTCAGCACCTACCTGCTCCCCAGCCTTAAACTTCACTTCCCCGCCCCCCACACCCTTGCTTGCACCTCACCTAATGACTTGGAGCCGAGCCCTTCCTTGTGTGTCTTCCTGTTGCACCTGCTCCCCTCTTCTCCTGCAAAGTCCGTCCTCAGTGTCTGCTCGACAGAGGGAAGCCTGCTGCCCCTCCCCTCTTCTGGAGGTGCAGCCTCGCCTGCATTTATGCCGCCCTCTGCACCCCGGAAGCCCTGGGCCACCGATCCTCTCAAAGCAGAATGCCATCCTTTCTTTATGCGTGCCCCCTGTGAAATCATAAACTCCCCGAAGACAGTTTCATGGTAGATTCATCTTTGTGCCCACAGCTCTTAGCACCATGTCCTGCCCTTGAATACAGTCAGGAAGTATTCGTTAAGTGACTAAATGAATGTAATCACAGACCAACTCAGATGCTGGGTAATGCATTCCGCCCCGTCCAAGAGATCTCTCTGGCACTGGGAAGTTGGTGACTATACTTTGGAAGCTATGTTTCAGATTAAAAAAAAAAAAATCTGAGAGAGATACCGATTCCTGAGATAGGACTTCCTCGATTGCTCCTAGCCCCACCAAGCTGATGCATTAGGCCCTTGATTTAATTATCAGATATCTCCACACATTGGCTCAGTTTCCAGAATACCTATATGGGAAGCTCACAATGTTCTCTGGTGGCCAGTGTGGATGCCCAGGGGCATCTCCACTGTGTGTGCACACCGGCTCTGATAGAAGAGGCTCCTGGTATAGGAGAGACTTATTATTAGTGAGACAAGCTCTCTCCTCGCTAATGAGCAGCTTCTCATATGGCTGAAGCTGCAGAACTTCAACAATCACCCCGTAAATTAGCTATTTTTCCCCACCCAATTAGGATATTCCTATTCAAATTATGATAGGAAAACTGACTCACCCCCAATTTTCCATTTTTCAGAAGGACTCAAACACTAAGATCTGGGTGCCTGTAATCAAGAAAGAAAGCAGAGTGCGGCAAAAAGAGCATTAATTTTAGAGACAGAAATCTGTGAATTCGAAATGAGCAATGCTAATTAATAGCTTCTTGACCTTGGGCAAGTTCTTGAAAATCTCACTTACCTCATCTGTGAATTAGGGGTAATAATAACTGACCTTACAGTATTTGGTAATGATTAAAAATGATGCAACCCACATTATAAGACCTAGCTCTGTGTTTCCCAAGAAGGGCGATGTTGACATTTAGGGTGGGGAAAATCCCCTTCTGGGAAGGTCTGCCGCATACACTGCGGGACAGTAAACATCTCTGGAAGCTGAACTCCAAATTCCAGTAGTGTCCCTGTCACGGCGACAGCCGCAGAGCCCCACACCACACATACATTGCAAAAACTCTGATCATAACGAGATATAAAACTTCACAAGCACTACTCCGTGCTAGTAGCATTCTAAGAACTTTACTTGATTCACCTCATTTAAGCTGCATAAAAACTTTATGATGCACCAGAAGATTAAATCAGTTGCCGGGTTATACAAGTGGACAGTCAAGGATCTGGGTCTGCAGGCTCCTGGGTTTAGCGTCTGCGCTATGCAGACTGGAAGCATGGTATGTCCTCCATCCATGCTCCCTTCCTTTCTTCCTCTCCGTGTGGTTTCGTTTCCAGTGCCTTTGGCTAACTCCTCAGAAAGCTGCAATTAGATTTTTTCTCCACATTTCTCCCAGGGGACCCCAAATATGCAGGCTTCATTGGCCATAGTCCCATCTTGAAAAGACTGAAACAACCTTTTTTTTTTTTTTTTTTTTTTTGGTGACACATATCTCAGGGCCAAATTCGTCTTGCTGCAGTGTGGCCCACTGAGGGTTTCCACTGGAGATAAATGAATAAAATATTAGCCTCCATGTTTTCCCTCCTATTTGATTCTTCCCCTCCCTGTCCTCTGGGGCCCTCCTATGCTCTGGGTAGCACCTCTCACTTGGCTGATTTTTGTGATTGCCTCCTTAGGCTGGGGAGGGAAGAGTTCAGGACCCAACCCCCATGTTGCCTGAGGAGGGGGTTCCCCACATGTCCAAGTTCTTCTCTGACACCAGCTGCGTGTCATACAATCAAACGCAACTCCAACGCTAACTACTCAGGGAAAGCAGAGATCCCGCAGGTGAAGGGTTCAATCCTACCCAGCACCCAGTTCAGAGGCCAGTGGCGAGTCCAGGTTGTCCCCTGTGCTTTGAACCACTGGCTAGAAATCAGAGGTCCGATGACCCCCTCCCTTGGTTTGATGAATTTGCTAGAGCAGCTCACAGAACTCAGAAACATTACACTTACTAGATCACCAATTTGCTATAACAGGCTGTAAGTCGAGAAGAGGCAGACGGAAGAGATGCGCAAGGCAATGTGAGGGGGAAGGGCTGTTTCTGTGCCTCTCTGGGTGCATCACTCTCTCGTCTCAGTGTGTTCACCAATCTGGAGGCTGTCTGAGCCCTGTCCTTTGTGGTTTTTATGGAGGCTCCATTATGTAGGCACGAATGATTAAATCATTGGCCATTGGGGATGGACTCAACCTCCAGCCCTCTTCCCCTGCCCCAAGTGATGGATGGGGGTGGAGTGGGGAATGGAATTTCCAATCCTCTAGCCCCTGGCCTAGGTTACTTTATACATTACCAAAAATCACCTAATTCGCATAACAAAAGACATCTTAATCGCTCTCCTCAGTTAGGAAATTCCAAGAGTTTTAGGAGCTCTGGTGCCAGGAACCCAGGTAGAAGATCAAATATGTATTTCTTATATAAATTACATCACAATATGCTTTCAAAATAAAGTCAGAGACACTTCTAAGTAATAGGAACAGGAGCCCCCGGCACTAGTCCTGCAGCTTACTAGTCCACCTGATGCGATGCAGAAATAGCTCCATCAGCTCTAATATTGAGAGACCGACAAGCTGTTTGCCGCCTGCTGCCTGTCCGTTGCTAGGAACAGGTGCCACAGTGGGGTTCAGGGTGGTGGGAGTGAGGGATGCGCGGTGTTCCTGAGCTAAGGTGCCTGGGTAGGAAGACCCCTGCACTAAGAAAGGACTTCTGCCACCTCAGGAGTTCAGACTCCCTCTTATAACAATAGAGTATTAAAATAAATGACGCATTAGCTACTCTACTTTAAGATTCTGGTACATTCCAAAAAGTAGTCCAATAGACAGTAAAGAGGCCACAAAGAGAGGAGTGGGAAACTGATGGACAAAATACAGGCAAGCCCAATTCAAGGCAGTGGTGCTGAGCCTCCACCCCGTGTCTCCATCAGTAAGTGCTGAGAGTGAAGAGTGAGTGACATCACACACCCCAGAGGAGCTTAAACCAACTCATCAGTTACTGGTTTGAGTTAATAACAAGGAAAAGTCTGTAGACTATTTGATTTTTGTGTAATTTTGTATAAGTGCCAGAAGACTTGCCTTAAGTAAATGAAACTCAACCAAATAAAGTTGAAGATCTAATTTCTAGGATTAGAAATTAGAAAATAGATCTTCTAATTTCTAATCTACTTTCTTAAGCAATTCTGGAATTGGGGTGCATCCCATCTAGCAAGGAGAAAGAGGCTCTGAGTTGTACAAAATGGAAGGTTTTTATAGGAAAGAGGGTGGGGCAGGAAGTTGTTAGCAAAAGGAAAGAAGGGATTGTTTCATCTTCTTTTGGGGGGAAGGGAGCAGCAGGGTTTTTATCATGCGGAGGGACTCACTTGTGCAGATCAGAAATTTTCCAATTGACTGTTAAAAGGTCACATTCCTCTGGTAGAATGGTTTACTGTCTTGGGGGGGCAAATGACTCCATCTGGGGTTGTTATTTTTTTTTAATAGAAGGCAGTGTTAGAATCAATGAGAGGTTGGCATGGGAATGGAGGGAGCTAAGGACTGGCCCCTACATTGCCACATACTCCACTATGGTGCTATCTCTGAGTATCACATGCTGGGTCCACATAGGGTCCTGCTAGTCTTCTGACTCTGGTTTACATCCCTGGATTTCCACTTTTCAGTGTTGTGACCTTGGATGTCTGTTTGCCCTCTCCCAACCTTCTTTCCTTCCTCTGTACAGTGGAGACAACATTACCTAAACCTCAGAGCATGCTGAGTATGAAATGACCTAATATGTGTATATATAATCAATATATACACATGCACACACAGACATATATATATTTATATATATAAAGTGCTTTCGATATAATATAATTTGCCATGTAATTACTACTATCTGAAGGACTCTCAGAAATCATCTCATGTAAACTCCTGAAGATACAGGTATGGGAACTGAGGTCCAGAAATGCAGCCACTTGCCCAATGTCATACTTGCCTACTGCTCATTCTATTGACATTTAGTTCTCCAAAATTTCATACGCAACTTGAAATCAAGCCAAAGACCAGCTAAGTGCCTCATACTGTGCTAGTTCTGTTCACAGGTAACCTCTGAGGATAAGTATTGTCATCTCTACTTACAAAGAAGGAAATGGAATCTTAGGTCATAAGGGACCTACCTTCCCAAGGTCACACAAATGGGAAATGATAGTGACAGAGCAGAAGTTACTCCACCGGCCCCTGTGCCTATTCCCTATTCAACTAACTTATGTGGATACAAATGACCTCTTATTTGTAAAAGTTTGATTATCTGATTTTCAGAACAGATACATCTTCAATTTAAAAGGATACACAGATAGATTTCATTGGGGCAGATGGGTTTTTCAAAAGCCTTCAGGCAATGGAGTTTCTGCCTTGTCCTGGACCCATATTTCTGTTGACTGCTCATGTTGCAGTTTCAAGGTCGTGAGAACTAAATTGAATCCCTGTAGCATTGAAATGCCCAGAAAAACAATCAGAAAAAAAGGGGTTTTCTTTATTTACTTAGCTTACACAGAGATACCTTTGTTCCAGATAAGCTCCTGAGAAATGTAACCGACCATTGTAATTGCATTTGTGTGTGAGGAGACAAATCATTTTCTGAAGGGGGAATCTGGGTGTTCAAGAATCCTGCAGGGACCAAAAAGCAGAAGACTATAGTAAATAATCAATAAACAAACAAACAAATAAATAAATAAAGAGATGGAAGGATTTTAACATCTTCCCAAATGAGGTTGCTCCAAGAAGTTTTTAAAATCTATGTGGGGGAGACTTGTATGATTAGCCAGGGCTTACTGGACCCAAAAATTGGTGAATCCTTAAAAGTTAGAAATGAGTGGGCTCTACGACTATCACTTTCTAGATGGACACCCAGACACATCTTACTTTTCTTGGCAATTATGATATGATGACTTTCTCTCAGGAAGACATGGGCTTAGAATCATTTACTGGAATAGGACTGAATTCACTCATTCATTCCATCATTTCCTGCATTATTAGGACTAATGCAAGTTTCAGGCACCACAAATATTATACCCCTCTGAACTAGTCAACCTCATGACCAATGGCACCTTTGAACAAATTTATAAAGTGAAGACCAGTGGCTACTGAGCTGAACAAACTTGGATGGCTCTAATTAAAGATGACTCCCCAGTGTGGCTTCTTATTTTTTGTCTGAAGTATTATGACTAGGTGACCTCAGACCTCTTCTAGCTCTGACAATTAAATATTTAAAAAATGGTCCCTGGGGGAGAACAAGAGCCATGCCCAGCGCCCATTAGATAACTGCGGTCTAGGACGATGGCAGACCCATGGCTTCCATCCATTAATCCATGAATCAGTTTCTCACTTACACTCCCATGACAACATATACTGAGCATTTCCTTTGAGTATGTGTCAGGCATCGGAGATATGCCCAGGCCACTCAGTGAGACAGACTGTGTACAGACACTGGCAGTCTCGTGTGGTTTCTTGTGAATGGTTGGGACTCAGAAAGGATAGAGACCTCTTCCCATCTGGATAAAATACAGACATTTTTTTTTAAGATTTTATTTATTTATTTGTTTGTTTGTTTGTTTGTTTGTTTGAGACACTGAGAGAGCATGTACAAGCAGGGGAAAAGGCAGAGGTAAAGGGAGAAGCAAGCTCCCCACTGAGCAGGGCTCGATCCCAGGACCCCTGGATCATGACCTGAGCTGAAGGCAGAAACTTAACTGACTGAGCAACCCAGGCACCCCTACAAATAAGTTTTTTAATAGAGAAAGAAAAAAGCCAAGAAGAGAATGGGCCTTGTATAGAACCGAGAATGAGGCAAATCTCCACACCATTACTTAAGGGTGAATGTGAACATGTTTTGCACGTTACTAAGCCTGATGTCCTACCTACTCTATATGTGTGGTGATAACACTACTTAGTAATAATAATAATACTTCCAAAAGTGTTTGGGAGGGCTCAATGAGGTAATTGTGGGGAAAATAGTGTTAGACGATATGGAATTCTGAAAATCCCATAATGTTCATGCTCACTACCTTATTTTCCTGATCCCTAGGACAGAGCACCATACTAATTGAGTTTTCTTAGAAACTTAGTTGACATTCTTTCTTCATAATTTTAATGCCATTGCCAGCCCAAAATAACGAAATTGTCAGACCCATTCTCTCCCCTTAGAGGTTTCAAAATCTCCCCACCACTTCAGGCCATCCTTTTACAACCTCCCAGGGTCTGAGAGAGGTTTAGCTCACATTTATGACCACTAATGCACCCTGCCAACTTGGAGGGTTGAGGCTGATAGAGCAAATCCCTAGCAATTGATTTCCCTCCCAACTTTAAGTTCACAGTGCTCTATCTTCCCCACCCTTGTGTGTTATCTCGGAAAAGTAAGACTTCCTTATGCTCACTGAATTGTTGGAAGCGAGAGAGAAAAAAGAACTGAATTGGTACGATGGGTTCACAGAAGCTGGAATTGGGGAACTAGGCATAAGATGGCAGCTCTAGCCACTAGCAAGGTTTGTGAACTTGGCTAAGCCACCTAAGGACCCTGAACCTCAATTTCTCCATCCAGTTTCATAGGATTACTGTGAGGATCAGAAAAAAAGAGATGATATACATAAAAATATTTTGAAAATGCTAAAGCCCTGTACAAATCTTAGTTGTGAGGTATCAACATTGATAATAATGACTGAGCTATATCTAGCAAAAGCACCCAAATGAATGTGCTTAATTTATTTCTCATGATAAACTCATGTATCTTGTGGGAGAGTGTGATCATGTTTGATGATGACCCTGTGGTGCCACTGAAATGGAACTTATGGAGGTCTCGGTGGCATGGCCACCTCCTATAGTTTGATGGCAAATCGGCAGAAAGCCCTCCATTTCTTTGTTTTTCCAACCAGGAGGGACTCCTACTCTGCAGAAGATATGAATCCTTGAATTCTCTACACCCCGATGGAAACCAAAGCAGCATTCCCCTTGCCTATTTACTGGTTCAAGGGTAAACTTCAACAGAAAGCAACGTAAACCAAGTCAGGGTGATCTACCTTCTCCCTGTTTATGGGACGTGGATGAGCCTTGTATTCTGACCTTAGGCAGATATCCTCTGACTTCTCTGAGCCTCTTTTATGCACCTTATATAAAGTTCTATCACGGCACCCACGAAGTGTGACTGCCTTTGTTAGTTATCTGTCAGACCCATGCCATTAGACACTAAGCCCCTCAAAGGTAGAGACCTGTAATGGAAGTCTTTGACACATAGTAAGTAATTAATAAGACTAGTCTGAATCTATAAATCAGTGAGTCAGTGAGTGGGCGGGTGACTGGATAGATGGACGAATGTGTCCTGGCTGCCTGGAACATAGGACAAAGAAATGTATGCTGTCTTTTGAAGGAAGTTTGACATTGGTGTCAGAGAAGACAGTTCAAGCAGCTTGACTTCTACATCTACACTGATCCCTAAACTCCTCTATCTTATCCACCATGGACAGGCAGTGTTTATTATCTTGTTTATTTAATCTTCTCTTCAAAGTCTCTTCAAGTCCTCAGGTTCAATTCCAAGTCTGGCTCTGATCCCTGAGGTCCATCAGTTGACCCCTGCATGTTGAGCCTCATAAGGGCAGTTACTCTGGGCTTTGACTGTTGTGGTCTCCCATGAGCCTCCCTTCCACCTCATAACGCAAAGACCAGGGAAACTGGGACTCTCTGGAGGTACTAATGCCAATCAAATTTACCTCCAAACATTCTCTTTGCTTTGTTCTGCCTATCTGCCATAGACTACAGAGAAATTCCAGCTCAACTACTTAGAGCTGAAGTCATTCTACTACCCAGGTCAGCAAATTATGGCCCATAGGCTAAATCTGGCCTGGCATATGTATTTGTAAATAAGATTTTATTGGAATATAGCCCCACTCATTTGTTTACAGACGATCCATAGCTGCTTTTGCACTCTAGTTGCAGAGTTGAGTAGTGATGGAGATCAAATACACAAAACTTGTTAGAGTTACTATCTGGCCTTTTACAGAAAAAGTTAACCAAACTCTCCCTTATAAATTAACCCAGGTGTATAAGTTAGCTGAATAACCCTCTGATATTTTTGGCTCTGGATTTAGTGGTGAGTAGGCAACCATGTTTATTTTCATAACCACTCCAAACTCTGACACTACCAAAAGAGAAAGACTTTATGGGCATAGGCCTATTGTCTGGTGGAACTCAAACAATCTATAAAGAAAGAAAGGAAGGAAGGACGGAGGAAATAGGAAGAGAACACAGCAATAGATGCTCCTAGCACAAAAAGATAATCCAGGAGTCATCTGAACAACCCTGTAAAGTGAAAAAGAATATGAAGAAACCTGGGTTCTCTACTTGCTTTGAATATTTATCACCTGAGTGACTGTATACAAGTCATTTACTTGAGTCTCAGTTTCCTCATCTATAAAATGGTTAGAATATTTCCAGATACAGGGTATTTGAGATAAATGTATGTGAGGCAAAGAGGAGAGATTATGCATGCCTTGGAACCTGAACAGAGGTCTTCCTGAGACACCTTATTCTGGGCACCCTGTCTCTTCCTTGCCCCACACTCATAAGGAGTTGTCCCCATGGGCTCTTTCTATTTTATGACATTTTGATGTCAGAACAACACAAGTCACTGCAAATTAGGTGCCCGTATGTGTTGTCACCAGCCCTGAAAATGTGTGGATTAAAAGTGGCAGAGAGTAAATCACTTACATGGCAGGCACAAATCACAGCTGCAGCACATCACAGGCTGCAAACGTAATTGAACCGAATGCCATTCACACAAAGGGAAATCTGGGAATCCTGCCAGCATCTTTCCAGAATGGTAATTTTTCATTTAAATTCACCCCACTTTCCCTCCTCAAGGCAGACCTCCTTCTCTATCATCATTTGAACTGCTGAATTGTTCCTCTCCTCCCATCCTTACAGTAGAAGTGACTGGATTCTTCCTGGACCTTCCCTAAGGTACTATATGTGGACACCTGCAAATCAATGTGGTGAGCATGGTGTATACCTGATTCAAGACCCAAAGAGTCATGGGGGCAGGCATGTAGAGCTTCATCTGAGCTGCCAAGGTGTCATCAGGGCCCAAAGGCCTAAGGTAGAGTGAAACCGTTTTTAAGTCAATATGGTTCTAAGACATACTGGTTGTTCTAGGCCTAGTGATGGAATAAGGATGGAGTAAGAGGTTTAGTCCCACTGCCATTGATTGGTATGTAGTGAGCATGATGGTACTTCATGACTTCGAACATTTCGTAGACAGAACATCAACTACAGGGATTAGAGAATGTCTATATTGTCTGAAATTGAAAGCCAAAATATGATTTGAATTAAAATCATATATAATTGAACTTTGAGCAAGGATAAATTTAACTCTTACTTCATGTAAAACAACGTATGTGATGTACAATCTTAGAAATTTACCAACAAGCTTAAAGATCTAGTTCTTTATTAATTCAATGCATCCAGCAAATATATTTTAAGTGCTTATTATTAGTCATAACTATATAAAAATAACATTTGTGTAAAACTTTAGAGTATTTTATCTCATCAACTCTTACAAAAATTCTCTGAAGGGGAAATTATTACAATCTTATTTTATAGACAAAGAAATCAGTTCTTCAAGAACAAGATCATTTGTTCAAGGTCACATGGTCAAAAGGTCACATCACTAGTAAGTGATGGAACTGTGAAAGGAACTTATGTCTTTGACTCCAAATCCCCAAATTCATGTGTACCCACTCTCCTCTGGCTTAGCTATATTCACTAGAATTCTGTATCTTAGTTCTAGAGCCTCCAGTCTGTTCTTCACATTCTGATGTTTATTATTTTCTGAAATCTAATTTATTTCCACAAGAGTATTTCTCAGTTCAGACCTTTAAGAGTCCAGCGCCTAAAGTTGCCTCTATAATCAACTCTTGAAATCAGGGGTCACCAAATATTTCCTGTAAAAGACCAGATAGTAAATAGGTTAAGCCTTGTGGGCCATATGGTGTCTGTCGTAAGTACTCAATGCTGCCATTATATGGGGCGAGCAGCTATGGACAATCCATAAACAAATGTGTGGCTGGGTAAAATAAAACTTTACTTACAAAAACTGGCAATGGATCATATTTGGTGCAAAGGCCATACTTTGCTCTCCCCTTTGCTGCAGACCAATAATGCTTTCTGGTAACCTCTTAACTGGTAACAATTCTGCAAGTTAAGATTTTTATTAATTGTTCAACATTCTAGTCATTTATGGAAAATGCTGCAGTTTCTACCCTTTCTGTCCAAGAAAGCACATGTCAATTAGAGAGGGGAAACACTACACAATAAAGGTCCAAATGATGACAAGATAAGTGTGTAATAGCACACAAGAAGCATGGTAGCTCAACTCATCCTAGGCATGGTGCAGAAAAACGACCTCATAAGTGCTTTACTGTGATGAGTAAATCTAGAATGTAAGGGAGTAAATCAAGAAAAGGAATGATCATTTTTAAGTGTTTATTATGAACCAGCCACTGTGCAAGACATTTTATATATTTTGTAATTCTCAAAATCATTATTTTATACCCTTTATAGCTGGAGAAACAGAGCTCTGGGCTACTGAGCCTCTTGTCCAAGTCCAGACAATTAGCAAGTGGTGAAATTGAAATGCAAACCCACTCTTGTCTAATTCCAAACTACACATTCTTTTGAGTTGACGTGGGACCCACTCAGGAATGAACTAACCTCCCTCATTACAAGGAATTCAGGCTCTTCGGCATCCCTAGCCCTGAGCAGAGAATACTCAGGATACACAGAATACTACAGACAAGTTTATTATAAAGATATCATTGAATAGATGGTCATTCTCTTCAACTTCTACTGACAATGAAAGGTAGAGCTGAATATTTAAACTCACCAGAATCATTTATTCTGAGCCCTTGTCTCTTCCGTTGTTGACCAGCTCAATTAAAAAGGCTTTATGGTCATATAGGAGAGAAAAATAGATCACTATCCCATGTAATTAATGAGTCAGCAAAACCAACGTCATGAAACTGAGTCAGCTATGGACTAAATCAGAAGCCAAAGCAGGTTCCAGGACAACCAAGACATTTCCCAGAGTTTCCCATGCAACCATAAGAATGCATGGTTTGATGTCTGGGTAAATATTCAGGGAAGATGCTAGTACTTACTAACATATGTCTCTATCATACAGCATTTCTATTTTTCCCTATAGCCTGGAAAACAGAGTTCAGAGACCAGGAGATAGTAGACTCTTTTCTGAAGCAGTTATTATTTCTGATGAATTTCCATAATTTTATTTTTATAGTGATGTGGGAACCTTGATCTAAATAAATCTTTTGTCTAAAGATTATCTATTAATACAATATCAAATAAAAGACAGTAAACCAAACTCTTTTAGGCTTTAATCCAAATCCAGGATGGAAACAAAATTTACTTTTATTCCTATTTAATTTAGAATTTGGAAGAGTAAATTATTTATTATGCTACACTACTATTTCCTGAACTGTATTCTTCAAACAGTTGGCATCCTGAGAGAAGGCTATAGGGTGACCTATGGGGAGGAGTTGGGAAAGCAAATTATAGAATGTTTTCAATGCACTCATTGCTTCACAGGTTTTGGGGGGTCAAGAATCTGGTCTCTGCTTAGCAAGACACTTCTAACTCAGAGTCTCACATGAAGTGGCAGTGAGGTTGTCATTGATGGCTATAATCCCCTCAGGGCTCCACTAGGGCTAAATAATCCATTTCCCACCTCCTACATGGCTGCTGGCAACCCTAAAAGGTCTACCTCCAAGGGTACACACGTGTTTGTAGATCACCTTGTGGTTTCACCAGAAGCTTCCTTAATGACCTGACAGCCAATGGTCCTGGAGCTGGAGAGAAAATCAGAGAGTGCTCCAGACAGAAAAAACAAGGTCTTTTTGTAACCCATTCTCAAAAGTGACATTTCATTACTCTTACCATATTCTATTTGTTAAAAGCAAATCAAAGTCCAGCTTATACTCAAGTTGTACAAGGGTGTGAATGCCAGGAGGTGGGAATCAGTGAGGACCATTTCAGGAACTGCTTAGCACAGAAGTGCTGAGTTAAACATTAAAAGATTTCTTAAGTACAAAACTTCTCAGAGATTTTTACTATGCAAATGTGTTTTGGGACTTCTCCCAAAGGTTATTTGAGTGGGAATCAGGGAACTCTCTTTTGGAATGCCTAATGGTGAACATTTTAGATGTGTGGATCAGGGGATCTCTGTCCCAATTATTCAGTTCTTTTGCATGAAAGCAGCCATAAATACACAAGTTGGTTATTCTCTCCATAAACAATGTTGTCAAGAATGCATCTATATCGCCCACTATCTCCACTGCTGTTCAACATAGTCCTAGAAGTCCTAGCCTCAGCAATCAGACAACAAAAAGAAATAAAAGCATCCAAATTGGCAAAGAAGAAGTCAAACTCTCACTCTTTGCAGATGATATGATACTTTATGTGGAAAA
>CM052798.1:157978348-157998254 GCA_028533885.1 Nasua narica | reverse complement strand
AAAAAAATTAAAAAAAAGAATGCATCTATATCTTCTACATATATGTGTATATGTGTGTGTGAATAGATATATAGAAATTGAAGCAGTAGTTGAAGATGAATGTGTAATCAAATTTTTTCATACATGTACAAGAAAAGTAGCACTTTTTTAAATATAAGTATAAATATCTAGCAGTAAAAGAAATAAAATTGTTATATGGGAGGGGGGAAAATATACAAATTGATGTGACTGGGTTTCAATAAAACTTTATTTGTGAAAACAACCTATTTTGCCACCCCATGGTTTAGAGGATGTGGCTTTAGCTGATAGTATTTAACAACTTTTGTCATAGATTCCCTCTTCCACAAAACAGAGTGAAATGCTGCCATATACACATGTGTGATTTTATCAATAAATGCAAAGATGTCAGCAAGATGAAAAGGCTTTAATCAAGCTAGCATAAGTATCATTGTTTTTCCTCTTTGTTTAGATTCATGGAACACTTACTTTAGGGTCACTTAGGGTTCTTGAAACTCAAGATTATCAATTTCATGAGGGAAGAATCCATATCTCCCATCTTACCTACCACCATACTTCTCGAGTCTAGCACAGGGTCAGACACCCAATGGGTACTCAACATTTTGAATGATGGGTAGATGGTTGAAGTAATCCCAGCCTTTCATGTATCATGTATCATGACAGTATCATGTTGATACTGTCTTTCTTCTTTTTCATGGGCTGTGTTCTTACCTACCCAAGTGTTCACATTCCAATACATGACTTGTCCTGACCTGCAGCTGACCTCCTCCCTGTGACATCTCCCTTCTTTCCTGCTGTCAGCCTACCCCTGAGCCTGCAAGTCAGAATCACCATCATGGATGGAGTCAGCTGGGGCTGCTGACCCTTGGCCTCAGCTTCATCACATGAATACTGAGGAGGGCAGGCTGGCAGAAAGAAAGGAAGAGAAGAGAGAGTGAGAGAGATGAGAAAGAAAGAGCAATAGATTTCAAAAGCTTGGAAGTCATCCTGACAGAGCCAGATACTGCTTTCATGGTATGTTATTTACTGCTTAGAACACAACCTTAAAATGGACATTACAGGGGCACCTGGGTGGCTCAGTCGGTTAAGCATCTGATTTCAGCTCAGATCTCAGGGTCTTGGGGATTGAGCCTCAGGTCGGGCTCCCGGCTCAGCAAGGAGTCTACTTGCTTGCCCTCTCCCCACTCATGCATTCTCTCTCTCTCAAATAAATAAAATAAACAAATAAGATATTTTTTTAAAAATCAGTTAATTAAAATGGATATTACTGACCTAATTTTGCAAATGAGAAAGGGTCTTAGGTTCTGTGACTTGTTGATGGTGACACAGTTAATTAAGGACAGAGATGAAGGAGAAACCTGGTCTAGACTAACTCTAAAGCTCATTCCCTAAAACACCCATCCTGGTTTGCCTGGGACAGTCCAAATGTCCATCTAATGTCTTGGCACAATTATTAAAAACATTCCTTGTACTCTCAAAGTGTCTCATTTTAAAAAGACATTATCTAACCATTATCAAACCATGAGAGACTGTGGACTCTTACAAACAAACTGAGGGTTTGGAAGGGAGAGGAGTGGAGGATGGGCGAGCCTGGTGGTAGGTATTGAGGAAGGTGCATATTGCATGGAGCACTGGGTGTGATGCATAAACAATGAATCTTGGAACACTGAAAAAATAAAATAAAATTGAAGTCACAGTACCTAAAAAAAAAAAAAAAAAGACTTTATCTAATCATCTGCCTATAACCTCCTGACTCCCTAGAGATAGCTCTGGCTCTTGCCATGGGTACAAATCAGTCAGAGGCCATGGCTAGGATTTTACCCTAGAGCCAGGGGCATTCCAACAAGGCGGTCACTGATTGCTTTTCAAACTAGTCTGTGGAGCTCTTGTGGGGGCCATATACCCCGAATGCTACCAAAAAGGCATGTACACAAGTGCATTTAGGCAGATATAGGCAGACACACAGGCATTTACTTTTAAGACATCTTCCAAAGTATTTTCCTTCCATTTGCCTCGTGGAAAGTGTTTTGAATACAGTTATTTCTGCACTTGATTCTGGTACAAAAAATGTTACGCCTTTCTCTCCTGCAGTTATCATTACTGCTTCTGTTGTGGGTTAATTTTGTGGACTTGGAAGTGTATATAACAGATTCCTAATTTGGACTTGATTTAGGAGGGCCTCCCTTCCTTGGATTTCAATATGCAGTTACCATTCAGTACATCAATCTCACCACAGTGTTGATAACTCTTTTATGATTATTGATCCTTTTCTATCTAACATGACAGTTTGTGATCTTCTTCTCACTTCTAATCAGGAGCTCAACGTTCTTATGGCACTTCACAGTTTGCTGAGAGTGTCACATACATTATTGTATTTGATCCTTACAACCACCGTGATAGGTTGCTCAACTGATCCACATTTCAGAGATGAGAAAACTGAGATTCAGAAAGGTTAAATGAGTCATGCAAAGTCACACAGCGAGTAAAAGTTGACAAAGTTGAGACAACTTGCAGAAAGGGATAAAATATGATTCATATCTATATTCTTCAGAATGCCTTCCTTATTGCACACATGTAAGATATGTTTGTGTTTAATGACTGGCTGAATTAATGAACAAGTACGTAGGATTTTGTTTTTCTAATTGGTTATGGTCTCTGTCCTAACTGGGGCAGGATTTGAAATCATGTTCCATGAGAAACGATGGAAAGACATGTTTACACTGGGGAAAATGTCTTAGGGTGAGAAAGGCAGTAGGGAAGAATTGAGAGCCGCCATGTCCAAAAATGAGTGGAATTCAGCTCTGCGTCAAAGGGGATGTATCTGGAACTGTATGGATGTCAAAAGACTTCAGGTCATTATAGGGACACACATTCTAGCTAATAGAATTGTCTAGACTTTACCAGAATCTCATAAGGAAGTGAGGTTCCCACCCCAGGGGATATTTCAACAGGAGCTTGACACATCCTTGGCTAGAATATGGTAAAGGGGATTCAAGCATTGCAAATAGTCATTGAAGTGGCTGATTGCTATTTCAGTCCCCTTTGACAGTAGGAGTTTGAGACCTTCTTTTAGATGCATTTTGATTCTGTGTTTCATTCAGTTGTATCCCTCATGTGTCGCTAGGCTATCTGAATTGACATGTTGCCGAGCATTCTGCAATACTGACACAAGTGTCCATGAATACTATGACTTTGTTCTGTCTCCTGGCAACCTTTCTTGTTTTGATGTGAAAGCATCCAAGCCTTAGCCATGCATATAGTAACAACAGGTGTAAACTGTTTAAAAATGGCTGCATCATCGTCCCAAAAAAGTGGGGTTGTCACCAGGACAGGCTGCTTGGAGACTATTCATTGCAGACAGGCTTGGCCCCTTCTTCAGGTCCAGAGTCAAGGGATCAGGACTCAGGAAACAGTTGAAAGGCACTTTTCTAAACCCAGGCCCATAGGATGAAGGAATTGCATGTGACCAGTCTATCTTTGTTCAGGTTAACCTGGACATGAAAATCATCTCATTGGCTGTGGAAAACAGCTGCAAATGAGCAGTGAGAGAAGGTGGGACTGGTGGTGTGCAGGTCTCACTGGATAGGAGGTCAGATACATGTGGCTCATGAAACAAAGCACAGTAAAACTGGTAAGGAGTTTAGATATTATAAGTGAGTCCCTCATTGTACAGATGAATAAGGTGAGGCACATGGAGGGGAATTGACTGATCCAAAGTAACACAGATGGAACACAGAAACTTGCACACCTGATTCTAATGCTCTTTAGCCTCCATTGTCCTAAGCCAGAACCCAAGGACTGCACTGTTTATAGTAGCGGAAAGCACCCCAACACCTTGAACTTGGGAGGATACTGAAAATTTCCAATATCAGATACAGTTGGGCCATTTGTCTCTCCTAAATCTAATTTCTTTTTTCTACAAAGGCAGGGCTTATCAGTGATTCCTTTAACTCACGTTCACTATATTCAAGGGAAGGAATCAGCCTCAGTGATGAAGAGAATGATTCTAGGTTCAGACTGACATGTCCACACCACGTGTTTCCTTGCAGGTGCCTCTAAACCTTGCTGAGCTGCAGTGTGCCTTTTGGGTGCTCGCCATGTACTCAGCTCCATTCTAAACCCTTAGCATGAATTATTTCGTTAAAACCTTAACCAAGCTCTAAGATAGTTCTGTAATTATCCCTGCGTGTGCAGTAACAGAGACCTCCAAAAGTTAGGCAATGTGCTGAGACTCAGATAATTAAGGTAGAGTCCTATACACAGAGTAAGTTTTCAGTATGTATTATCTCTTCCTACAAAGATTTCTTCTTCCTCAAGCGTCACACCAAGACCACAGCTCTAGTAAATATCTCTCTCTTCACATTGGGGGCCAGGGATGTGAAAAGACACATCCCTCTTTTTATCCTCAGTAGCTCACAGGCAAGCAGGGGAGTAAAATAATCACACACAATGAAAAATCCAATGTGATATGTGGTTTCAAAATATTCCTGTCTGCTATTCCTTAGAGTGGCCTTTGAAGACCTGTGGTTTACTTACACAGCCTTCTCTTGCTGGCCACCAGAAAGAGCAGCAGTGACAACCACAACATCCTGCAGAACTCATTGCTACTCGTACTTTCTCGAAGTCACCAATGCCTAAGGACTGCCCTTAAATGAGAGCAATGATATTATCATTACTAATAATAATACTTAATGTAATCCTTATGATTCCTTGAGGTGGCTGGCCTTGTCTTGATTATAGATTAGAAAATCAAGGCTCAGAAAGTCTAAGTTCACTATCCTGGAAGCGGATCCAGATTTTTGAACCAAAATGTGCTTCCAAAACCAGCACACTGACTTCAAAAATAAATATTAAAAAATATTATTAATTCATGTAAAAAATAAAATATACATGGGGTCGCGTAGGTGGCTCAGTCAATTAAGCATCTGTCTCCAGCTCAGGTGATGATCTTGGGGTCCTGGGATCACATCCCACATCATTCTCTGCTCAATGGGGAGCCTGCTTCTCCCTCTCCTGCTCATGCCCCCGCTCCCGCTCTCTCTCTCTCAAATAAATAAATAAAATCTTAAAAAATAAAATATGTTATTTAGTAAAGACATGATTATATGATGAAATATTGTGAGTCTCTTAAAAAGAATGAGGTAAATTTGTGTGATATGGGAAATAACTAAGGTAAATGAATTAAGTGAAAAAATCGGAGGACAGCAATAGTAAATGATTATATTTGTCTAAAAATAATATATCCATATTTATACACATATATACATTGCAATTTTCTTGAAAGTTCTATATGAAACTGTTACTTGTGGTCACATTTAAAAAGTAACATTTAGAGGGCATCTGGGTGGCTCAGTAGGTTAGGTGGTGGACTCTTGATTTTGGCTCAGGTCATGATCCCAGGTTGTGGGAACTGTAGTATCACAGTGGGATCACAGTTCCACCACAGGCTCTGTGCTCAGTTGGGAGTCTGCTTCACTCCCTCTCCCTTTCCCTCTGCTCTTCTTCTCCCCTGCCCCCATGAATACACACGTGAGCACACACACTCTCTCATTCCCTGTCTAAAATTAATAGCTAAATCTTAAAAAAAAAAAAAAAAAAGAAATAGCACTTAGGTGTTCAAGGTAGGTGAGGAGGGATTTACTTTTAAGTATATGCATGTCCGTGCAGTTTGAATATTCTTAAATATGAAAATGCATTATTGAGCAATAAAAATAAAATTTTATTTAAGGAATTGAATTTCAAATAAATAAATTTTATTTAATTAAATAATAAATCAATATATTACCCAGTTGCAACAAAGACTATCAATACAAGAAAATGTGTCCTAGATTACTTAGCAGCCCATTGAGGATAGGAGGGACTAGAGATATGGCTTACTGAGCATGAACAAAAGCTAGGCATCCTGATACTAAGGTAAGTCTAATGATCTGCATTTTGTGGATGAGGCCATAGAAGTCTTGCAAGGTTAAGAAATATGCCCAAGGACACACAGCTGGAGCTTCAGGCCTAAGCTTTAACCCCGGGTCTGTCTCCCTCCTCAGGTGAGAGGATGCTCACATCTTTCCATCTGCACCTGTAATAATTCCAGAAGCACTTTGAAAACCAATTTCCCATTCTTGGATATGCCACAGGAGGAAACTGTAAGATTCTTCAGTGTCAGAGAAGGAATAAACAAAACACAGATGTACATAAAAAAAATCTTTATTAATAACAAGAAAAAGTTTACATTTTTGAGGAGGCAGTGAGGTGTTTGAATGTCATCAGCATTATTCAGTTTAGGGAAACATTCATTCTCCTGTGTTTCTGGGCTGGAAGCCCATATGAATAAGATCATAAATGCCATGGCTACTCTGAGGTCATCATGAAAAAATAATAGACCTTGACGATGAAAGGGATAGTTAGTCATCAATTCCATCCTCTTTGCCAACAAAAAAGACAATATTTAAAGAACAGCCATCATTTGTATTTAATTCAGACTCAATTCTTCCTTGGAACCATATCTGCAAATACTCTACCTACTAACACAGCCAGAGTCTACAAACTAACGTGGTTTTCAGTGATTTTTAAAGGACTAGAATCCCAAAACTATCTTTTTATGATTAAAGAAAATGTCCTTTACAGAGTGGAGCCTATCCTTCTGGAGATCACTCCAAAGGAGATGAATGGTGGCCCGTCTAAAGTATGGGTGAGGGATTCTGGTGGAAATGAGGTAGAATTCTGGTTCTGCCACTTACTTCCTATGTGCCCTTAGGCCTAAACAAAACCATAGAACACTGGTTTGGGTACCAAGATTGCCAGGAATGTTGACTGGGACCAGCTTAAGCTTGTTCCCATCATTAAACAGGTAAACACCCTTTTGAATGTCACATAAGACAAAGATATAGGTGAGTGGACACAATTCCTTGTGCTTTCTTTGTTTTCCTCCCAAGTTGGCCTGAAGTTGGGTAGTTCCATAACAGGTGAGCAAGCCTTGATATCAGAGGAGTAAGAAAATAGAGGACTTGATGTGTTTATCATTAAGTTGGAGAAGGGGCACATTAATCTTTAAGGTTGACCCAACAAACAAAGCAAATTCTTGGGATGCCATAATTCACATAATTCTGATCACCAATTATATCTCTGCATCCTGGGACTTCAGCAGGCCTGACCATGACCTACAATATCTAGGGCAAGTTACCTAAGCTCCCTGAGCCTTAGTTCCTTTATCTCTAGTAGAAGGATAATAAGGCTTTTCTCGTTGGCTTTGTATGCATGTTAAGTT
Source organism: Nasua narica (assembly GCA_028533885.1). Classification (NCBI taxonomy): domain Eukaryota; kingdom Metazoa; phylum Chordata; class Mammalia; order Carnivora; family Procyonidae; genus Nasua; species Nasua narica. The sequence continues at coordinate 157,990,975 of CM052798.1, read as the reverse complement.
AAAGGAGATGGCCGCTATAAAGGAACCTGGCAGAGTACATATTAAAAAATATCACTTTGGGCCTCTGGTTGGTTCAGTCGGTTAAGTGTCTGACTTTAGCTCAGGTCATGATCTCAGGTCCCGGAATTGAGCACTGTGTCAGGTCCACATTCAATAGGGAGTTTGCTTCTCATGCTTTCCTTCTCCCTCTGCCTCTCTCCCTGCTTGTGCACACTCTCTCTCTCAAATAAATAAAATCTTTAAAAAAATACATGACTTGCCTTTCCACTCTGCATTATTCCCACCATCCACATATATGCTCATTCTTATACTTTCACCTTTCAAGGCTCCTAGTTCTGTATGAATCATGTTGCCAACTTTATCACATTGAAAAAAGGGAAATTCATTCACCCCTGAATATTCCCACAGGGCTCCTGCCTGGACATGTAAGAGCCCCCACCTGGATTTGTGCCACACCTCAAAGCTCTCACATTTCTATAGTGCTTCCTTAGCCACAAGCAACATTCACATATGGAATCCTCCTTTGATCTAGGGACAGAAGCAAAACAACTATTATTACACGCATTTTACCAAGTCCAAAATTGGGACATAAGAGGCAGGAACAGACTTGTCTCCATCTAAGGGGCTCTTAAAGGTTTTGTCTCAGGTCCTTACATGGTTCACCTAACCCCTCAATCCCTAGACCTGAAATGCAGCCAGCCATCCTGGATGAATTATGATATGTTGGCTTGCCTTTTTATCGGTATGTCAACAGATGGCTTTGTCACTTACACTTCACCGTAAAATACTTCATCAACTCTTGCATAATTAACAGCAAACTTAAAAAACGTGAGTGTCTGATAGGAAGGATCACAGTCACATTCTACATTTTACACTCAAGAAGTCTTGGTCTACAAGAGATTAAGCGTCACTGCTATTAAGTGACAGCCCGGGATTAGAATGTACAACCCAGCATTCTTTCTATGGGAATACATAGCCCAGGAGAGTTGAGTGAACATTTCCAGCAGCAGGCACTCACTGACTCATGAGATTTGCTCGACTCTGATAATTCTTCCTTATTATAAATCAGATTCTGCCCCTGTGTCAACATAAGCTTGGGACCATTAATTAACTTTGAACTTCTATGTAAATGTCTAGAGACAGAATCATTTTGCCTAAAAGTACTCCGTTTTCTGGTTGGTATGACAGAAGACATGCTGATGGAACTTACTTGGGGATGTTGCCTACTAAAGTTTGCATCTGCTATGCTGCTGCTGATTTAGGGCTATTAGGCTCACTAATGATTGCACCTGGGACTGAAACCCAGAACACAGGATTCCCAATCCAGGACACATTCATTTCAGCAAAGGCTTATTAAGCATGTATCATGTACTGTGTACATGTTGGAATTAGGGAATGTGGCTTTCGATAAAACAGGCATAGCTATAGTGGCCACGTAAGTTATTGTTCAAAATGACACACTTGGGAGAATTAAAGCTGCAAATAATACAAATCACTCAGAACATCAGGCATGTACCAGGACTATCCAGATAAATTGGAGTATAAATACAGGAAGGCAAGCACCAAGTGAGGAAAAAGGTATGCAGTGAGTCTTAGGATTCAACCAGGTGATATGATGGGGAGTTGCCAATGGAGGGAGGGCTGCTAGAAAAGGAGTAATCCTTTGGTGGAAAGGCTTCTCCCACTGAGGAAGGGGTATTTGTATGGAGAACTAAAGATTCAGAGGAAGTAGTCACAGATGCCAAGGAGTGTTTCAAGTACAAAAAGCAACAGTCGATGCCAAGACCTACAGGTGCAAAAGAGCTCAGCATACTGCAGATACAGGGAAGAGAGTTCTGCAGAAGAGGGGAGATGGGGCACAGGCAAGAGCCGGAGCATGGACAGCTGCATAGACCATAGGCCAGAATTTAGGGTGTCTCAGAAGTTCTACAATATTTGACCCAGATATCCATAACATACACTAGTTTTAAAAACTACAATAACTAGCACACTCAAACATGTCACTTAAATTTTAAAATCTTGGAGACCTTCTAAAGTGTTTCCTTCAACTGAGGTTTTTGTGTAGAACTTACAGAGTTTCTCTCCTCAGCTTTAACGTAGGCTAAACTTCATGAAATTATATCATTATTTAGAAAGTATTTTACTTGAATTCATTCCTCTTGGAATTCAAGCCTATACACCTCAGCTTCCCTAAAATAACACAAATGAGTACATGTAGACCACATCCCATTAAATGCCAAGCAGGGCTCTAGGTTCTCAGAGCCTACTTTGAACATAGTATGGCGCAGATGGTCTAATAAAAAGTGTCTGCATTACATGAAACACCAGGGCATCACACTTTATTTTAGCATTTGTGTTTTATTTTTATTAGTAGACTTGGCTCTTCTGTTATGTTTATAATAAGGAATATGGGCAGTAGCTATATATTGTCAGTGATTCAGCTTAGAGTGGAAAAGAACCAATGCCCTTTGAAGTCTTTTAGTGAATTTAAGTCAAGAATGTACAATGTTTGCAAGGCAAGTCCTTGTCTTCCTATAACTTTTATATCTATGTTCCCATGCGAATAGGGACTTACTTGATACAGTGAGACCAAAACGAGAAACAAAAACCAAAAGTAAATTGAGCGCTGACACAGATACTAACAACTATCATCTCAGATATGCAAAGTCACGTGCTTATTTCATCAAAACAGTCTCGGGATTTTTTCATTTGTTGGTAGTAAAGTAAGCGTAGTAAGTTAGAACTTCTGAAATAATGGCATGCCAATTTAATGGGTCCAAAAAATTAAGTTCCACATAAAAATTTTCTTTGAGAAAAGGGTTCATTGCTAAAATATTTGAAAACAAGGATTTTCACTTCCTTTTCCCCCACCTCTTATTTGGATCTTTGGGGGAAACTTTATCTTGGCCAACCTCACTTGGTTCATCAACCAATCAGCTAATAATAGCTCACTGCCTCAAAGACAAGGAATTGAACCAAATAAATGTTGATACTCCTGGTTGAAAATCAGTAATTCCAAGTTCATACAGTGCAGAAAAGGGGATCTTCAAGGACCTAGTGTGCAGTAGTTAACTTTCACTGATCAGAATTATGTCATCGTGTGAGGCCCACATAAATAAAATTCATGCAAGCCAAAGAGTCCTTCTAGAAAAATGCAGCTGTCAACATCAAGAGACAAGTAAGTGCTGTGATCTGAACTTCATTGAAAGAGTCACATTCAATCCACTGCTTCCTTGAAAACTGACTTTATTACTGTGGCTCCAGGTTCTACAGGAGAAAAACCACAAAGTATGTGCAAACCAGATGAACAGTCTGTGCTGATGACAGAAAAAAATAGAAGGCCATTGAGATAGCCTGACAGAATGTCTTCTGTGCTCCTCCTGGAATAATTGGTAAGAACCAGGTGCTACAATCCAGACCTTTAATTGGCCGCTCCCAGAGAGGCAGAAGAGTGGCTGGTCTCCTAAAGGCCAAGAGATGGAGCAGGGGCATGATTTAGGTTCAGAAGTCAATAAAGAACAGGGCAATTTTGTGATACAGCTTCTAGGGCAGGGGAGTAATGTGTCGAGGAAGGGAGGAGATTTCTTAACTTCTTTTACACTTGCCTTGCCTGGAGAACAGAAAGGAGACCATGTATTTGCCTGAAATCATTAGGAATTCATGGAATTTGGGGGTTTTTTTTTCCAAACTCCAACATTGATTGTGAGATTTCAAATGGATCATTCAAATCCTCTGGGCCTCAGTTTCTCCCACTTGTAACAAAAGGACTTAAAAGTCAACAATGTGATATCTGATATTTATGTGTTCAAAAGTAAATCCTTGGAAGTCAAAGTTAATACTGCTATGATTTTTGAGAATTCATGAAATTTTGAATGCCAACTTATGTAATTTCTTCCATAAAATGCAGTTAAACATAAATGAAAAATTGAAATCCATGAATTGTAGATATTGGCAAGTATTACCATATCTGAAGTTAAGAATGGAGGAACAAAGCTTGAGAGGAGTCTGAATTATGATATACCCAAATGAGGAGTTTTCAGACCTTTAGATTTCAGGGATAAGTAAAAGTTTGTTATAACTAAAACACTATGCTAAGTTTTTTTGGATTTTATTTTAGCCAAATCAAATCATTTATATTTTTAAAGATTTCATTCATTTATTTGAGAGAGAGTGAATGGGAGAGACACAGGGTGAGAGAATTTGAAGCAGACTCCATGATGAGCACAGAGCCCAACATGGGGCTCAATCCCCCCACCCCAGGATCACAACCCAGCCAAAATCAAGAGTCAGACGCTCAACTGACTGAGCCACCCAGATGCCCCTAAATAAAATAATTTAAAATAAAACACTCACAACTATTATCTAGTATCATTTCATTAAGCAATCATCTTTTTATTTTAAAAAAGTTGAAAGAACCTAATCTCAGAATAAAATAGTCTTTCTAAAGGAAGTACAGTTCATAAGTGAATATAGATATATGAAGATCAGAAAAATCCTGATATGCATTGATAGATAAAATAGTAAAGAGTGTGTAATTTTTGTGATGTTTGTTGGAAAAATGGGTATCCAATTCAACACTCACATGAAGTAGATCTAGCAGATGCAACTTGATATCGAATACCATTGTTAGAAATCTATTTTTTTTTTAAAGATTTTATTTATTTGACAGGGAGACACAGCGAGAGAGGGAACACAAGCAGGAGGAGTCGGAGAGGGAGAAACAGGCTTCCTGCCGAGCAGGAAGCCTGATGCGGGGCTCGATCCCTGGACCCTGGGATCATGACCTGAGCCAAAGGCAGACGCTTAACGACTGGGCCACCCAGGCACCCAAGAAATCTATTTTCATATGATGAGAATGGAAACAATGCCCTGAATGGTATTCATTTAATTAACTTACAAATTTATCTGAAACCTTAGCCCAGCCATAGCCCATGACATGGGTCTTGGTCATGAATAATATGCCTTACAGACCAGGATTTGAGAACCACTGCAAGAGTGATAGATGTTCCTGGCTCACAATCCCCATGACTCAAACCTGAGCCCCTACAGAATGAAAAATTAAATCCTGATGAGATATTATTACTAATCCAATGTTTCACAGTGAGGCAATGGAGCCACAAAGAGATTAAATAAGTCACTCAAAGCCACACCATTCCTAAGTAGTGTCTGAATCAAAGCCAGTGATTTCTGGGCTCTGAACTAACGTAATCAGTACTTCCTAATAATAGCGAACATTTTGGACATTTATTATGTACAAGGCATCATGTGAAATATTTGACATTCACTATGTTATTAGATCCTCATAGGGTCATAGTGACCCTATGAAACAAGTGTCATCATTATTCTGATTTTACAAGGGAAGAAATAGAAGCCCAGTGGGTAAATCACTTGCCCAGGACCCAACAAAGCCTGCATGGCCAAACAGGAATTCAAACTAAGCAATCTGAATCCAGCCCTGCCCACTTAACCTCTGATATATACCTGTGCATCTCAGATGTGTAATTTTAATGATAATGGGGACTTCCATTTCTGGGGAGGTATTAGTAGACTGCTGCTCCTACTAGAATGGCTAGAAAAGATAAAAATGATAAATTGCCTGAAAAATCAGTTTTAAATACATCGGCAATCTGGGGGAGCAAAGAGGACTGGATGAACTATAATTATAGAGAAAACAGTCCTTCTTAGGAGACCTGAGATTGCCTATCATTTCCTTCCTTCAAGGCATTTGCTAATTTTTGATAGGAACAAAGGGCTTCGCCTGGACTGATGGCCTTCAGCGGGAGAAAGAGAAGCCTATGGAGGTTTGGCAGCCCCAGGGGCTGGTAGTACATGTTGGAATCTAGAGGAGCTGGGCAAGGCTGAGCTGAGTGCTGAGGGGGAGGGAGGCTGAAACCATAGTCTTGACTTACTTAGTACACAAAATGCCAATAGACGAAGGAACCTGCCACAAGCATCCAACAGCTTTTCCTCTGAAGACACTGGCCATGTTTTGATGCTATTTGGGTAAGAGGCTAAGGAGATAAGCTTCTGAGGGACAGCAATAATCCTTCCAAAAACTGATAGAGATAAAATGGAATAAATTTTAAAAATGCACAACTAATCCAGAAGAAGGTAGGTCCGGAGAAATAATGGGAGGAATAATGGGCCAAGAGATAGGACAAGTAGAAAACAAATATCAAGATGAAAACACAAGCTCATAATAACATTAAATGTAAGTGGATAACTCATTCCAATTCAATGGCAAAAATTATCAGCTTAGATTTAGAAAAAGAAAAAGATATGTTGTTTATGAAACATACTTAAAATCAAAAGGAAGTTAGAAGTTGGGAGGAAAGACAGGAAAAGCTCTGTCGTGAGAAAACCAGAAGAAAGTTGATATGGTTATATTAGTTTCAGACAGAGCCAGGATAGACATTAAGTCAAGAAATATCATTATAGATTTCTTTTAATAAAGAAGTGTTATAATGGTAAAAGATTCAGTTCAGCCAGAAGACATAACAATCCTAAATTTGTATATACCTAAAAAAATTAGCTTCAAAATATACAAAGATCAGGGCAGTGGACAGTACCAGAGTTGAAAAGACGTAATAACGCTATAATAATATTTACAGAAATAGACCTGTCTGACTGCACAGTCCATGTGCCTCTTACAATGCCAATATTGTACCTACTTCTCACCTTCAGCCTCCCAGAGCTGTTGTTACTGGCGGTTGTTAATGTCAGTGGCAGCTGTGTTCACGTGGGCCATTGCATAGTTAATTTTATGATGCTGTGAAATGTGAAATGGGAGAGACGGAAGTTGTCCCAAGCCAAAGAACATGCACACTAAGTCCTTCAGGTTTTATCTCTTCCACTTGGATCAATAGTACTTGGCTTAGAAGTCTTTGTAGTTGAGGTGATAACCAGTAAGGGCCTGTGTTTACCTTGCAGAATGCTAAGCCTCATGTGAGCCTAACTTTTGGCACAGTTTGATTAGCATGTGCATAAACATTACACCTTCCATCCTGAGGCAAGGAACTGATTAACAATCATGAATAAAAAAGGCCGAAGGACCGTAACTGTTTATGGTTTTGTGCAGAACGGTTTTTGTTCCCTCTGAACTTTGCCCCTTTCAAAGGTTCTTAATAGCACCTAGAGATTTGCTATCTCCCTTCAATTTGAGGGTAATTTAAGACATAGGCAGTGTCAAGGCCAATCCTAGGCAAAATTATGAGGAAGGTAGTTTTACACTGGCCATGGAGTGGAAGGAAGTAGTTTACTCCCTTGGAGATATTCTCTTCACCTACACTCTTCCCTAGGTGGTCACAGGTCCAATAGTATCTCTCCTTACATCCATCTAAACCAGCCTTTAATTCCTTTCTTATTTCTATTCAGGTGTTTGAGACTAAAAACAGTTTGGAATGTACCACCCTAAATATATTTGATTCCTAATAAACAGAAAACCCAAACTAAAGAATGAAACTTAAATAAAGCAGGCTTCGTTAAAGTGTCCTTGAAGCAAATGCCAAGGACACAAACTGGAGGTAGTGGTATGGTTGCAAATCACAAAGCCGGGTCTTTGTGTAACTGCAGGGAGGTCTCAGACAGATCTGGGACTCTTCTCAGGCCTGTCACTGTTCCAGTCTATAACCTCATCCCTTGATTTTGCATTCTGCTGTTCATTCATCTGTTAAACCCGCATACACTGAGACCCACCCTGTGCCAGGCGCTATGCCAGAGCCTAGAGTAAATCACTAAGCGAAAACATCTCTCAAGCCCACTGTCTAGTAGGTCCATCACTACATGGTCAAAAAGAACAGAAGCAAAATATTAGCATGTTGTTTTGAGAAAAGTATAAGCTCTCTGGAATTGTTGGAGAATGAACGGCAGAAAGACGCTAAGGCAGTAGGCAGAAGTATAAGACCATCTTCATCACCATTTTCATCAAAGAAAGAAACTAACATAACTGAAAATTTACTATGTGTCAAACATAGTAAACATGCTCTAGCCACTTTGAAAGTTTTGAATCATTTAAAATGGATCACATAGGGTGTTACATGCCATACAAAGGAACTTAACATTTGCCTCGTAATAAAAAAATAGCAAGTCTTAGAAAAATTCAGTTGGATAGAAAAGCCAGCTTTTTTTTTTTAAAGATTTTATTTATTTATTTGAGAGACAGAGAAAGTGAGAGAGAGCATGAGAAGAGAGAAGGTTAGAGGAAGAAGCAGATTCCCCGTGGAGCTGGGAGCCCGATGTGGGATTCGATCCCGGAACTCAAGGATCATGACCTGAGCCGAAGGTAGTTGCTCAACCAACTGAGCCACCCAGGCGCCCGAAAAGCCAGCTTTTAATTTTAGGTGACTCTGGTGTCTATGATAAGAATAAAAAGAGGAAGAATCTGAAAACTGAGGGACGAGTCAAGAAGCTGCAAAAATAGTGGAAGCTAAAGAGTAAGAACTGCATAGTTGGGGCAAAAGTTGGGATACAGAAGAAGGAGAGATTCAAGAAAGTTTTAGAAAGATTCAAGAAAGTTTTAGAAAGTAAAATTTTGAATTTGATGATTAGATTTGGGGAGGTTCTTGGTAGGGGGAAGAAGATAAGAAATATTTTATTAACTATCAGGCTTATAGCTTGGGAAATTCTGTGACTAAAGGTGTCACTAACAGAGAAACAAAATACCAGAGGCTAAGATGATATGTTCTGGTTGAGATACATGGTGTTTGAATGGCCAGTGGACAACTAGAAGGGGATCTCCCGCATACAATGAAATCTAGATGTCTAATAGACTATGCACGACCTACCTATAGGTCATCATGAAAGTTATAAGCCCAGATGGAACATTGTAAGACACCAACAACTAACACATGGACAAGGTAGTGGGAATCCAGAAGAAGGTCAGAGTCATCTATGAAGAATTTGGAGAACAAAAATATGTGCAAGGACTGATCAGTAGTTCAAAGGCAGAAAATAGACATGTTAGGCTAAGCATTGAAAAAAATAGACCTTAGATTTGATCAAAAAAGAAAAAGAAAAAAAGAAAATTATTAATACTTTACTGAGAGCAGTTCCAGCAAAAAATGGGGAAGGCAAATACAGATCATAGTCAGTAGACAAGTGAGTGAATTAGAAGTGAACTAGACAGTGAATGAGGTAAGAGAGTCTGGAAAGTGACGAATGGGTACTTTAACAAGGAACTACATTTTCATTATGGTTAAGTATTGAAAAAGGCAAAAGATGGAGTAAAAGAAGCAAGCAGAAGGAAAAGTTGGGAATCTAAAAAATAGAGGAAATAATCTACTGAGCAGAACTTAGTAGGTTCCCAGAGCTAAAAGTAGAAGGGGTGGGGTCAAGGGCACATGAGGCCAAATTAGTGTTGAACATGAGGAGGGAAACCTCACATCCTAAGACTAGAGAAAAGGAAGGAATAATGGAAATGAATGAAGATAGCAATGTAACTCTTCCTGGAGGAGCACTGAAAATTTTCATTTCTCTTGGTCTCCATGGTGAGATAATTTGCTGAGAAGAGGTGAATAAGGTTCTTGGAGAGAGTGATTAGAGTTTGCAGGAGTCACTAGGGGAAGTGAGAAAGCGCCGGCCCAAGGACTGATGGAAAGTGTGGAGGTTCATAGGGTTTGGGTTGGTGGTGCTCGTTTTCCCAGGTTTGGGAGCTGAAAAGCAATTATGACTTGGTTCCAAGGCTGGCACTCTGCTGGGTGGGAAAGCAGAAGAATGGAATACCTTCTACTTCCCTTCTTTTCATCCCCACTCTCTCTAGGTATCCTATGCCTTTATTTAGCTGAGTGTCTTTACAAGATAAAGAGAGATACAAACTCATTTACATGGACATATTGGGGATGCAGTGTGGTATGATGAAACTATCAATAATCCTAGGGTTCAAATGCTCACTCAATCACATATTATTTGCTGCTGGACCCTGGGGTCAGTGACATAATTACTTGAAACATCTGTTTCATCATTTACAGAAGGATTCTAAACATTAACATGCTTATGGATATACAAGCCCTGGTTCATAGGCATCAGAAAATGCTTGTCCCTCTTTTCTTTATGAATATCTCCCAAGGAAATACCCCTTGTTATATTGGGCCCAACCCTAAAAGAAACCCAGACCTAAGAAATTACTTTTTCAGAGTTGAATTCCCATTACAGAACAATTCACTTGGAGAAATAAAGACCTATCTTCTGTCAACTTAATTAAGCCATGGAGAGGTAAGATGATACCTGAAAAAAATAATTCCTGCCCCAAACTTCTGTTTTTTCAGGGTCTTATCTCAGAATGAGTGAGTGTCTACATGAGTTGATGACATCCCATAATACCATTGTACCCAATCCCCATTTTTACCAACTATATTAAGCCCACAGCTATCTGCTAACATTGCCAACGTACATCTCTGGCTTAAAAAAGAGAGCTTATAACTCTCTTATAACTCTTAGAGACTATTTAACTTATATTTTTAATAAATCAAAGCTTCAGCCACAGAAAGGCAGACAAGTAACTCTAAAGCAAGGCTTTTAAGGAGAACATGTCATGTTCTCATAACATGAAATATTTAAATAAACACCTCTGTACTCACCTTCAGCATGCATCAGTATCCACTGTCAACCATTGTTAGTGGGAAGGAGGACATGACTAATATTTTCCCAAATAAACTGAAGTGTTCTATTTCTGCTTTGTGCTGTAGGAAGCACCAGAGTTCCTTCTTTTGTACCATCACTACCAAGGTAGACTATCTGGTGGATTCTACTCTGCTGTGTGGTCAACCTCCATGTGAGTCACATCTATTTCTCCAAACACTCTGCACACTGTTGACTAAAGAAGGGAAGGAAATCTATGTGTTATTTCCCTTTCCCTGCTCTTTAAGTCATTGCTACCTGCTGAAGTTGTTGGCTCTTCTGTTCTTGGCTTTTTAGCACATAGGTACAGTGCCTGAGATCCGGCAGGGTCTCAGAAAAAAATTGTCTTGAATTGAATCCCTGATGGGCTTCAGGCGGAAGACAGGAAGGAGTGGAGTGGTAGGAGGTTTTTACTGTTGCAGAGGGAAGTCCTCTTTAAAAATAGGAAGTGAGGTGAGCCCAGTTTATCTTGCACCACAGGATTAAGATAGTTGGAAATATATGAGATGATGGTATGAAAGGGATTTTAAGCTCTACAGAGCTATATAGATATTGATAGCAGTAAAGGTTGGATTACACGTAGGGTAGGAATAGAGCTAGGTGACCTTCTTTATACCACAAATAATTATTGAGTATTTAGAACGTAGCAGGCACTATGCTGAGCACTGGGGATGTATCAGTGAATCAAATAAACATTGTCTCAGCTTTTTGGAGAGTACTATAAGTTAGGGTTACTTTTAAGTCATCTTACCATTATTCTCTGATCGTGAACTTTCCTGTGATATCTCTATTGGTGGTAGGTGGGAGGAGGCAGTAAGGAGAGGTGGGAGGGGAGCATCCATACCAGCCCTGGAGGACTGGCATTAATGAAGAGGTAGGTGGCCCTTAATTGTGTCCCATTTGTGAATCTTTACACTTGTTGATCTCTCAAGATTGTGTCTGGTACATTTATTATATTTCATGCATAAATGACTTGGGAAGTTCTTTCCCTCCAGTGACAGCAGAAGTAGGGCAATAAAGGAGGCAAATAGGAATGGGAAGAAGTGCCAGGAAATGGGGAAATGACAGAACAAAGCAGAGGTGCTGAGAAGAAAACAGTGGTGGTGGTTAGAGACAGAAAAGCCTAGTGTGTGGTGATGAGAAGAACCCCCAAGAATTGTTTTATCAAATCATCCATTTACATGATTGGCAGACTAAGGCTCAGAGTCAGGGAGTAAATCACTCAGAGTCATGATAAACATCACATGTACCAAATGGCCAACCTCTTTTTACCTGACAGTGACTTCATTCTACTTCCTTCAGTGCACTTTGCCTTGAGTGGAGCTCTAACCATTCTGTATGTAAGGTGGTTAAGAACAAGGGTGTTAGCACCAGACTGAGTTCAAATCCCAGTTCTGCCATGTACTACCTGTGTGATCTTGGAAAATCACTTACCCTTTTTGCATATCAGTTTCTTCATCTTTAAATAAATATAATATTGGTATCTGTGACTTTTAAGAGGGTTAAATTGGTTAAATCATATAAAAACCTAGAACAGTGCCTTAGAATATAGTAAGTGCTATGCAAGAGTTTATTATATGAACATGTATGTGAGTATAATTTTGGTTGAGTCATCCCTCTAATACAAAGTAGCTTAGTAAACAGACTGTATTTCCTCCTCATTTATTACTTGACTGTTTTCTTTTATCTGTTCTAAATGTTCAGTATGTCAAAATGGTGTGTTTATTAAATGTTTTTTAGGGGGTGGGTTGGGCTTCTATACACAAACCCATTCAACAAATAGATATTTATCAAAGTTGGAGAAGTACCATCCCCAAGGGACATTCTGTTATCACCCCTTGGCACATTATTAGCAACTCAAAAGGGTGTCTCTTCAAAGAGGTGCTAACTCAGGGCAAAGGCCATGAAGTCAAGATAAAAGCCAAGGTACTCAACATGGACAGGACTAGAAGAGATTATGCGGAGTGAAATAAGTCAAGCGGAGAGAGGCAATTATCTTATGGTCTCATTTAC
>CM052798.1:157823185-157978248 GCA_028533885.1 Nasua narica | reverse complement strand
AAAAAAGCCAAGGTACTAAACTCTCTGGAAAAACTCTGGCTCTCACCTAACTCACATTCTCTCTATTCTGGGACAAAATGAATTTCACCTGGAAGTGAAAACTTCATTGAAAATAAAGAGAAATGGAGAGAACCTCTAGGAATCTCTAGGCCAAGAAAAATACCTCTTTTCATCTTCAGCCATTCAAAGCTAGAATAATATGACCTCTTTCCTTCTCATGCTTGAGGCACAAAATGCCCTCTAAATGCTTAAAGGGAAAGAGGAAGGAAAGAGAGGGATCATCTCCCTCTCAAGCCCCTGATGCGTGTCCTGCTACCCTCCCCCCTAAATCCTCCCTACTGCTGCCTTCTCTTGTACTCCCAGAATGACTCTTGGCTATAAAATTCAGTAACCATGAGGTGAAGGGAGTGTTCCTGATTAAGAAAAGGTCAAGTGGTAACAATCAGAGCTGATATTTATTGAACACTGACTCTGTGCCAGGCACTGTTTTTGTGCATAAAGTCATGTCATCTTTACAACAGTCTTGTATAAGGACCACTATAACTCCACTATAACTATCTCCATTTTGAGGAGAAGGAAACTGAGACCCAGAAAGGCTAAGAAAAGTTGTCAAAGGTCACACTGCTGGGAGAGGTAGAGCTAAAATTCGAACGAGGGCAATGGACTCTGGTGTCCATTGCTCCTCCAAGTGTGGTCTGGAGATTGGTGCCTGTTCATGTCTACTCGCAATATGTGATGAGGAAAGTATAGAAATTGAGGGTGATCACTAGGGAATTTTATAGCAATTTACTATTAGCCTGGCATCCAAGAGTGTGATCAGCAGACTCCTTTCTGTGAACAGTGGATAGAGCAGCTCTGGAGTTGTTGAACCCACATCATGAGATGCATGTCGTATAGGCTACATGCTAATCATGCACAATAGGACCACACAGGGATCAATTAGCAACTGGAAATGGAAAATAAAGTCCTTCAACAAAGATGGTGTGACAAGCACTGCTCTAAAGCATTATGCCATACAGCTTCCAAAAACTCATGCTTGCTAGGAATATAAGCTTGTGCGGTCTAAATATAGGCAGAGAAATGAACACCAAATAGAGAACCAGAAGATATTAAACAATGGGTATGATAAATAAGTAAGTGATATTGCTTGTTAAAAGTTAATAAGTGCATGGAAAATTTAAAGTAAAGTAGATTAAAGGAATCAGGAGTTAGGGGAGAGGGCTACAGTACTAAGCATGGAGGTCCTTAGGAGAGTCTATGACCATTTTCCCCAAGGCAGGTAAGTCCCTTTGTAAGCGTTTAACTTTGCCTGTGCTTCTCTAGGCCCCTCCGTCTCATATGCCCAGGCTCCTATTTTCTCTCCAAATCTGTTAATACAAAATCATTAGAGCAATCAAAGCATAACAAGACAATTCATTCTGTGCCAACTAGGAAAGCCCAGTCCATCATATCACATACTCCAAAGCTAAATTATGGGTTTGGGATAGATGATCTGTAAGATCTCCTCCAACTTTGAAATCTTGTGACTTTGGCTGAAGGAGTTGTTGTATACTGCTCTTGAGGGAGTAAACTTTGTATCAAAGAGTCTCATTTGATATGATTTATTAATTCATCCGTTCATTTATTTAATAAACACCTATTGATCACCTACTATGAGTCAGTCACTATCTTAAGCATTGATGTTACAGTGATGCATGAGATATAGACTCTGCCTTTGAGAGTTTCAGAGTTCAGCAAGAAAGCCAGACATATAAACAAAAAAATGACAGCACAGGTCATAAGTGCTACAATGCATGTCTGAACAGAGTGCTATGGGAATACAGATGAGGGAGGATTTAATCTCTCTGGATAGCAGGAAAGGGAACATCACAACAAGATTGAGAGAATGACATGTACTCCCGGTTTTGAAGAATGAAGAGGAGAGTTAGCCTTCTTGAGTAGGAAGGAGGAAAGCCAAATCAGGCAGCAAAATAGATGAGAAGACACCAAATTGGGTGATACATTTAAAGAGTAGAAAAACAGCTTAGTTTGGTTGTAAGATTATATGCATGTGTGGGTCATGATTTGTTTTGTTTTGTTTTTGTGGTTGTGTTGTGGTGTGAATATCTGTTTTTCTCCAGTGTGTGATTATACACACACACATACCCGCACAGTCATCACTTTCCTTTATAGGTCCTCCACTTCTTCATTCATAACAAAATGTCGGGTCTCTGCATCATTCTACTGTAAACCCCATCAGGGTTTGTCATTTGAGTCCTAGGGCCTAGCACAGTGCCTGGAACAGATAGGCCCTTAAATTTGTTCAGTGAATGAATGAACCAATAAATGAGTGAGTCAATTAATTATCCCTAATATCCTTTTCAACTGTTTGCCATTTCTAGAAACTTTAGATTTTTCTACAGCTTGGGATGAACCATTCGTCTGCATCCCTCTAACAAAGGAATATTTGTGGGTCGAGTATCCATATGATTATACTTATAGATATTTGAATAAATAGGTCCACAGGATGTCAGCCATTCAAGAATCTTTGGTGAGGGGCCAGCATACGAAAGAAAGAGGGTTGACCAGAGAAAAGCTCAACTTTCAAATTATTTTTAGTGATTGAGGGCCAGCTATCTGTTTCTCATCACTTTTCTCTTCTTCCCCTTCTATGAATTAGAACAGACTGTGTTTTTCTAATACATCACTTCTGCTGTGATCATACATTTGGATTTTATCTTTCAGTCACACTCACAAAAGGAATGGGTTCCAGGGTGAAGCTCAACAATCCCCTTCTTGGCGTGAGTTACTTATGATAAGTTTCCAAAAGTACTGATTGTTCACAAAGGCTTTCTAGAAGTTCTTCCATATCCCCAGAATGACTTCATCCTCTTACATGGGAATTTTTGAAGTTCTTTTATAATAGAGATTTTCTAATATGAAAAAGAATACTCCAATGCATTCCCTTGTATCAGTCACTAAGCTTCAACAATAGTCATTATTTTGCACTATCACTTCTCACTTATTAGCACCTCCCTAATTTTGTTTGATTGTTTCTTTGCTTGCTGGATTAATTTAAAGCAAATCCCAGATGCCATGTAATTTCATGTGTAAATGCTTTGGTATGAATTTCTGAATGATAAGGTCATGTTTTGTTTATATGGTTTCCTTAACACCACAATAGTAATGTACTTCAGAGAAGTAACAGCAATCACTTAATTTTGTCTTATACACAGTCCATCTCCTAATTTCTCTGATAATCTAGAAGATGTCATTTTTTAGTTGGTGTATGTACTTCAGGACTAAATAAGACCTGCACATTGCATTTTCTGGTTTTCATTTTAATATGGCAGCCTAAAGCTATTTATTTGAAATATTTACTTTTATTCTCTATCTCAAGGCTAAAAAGGCTGAAATACTCAGAAAAGGGTGAATAAAAGCTGCTAGGGTACAGCCTGCTGCAACAGCACCATTTTTTTTTTCATAAAGATTTTCACTCAATGCGTGCTAGTGGCAATCCATAATATGCAAATGTGGAATGGAGTCAATATGTCTTAAACACATAGGCCTTCACATTCTTCCTTCTAGGAATACAAATCAAGGGAGGTACCCTCAGGTGAATACCTAAAAGGGAATCACTATGATCCTTCCTTCTACTCTGGATTCATTTACATTTTCCCTAATAATTATTGTAATAATAATGCTGTGTTATATATCTATATTGTTTTTAGAGTTTGTACAGTGCTTCCCTACCCATTCAAAAGACAATGACAAATACTTCACTCTTTACGAAAAATACTTCATCTCATTTGATTGTCCAGATGAGCCCATGAGAAAAGGCAGGGCAGGTATAATCTCCTCTTTTTTATAGATATGGGAACAAGCTCAGGAATATGAAGCGACTAAACCTTCACACTCAAGTTGGTGGAGTTGAACATTTGATCTCAGCCCAAAGTGATAGCAAGTTCAATGATATTTGACCAGATAGATCATGCCTTAACTTAATATAGAAAAACCTTAGACCCATCTCTACAAAATGCACTCTAGAAAGTTGCTTTCTAGTGAAATGTTATTTATTTCTTTTAGGGCTTCCTTCAACTTTGCTATCATTCTGAGTACCTATTGCCTAGAGAGCCACATTCCTACACACTTGTTCCAGGTTCAGTGTACCAGATGCCTTTTCCAACCCCAAGAAAATTATGATGTAGACATAGCAGTGGCTTAGGTCTTTATTAATCTATCCCATTACCCCAAAGGGCAAATTTGTACAAATTAGGGCACAACACTCAAAGTTAATAAAATTTGTACAAATTAGGATAATACTTATGGTTAATGCTTATTCATTTTTAGTTTTTCTCTCTTGCAATGGACATGGAAGGATTACACTTTGCTGCCCCACTTTTCTTTGGGCAGGGCAATGTGACTACTCTAGTCAATGGTCCCAGAGACAAGTACTCTGTGCTTCTTTCACATTACTTAATTAAAGTTTAATACACAACCCTCCAGGGTATTCTTCCTCTGACTCAGCAATTATGGAGGTACCAAACGGCAGAGGCAAAAATCGAAGTATCCCGGGATTCCAAAAAATGGAGGGTTTCCACTCAAGAGAGTCACCCTGGACATATAGCATATTACATGTGATCAGGAAACAAACTTTTGGTTAAGCCACTGAAATGTAGGTGTTGTTATTATAGTCTATTTTAACCTATTCTTATAGGTACAGGATTTCTTCCTCAAGATACTTTACCTGTTATCTACTGAAAAATCATCATAAAAACCATAAAATTCAACAATGACAAGATGTAGTATAGCTCCTGGAATTGAGTAACACACAAGTGGTAAACCATAAGTAATAGCCCTGTCAGCAGTTTTACAAAGTAACATTTTCAGACATAATTCCCTTATTTATTAATTCACAAGCTACTGGTTGAATGCTTACCATTCACCAGACACAGCTAGGGGATGAAGATACATTTGAGGACAATGCAGTGACAGTTAAAGAAAAAGATATTAAAAAACATAACTGAAAATGTGTTGTTGATAATAAGTCATTGAACACTACACCAAAAACTAATGATGTACTCGTTGTTGGCTAATTGAATTTAACTTTAAAAAAAGGAAAAAAAAAGAAAAAAATAAAATTGTCATTGAAGGATACAGACTGCTTTAAGATGATCTAATAGAATAACTTAATGAATCCAGCCTAAATATTCTGGGTATCTTCCATCCAAGAAAGGACTGTTTAAGTTGGGATTTAAAGTTTAGTGGATGAACAGAAGACCTGACCCAGAAAGGATAAGGGAACCATTAGAAAGGGAGAAACCACATGGGAAAATACAAAAAGCAGTACAGTACAGTTCACTCAGAGGAAGGAAAGGATCCCAGAGTGTCTGGAGTGTAGCAGATAGGATGAAGGCAAAAAGGCATGATGGTGGTGAGGAATGAGTTTGAAAGGGAGACATAAGCCAGATTATGCACAGAAGTACAAACCACCAAAAGATTTAGGGTTTTATTATAAGAGTAATGGGAATTCATTGAAGCATTTTAAGTGAAGTGAATGATATGATCAGATATGTCATTTAAAGGATTAGCCTGGCCATAATAAATTGTCAACTGGAGAGTTTACAAGTAGAAGTTGGAAGACCACCTGGAAAGCTATGGCAGGTGAGAGAAAATGGTAAGTTAGATTAGGAATGGAGAGAAATAAAGTTATTTGGGAAATGTTTAGGAGTTAGAATGATGGACCTTCCTAGTTTGCCCAGGAAACAGGGGATTTTCAGTTGATGCTGGCACAGTTCAGGGCAAACCAGGATAAATTGGCCGTCCTAGATAGACACATTCAAGACCTTAGCGACTGACTAGGAATGGGAATTGAGGAAGAGGATTGAGTCACCTGGATAATTGAATGGGTGATGGTGCCATTATTGAGGTAGAAGATACTGAGTGAAGAACAGATATAAGAGGAGAGAGAAGACAGTAAGTTAAGTTTAAGATATGTGACGAAGTGGGGATGTCAGATAAGCAGTTGAATTGACAGGTAAATCTGGGATTTTGTTATTAATGATCATTAACACTCAAGTACCATCTATGTGCAGGGACCTGTTACAGTTACTCAGCCTATGTTGATTTACTGACTCTTCGCAACTGCCAGTGACGTATCTCTAGTCATACTATCAAAGGCAAAAAAGTTATCTAGGTAGCACTGTTGGAACAGGATGGAGCTGGAATTAAAACTCAAATTAAGCTGGATTTGAAAGTGGCCTTTCCTGTTTGTTGTGTGACCTTGGACAAGACCCAGAGAGTTTGCCCAACTCAGCCTTAAAAAAAAAAAGTAGATGTCATGCTAGAGGTGAGAGGATGGAAAAAGTCCATTATTTATAGCACACAGAACAGGCTAATCTTATAATCAAAATTATTTGTAGAAGTCATGGAAAAGTAAGGGCTGCAAACTTCAGAAAGGCATATAGATCAACGCATAGGAGGAATCAGAATATGAACATTTACTCAAAGGAAACATCACAACATAAAAGTCAAGTGGTGTGGTCTCTGGAGTCAAAGTGCTGGGATTCAAACCTCAACTCCACCACTTACTAATTATTTGATGTTGAATGAGTCATTTACATTCTCTCACCTGCCATACCAGGTGCTAAGCATAAGGGGTACTGAAGGAAACAAAACAAATATGGAATTCACAGTGCAAAGGGAAATAGAGAATTACATAAGACCACAGGTATGATAATTATCAGAAAGGTATCGTTCTGGGGACTTTTGGAGAGAAAAGATGGGAGGATGAACTTGGTTTGAGCAAAGTCAAGGAGGGTTTGTAGGGGAAGTGACATTTAATCTAAGACCTGCAGCAGGAGTGAGCTTCCAGGTGAAATGGGAGAAAAAAAATCCAGGTGGAAGGAATACACATAAAGTCATATTTGCAATTTTCAGAGATTCCTGAAGACTGAAGTGGGATCCACAAGAGGGAAAGTGGAGAAAGGTGAAGATGAAGATATAAATTGAATTGAAGCTAAACATTTGTTCATTCTAAGGATAAGGAAAGTTAAGCAAAAGGTCTAAAGGCAGACAGATGAACTGGTCAGTGCCTAGTTCTAGCAATCTCTTTGGACTTCACTACAGTAGAGGCTGACTGGAGGTTCTACATCAGTTGTTCTCAAATCCACCTGGGAGCTTTTGCAAAAAGAGTACCTGGGATCCACTCAAGGCTTACTGATGCGAGACCTGAGCTATGCTACATCTTCTGCCTCACTCATTCCCACTCTGCCCTTTTCTAATTTAGACTGGCCTTAGAGTTTTTCTCAAAGAGACCAAACATAGTCTTCTTCGCTCACTTTGTTTTCACTGTCTTTCACCTTGAATACTTTCTTTCGTTTGCTTGCACACTTGGTTCCCTTAGCTCATTGAGTGTCTGCTCAGCTGCCACATCCTCAAAGAGGTCTCTCTTAACCATCTTGTTCATCTCGTTTATATGTTTATTTTTGTCTTCTTCCACTAGATTCTAAGCTCCATGCAATCAGAAAGTGTCTCCACCTCGTTCATCACTGAATTCCCACACTTTTACAATGTATTTTTATAAAATGGAAGAAATACCTACATATACCTGGATCTGGAGCCCCAAGGATCTAGTCCTCAAAGACACTGCAATTCAGACACAGGGGGAAAGAAGAGATCTAAGTACCTATAACTTGGGTATAAAGTAGAGCATTATCTCAAGGAAGTCACTGGAACTGAAGAAAAAAGGTAGGATAGGATCAACAGCAAGAGGAACTTAGTGCTGTGTCCCCAGAGGACTTACCTGGGGCTTTTAAAAGCCCCTTGAACAAAGATAACTTTGGTGTTCCAGGTTGACACTGAACAGAACCTTCAAATGGAAGATAAGAGGCTCCACCAGAGCTCAGAACACTGGTAAGGGGCGGGACACTTTTAGACCATTGCTAGACAGAGTATGAAATGCCAAATACATCTTTGATTTTTCTTCAAAAGCAGGGCTTTGTGACTCACTCTTGTAACATTTCCTTTATTTGGTAAATAAGATATAAACATTTTGCTGAGAGATCCCCGTAGAATAGAGTATAAAAATAACAGGAAGCACTCAGCATCGTTAATTGTGCATCTTAATGTGGCATAAGGACATTTGTCACTCTGATGCACTTCCCTCTGCTGCTTACCCCAGATGTTTCAGGAAGTCCAGTTAATCTTATGGGAAATTAAGCAGCAGTAAGATTCTGTAGCCATCCTAGTCTAGACTCTGATATTGATCATGGAACAGACAAATTGGAGGAATGAGGTAGAGTGGCCTTCTTCTGTCTTAGACATAAGTGCAAATATTCAGTGGAGAGTGACCTTTAACAAATGCAAATCTACTTTATAAGGCATCACATCTGTGACTCTTTTCAAAGTGTGTGCTAATGGTTAGCTAGATGTCCCTCTCTCAGCTTCCTCTGATTCACTTAGGAAAACTCCTGAGAGCCCACTGAAGGATTTTGTATGTTTCTCATTGATGTTTGCTTTTCAAATGTTTGTCAAGTTCAGGCATTTGTATTGGCCCTATTAAAATTTAAAGGATTCCAGCAGCAAAAATAACCCACAGTAAGTGGCTAGAAATAGAGACTCCTAACGACTATACATGCCAAGCCCATTGTGTTATGGCCCCAGGAAATTGGAATCCCAGAAAAATTAAGAGGCATTAATACAGCAGATTAGTTAAACATCTGGATTTTGAATCTTAGCCCTGCCATGTATGTATACATTGTTTGGCCCTTTTACTTAAATTCTATACATCAGAAATAGTGGCATGTCTATCTCATAGGTGTTATGTAAACATCCGGCATATACAAGCCCTCAGCAAAGAATAGTTATTTTAGTAGAAGTATTCATCAAATCCCTGGTTCTAAATAAAGCTAATACATTCTATAACAAGACTACCGAACAATAAATACTAGAATGTGTGAATCATTATTTACTTATCATTTTTTACTTTTTTTACATTTATACTATCAATATTTACTTATCATTTTCTTGACAATGCTAACTATTAATACTCTCTTACTCAACTGAAGTGTGAAGGCTAACAATAAATCACAGATGCAAAGTATTGGAATCTAGAATCTAAGGATGTTAGAGGCCCTCCATCTAAATATCATTGAATGCCAACATTATTCCCTAGCAAGCCTCATCAATGACTATCTGATGATCATATGCAAACCACGATGATCCTACCAGACACCCAGACAAGTTACTACATAGTAACTACAAGAAACTTCAGGTAGACTTTCGTCCCCCAGAACAGATGAAAAGTATCTCTTCATTACTTCCATTACATAAACTAGAGGCTCACCATCAAGAACCACTCAAAACATAGATTCACTGCAAATATTTAATAGCAGATTTATATCTCTTCCTAGTTTTTGCTCTTAGAAAATGTCCCCTGTTTCCTAAAGCCAGTCTTCATGATTTCTAGACCAATTCCAACCTAATCCCCACACCACCCACCATACAGGATGCTCACATTAGCACATGCTCCAATTCACTGATGTCTTTTGAGCAGGGAATTGTCAATAGTACCCTCAGAAATGGTCTGGCCAGTGCAGAAGATGGTGATCTATTCAGTGTGTTTCCATTAATGTACTTCATAACATCATCCTAAATGTTGGAATTCAATTTTCTAATTCACCTCATGGGCTTCTTCCAGCATGTTAATTTGGTAAAGTCATTTTGAATTGTATAACATGTATATTCCATATGCATCCCTTTTATGGCATCTCCTAAGTAAAAGACAAAACTATTAAATACCCCTTAGTCCTGTCTCCATTCCGTCCTTTTCTCCTCTGTGACACTGAGCCATTGTTAAAATTCTTTAAGTATGGCCACTCAACTCATTCTACAACTCATCTGCCAATAATGTCATCTTAGGCAGCACTTGTCAAAACTTCATCCCTGGGGATATCAGAAGAAACGTTATCAGAATTTTTTTCCAAAGCATTATTCAAGTGAGAAGGTATGTGGGTCGCATTTTTGGCTGAATTATCATGTAACTAGTCATATGTTCTCAGAATTTAATGTTCACAAATCTTGGAGAATTAGAAAAATGTTTTTAGATTGCAACACAGAAACTTTCAAGCAAATCCCAGCCCAGGTGTTAAGGTAGACTAGATTTTGAAAAAAATCAAAAGTTCCTAACTCATAGGAATCCATGTGTGGACTTCAAAAATTATAATTCCTTTGGAATCATAGGCAACACATTAAGGTTATGCAAATATATGCATTTTTCTTGGAATAAAATCTCCAGCTCAAAAAAGTCCTATGCTCAAAGACTAACATTGAATAAGATTGTCTAATTAAAGATGTCTCAAATATAAGTCTGTCCTATTCCCATTGTCATATTTCCTATTTGTGCCCTGCAATTCTACTTTCATCCTTCAGTCCTTTCTGATGCTCCAAGATAGCCAAATGCACCGTGCTTACACCTATATGGACTAATTGCTGTGTTTTGAAACTGGCACATATTCACACAGACACCTCCAAAAATTTCATTTAACATAAATAAAAATTTTGTGAGGTAATCTCAACTCTTTCCTATAAATTAGACTTCTGATATCTAGTGTTTACAAGAAGAGGGTTTTTTAATTGAATATGAATCATAAGGACAGGAATGAAGAAATATGGAGGATTTGTTTTTATAAAATAGAGAAAATTGTAGGTGAGCTCATTCTAGTTCAAGGGTGCAGTTAGTAAGACTAGTCCCTAAATTAGTCCTCAGGACTGTTGTACAAAGCATTTGGGTGCTCAGGAAAGAATTATTGTTTTCTGGGAGATGAGTAGAGTAGTTGTGGATGATGTATTATGAGGAGAGTATCACAGTCTGAGTCAATATGGGGAGCCGGATGTTCCCCACAGATAAAAGTGCTCTGGTTCCTTAGAATTTCTCACAGTAATTTGATTATACACACAAATTCATTGGAAACACTGATGATGAACCCTGTGGTAGACAGAATGTGTCCACTGCCCTCAAAGATGCCTAATTCCCAGAACCTTGAGATAAAGAGGTTATCCTAGATTATCTGGGTAAGCCCGATCTAGTCACATGGAACCCCAGAAGTAGAGAAACTTTCCCAGCTGTGGTCAAAGAGAGATGCAATTATGGAGGATTGGTCAAGGAGGTACAACATTGCTGGCTTTGAACATGGATGAAGGGAACAATGAATCAAAGGACATGGATTGCTAGAAAGATAAGAAAACAGATTCTTCACTAGAGCCTGAAGGAAAGAACCAGCAGTATTTACTTGGTACCTTGATTTTAGACCATACAGACTTGGATTGAATTCATGACCTCCATAAGTGTTCAATAATAAATTTGAGTTGTTTTAAACCACGGAATTGTGGTAATTTGTTATAGAAGGAAAAAGAAACTAGTATTCACTCTACTCTGGAGATAAGATAGAAACTTACTATTCCTAGACTGTAACCTCAAGAGAATAGTCTGAAAATAAGGAACTGGTTATCCCTGGAATAACAGAATAATAATCCCTGGATTAATAATTTCTAATAATCCCTGGATTAACAGAAAATACTGTGGATCAGCGATAAAGACTCTTCAAGCCTTCCTGTTCATGATGTTCCAAACACCAATTTCATTTTAGATTTTCTAGGCATGAGTTCAGATCCTGGCTTCATCACATATCACCCCACTGCTTTTTTATTATTATTATCTATTTCTATTTCCTCATTTGCAAAAAGGAAATGATAATCGTTTCCTTACCAGCATCATTACATCCCTATATGGGAAAAAAGATAATAATGTCTCTCTTCACATGGGTCATCTAGCAATTCCCCAAATTCCCTTGGGCTAGCTCATGCTTGTATATTCTCCCACAAGCTGTCCCCTCTGTATGGCATGTCCTTTCTGTTTGCCTTCTCTTTCTATAAAAATGCCCAACTATCACCTTATCTAGGAAGACTTTTCTGAATACTTAGTCAGATTTAAATGCCCTTTTTGGTATTCCTCTGTCATTGCAATCCAAGGTAGCAGTTGCTGTAAAATGGTTGAGATTGTTTCTATACATTCTGATACATTAAGAGGAAAAGTCCACACTAGCTACAAAAAATTGCATTGAGCACTGGGTGTGGTGCATAAACAATGAATCTTGGAACACTGAAAAAATAAAATAAAATTTAAAAAATAAATAAATAAAACAAAACAAAACAAAACAAACACACACACACACACAAAACAAAATAAAAACTCAGTGGCTTAGCACATAGGCTTATTTCTTTCTGAGATCTGTGGCTCTCCTGGGTGGCTTTCCTCTGAACAGTGATTTGGTGATTCCAGTTCCTTGCAACTCATGATGCCACCATTTTGAAAATGTGACATCAACCATCACCAGTGGAGTGGGGGACAGGATGTGTGGTTAGTAGGGAAATTTTATGGGTGGGCCCCAAAATAGTATGCACTACTTCTATTCACATTCCATGGTTCAAAAAGCAGACATGTGGCCCCAACTGAATTGCAAGAGAGGATAGGAATATAGTTTTTCTTTGTCTGCTGAAATGAAAGCAGGAAAAGTGAGCATCTAGCTAGTTTCTGCCAAAATTGACTTGGAATAAAAATGGGTTCATATTCCTTTCCTTTAGTTTCTATCTTCAAGTAAGTTTTTATTTGCAGATCATGGTAATTACTGGCTAGTTTCCAAATGCAAACTCCACAAAGCACAATCAATTTGATGAAAAATTGCATCTTGCTAATTCTTTGTCTTTGTCTCCTCCCTCTTTGGGAAAGCCAAATGTTGCCTAAAGATTATTTATGAATTTTACATATGATACTTATTTTCCATCTGATCCAGTATTTAAATGCATCTTAAACTTCTGTCATAATTAGCTTGGGATTTGTAACTACAAAAGAAATTCTTCCCATTCAACATAAAATCCAGGATATGAAATTGGAAGGAAATTGCTTCTTGGTGTGTGAGGAGACATCAGCACTGCATCATGCTTTAGGCAAATACCTGAGGGAAGTAGAGACAGTCTCTTGTTGAAAAAAGGAAAACTATGACTTTCTGATTTGGGAAAAGGTAATTGAGGATTCCATGCTGGGGCCAGTATGAAATGCTGCTATAGAACTTCCTTACTTCTTATTTTCACTGAGGCGTGGGAGTCCAGAGACTTCTCTTTTTTTCATTAGTCCATAATAATAAATTGAGTGGTTAGGTAGGAAGAATGCAAAGGACAGCTGGCAAAATGGTTAACTCAGTAGCCAGAGAAAGAGTCTTATTACTGATTTTAACAGCTAAAAAACCACTGGTCAACAACACTTTTTAGGTACATTTTGTGTCCAGGGACTGTTCCGTAACTGTAGAAATTTAAAATTGTATAGACTCCTGAAATTCTGGGTTTTAAGGATGAATAACTATCGATTCAGTATGTTATTTATTGTAAGTAATTAATTCTCCTTTCAAGAGGTAGCTTTAAGTCTATGTGCTATCTGCCTATCTCTCTCCTTCTCTTTCTGTGTGTGTGTGTGTGTGTGCGTCTGTCTGTCTGTCTGTCTGTCTTTCTCTCTCTACCTCTTCATTTGCTTTAGGAATCATAAATACTTTGGATGATGGCTCCTCCATCAGCCTAAAACCCTGAGTAGGAATACACAAAACAGAGCCTCTAGCCCTATCACTATAGACTTGTATGTAAGCTAGAGAAAAAGAAAAAGAAACTTGTAGTTTTAAAACATTGAGATTTCTTTTTTTAAAAACAAAGATTTAATCTATTAGTCAGTGAAGAGAGAGCACAATTAGGGGGAGCTGCAGATGGAGGGAGAGTCTACAAATATTCAAAGCCCATTCAGGTTGGCTCATATGAAAGGGGTAAGGGTCCACACAGAGCTGGACCCAGGGGCTAAAACGGGTCACTAAAAACCATACTTTTTCTCTTTTCCTTTAGAGCTCTTCTTTCTCCCATATTTCTTCATTCCCAGGCAGATTTTTCTAGTGTGGAGTTGAGATGGCTTAAGGCTTATATTTTACCATATTAGCGACTTCCATGAAAAAAAAAATCTCTTTCCTGACAGTTTCAGGAAATGTTGCACATATTCCTGTCACTGCCCTGTTGGGATCACGTGCTTATGTCTAAACCAGGGGTAGGCAGGGGGTGCAGTTCTCCCATCAACCACATCTGGGTCTTGTCCTACTCTGAGAGTCACAATTAGTTTCATCTCCCACCAATAAACTGCATAGACAGAGAGTGGGAAAACATGACCCCCAAAGGAAAACTAGAATACCCTAACCAGGAGGATGACTAAATACTTGGGAGAAAATGCAAAAAGGGACACCACATTCAAAAATCCTTCAACCAGAGCACTGAATTCCATTTTCTCTAAGATCTTTTCCAGCTGTAATGGTCTCTGGCTCTGCTTTCCAGTTCTCCAAAACTTATTCTAATGGCACACTAATTTCTACTTATTTTCTTGCTTCTTTGCGATTAACTATTCCTAACAACAGTTACAGTTTATTTTTTAGGTATAATAAAGTGGAAAAGCACTCTTCTCTTTTTCCCATTATCATTCTCTTATGTGGGCATCTCCCCGCACCTGTTGGCATTGTATCCTAACTGTAAGCAAAGCAACTGGGGGATGGAAACCTTATTGTGAGAACTAGCTTCATGAACTCAAAGCTGTAAAGTGACCACAAACCACGTAGGGGCAATAAATTTGGTCCCTTCTTTCTGCTCAGGGGTTTGGTGAGGATAGATGTATGTAAACTCTTTAAACCCTTCAGAGAAAAGGTGCTATATAAATCCAAGTGATTATTCATACCATTAGCCAACACAAATTGAACCTCCATTCCTTGGAGACTGTTTCATTGCTAATTTCACTGACAACAGTTGATAAAGTTGACATTTGGTTTTAATGGCACCAGCTAATAAGCTGTCAGAAGGTTTCACAATCTTATCAAGTAATATATTACATTACAAATATTACAAATTACTCCTGGAATTAACATAATCTACTTTGGACACTCTACTGAATGAATCTGATACATAATGCCACATTTTGTTCTTTCTTTCTCACCTCAGGGAGACTTCCATACTCCATACTCATTGGATATGAGGATGAACGTTTGTGAAGTCTTGTACATTTCTGCATGTGTGTGTTCTCTGTGTGTGTATTTCTTTTTTTTTCAGTGTTCTAAGATTCATTGTTCATGTACCACACCCAGTGCTCCATGCAATACGTGCCCTCCTCAATATCCACCACCAGGCTCGCCCAACCCCCCACCCCCCTCCCCTCCAAACCCTTCAGTTTGTTGCTCAGAGTCCACAGTCTCTCATGATTCATCTCCCCCTCCAATTTCCCCCAATTCACCCTTCCTTTCCTTCTAACAATGTCCTCCATGTTTTTCCTTACGCTCCTGGGTGTGTACTTTTGATGATGGATATTCAGTCTGCCTCAGGGTAACTGGCATTTTGGCTCAATGCTTTGAACTTTTAAAAATACCCACAAACTTGTGGCACCTGGTTCTTCTTCGATACCTTGATAGCTTTCAATTTTTGAGACCAATACAATCGTTATCATGGAAATAGTGTAGCATTTAAAGGAAACTGAAGATAAAATCACAATAATTACTTTATTTATCAAGAGTGTCCTCTGGATTAGTGTTTCTCATAATGATTAATTTTATCCTCAATACAACCCTTTTAGATAATTTTATCAATTTAAACTCTTTTACTTGCAAGTGCCAGAAAACTCAACTTAGACACATTTGAATAATAAAGAGGATTTATTAACTTGCATGAAAGTCCAGGGCAGAATTCAGGGACCTCAAACATGTCCCAATCAAGGGCTCAAAGGACAACCCCCAAATCCTTTTCTCAACCTGCATCTTCCTAGATAGATTATATTTTCCAGTTTCCTGTGGTGACTCTCATTAGCTCAAACTCTCAACTATAGCACCCAATCCAGCAGAGAAGAGAATTTATTCTTCTCTGCTCAGCTCAGAAAAGATGCACCAGCATTAAATTTCCTTGATTCCAATCGGCCTGACTTTAGTCACTTGACCAGCTTTAAGCCAGAGGGATGGAAAGCCTGATTTTACTCCTTAAAACTTGGCCTTCACTCAGGTCACCTGTTGCACTCTGAGGGAGAGAATTAGAGAATTAGAGATTAGAGATGTTTCATCCAGAGAACCAGAACTGAAGATAAGAGTGCGCTGGGGCCATCAAAACAAAATCATGATTTGTGGCCATAAGAGTGGAAAGGAGCAGGGGGCAAGAATGGATGCAAGGGAGTAATATCAATAAATATCCATTATGGATTGGCATTATCTTTTTTATCCATGAGGAAACAGAGGCTCTAAGAAGTTAAATGACTCCTGTGATATCATACATCTCATGAACAGCAGTACCAGAATTTGAAACAAAGCCCCTGTGCCCCAAAGCTAATGTTCACTGTCTTCTGTGGCACAACAATATGGTAGCCTGCACAGAAAGCAGCATAGCTAACTGAGCCTTAGAAAGGCAGGTCCCATGTGTGCACTTTTTTTGTGTGATAGAGAGAGATAGAAAGCAGTACCTCCTGCAATGCAGTTAACTCATACCATGTGCCATTTATAAAGCTCACTGGAAGGGAGAAGCAAAGAATTTGCATTGGTGGAAAAGACAGTGGGGTGGAAGGAACCTGGCATCTCATGCTCTGTCCAAATTCCTGCTGCCCTTTCCAACTTTTCTTAGAAGTGAAGAGAGTCGGGTAACCTCTCTCAGATGTGAAATAAAGAATAATGGCATCTAATTCCCACACACTAGAGACTGTTAAAAGAAACTGATATCTTCTAGAATGTCTTGTAAGCTATCAAGTACTTACAAGTATAAGCTGCTGTTATGAAAATGAATAAAAGGGGTTATAGTACCCCATATAGCTCACAACTCAGTGCTGGGCAAAGAAGGGTGTCTCCATAACTGTGAATTTGATTTCAATGGTTCTTTTTACAATTTAAAAATTTGCTCTATCCTGAAATGTCAGGATCTTAAAACATACTATAAAATCCACTTATTGGATGCCTGGGTGGCTCAGTAGGTTAAGCATCTACCTTCAGCTCAGGTCATGATCCCAGGGTCCTGGGATTGAGTCCAACATCAGGTTCCTTGCTCAGAAGGCAGCCTGCTTCTCCCTCTGTCTGCTGCTCGCCCTCTTTGTGCATTCTCTCTCTTTCTCTCTCCATCCCTCTCTCACCCTCTGACAAATAAGTAAAATCTTAAAAAAAAAAAGCCACTCCTTGTCACTCTTTGCTAGTTTATCTTCTGCTTGTCTTCAGAATTTTGGAATCTCCATAGGGTCCTGTCCCCAACTCTCTCTCTTCTCAGGTGTTCTCCTCCAGCCCTCTGGCTCCCATAGGGTCTCTATGCCAGCAAGCCCCCAGACTAGTCCCCAGCCCTGATCTTCCAGATGTCCGCATCCAACTACCAATGTGGCACCTCCCTTTAAGCTTCTAACTGGCATTTCAAAATTCCCGATTTCCTTCCTCATTCATACCTCCTAGTCCGCTCCTTCCCTCATCCTTCATGTTGCAATGAGCTCAACCTTTAGTGACTCTTTCCTGCATCTTGCATCTGATAAATCAACAAGTCTGCTTGACCTCATGTACCTGCAGATCACAGCTTGAGTCTACCCTCTTCTCTCCACCTCCACTACTTTCACCCTAGACCAGGCTTCCAGTCCTCCTGCTTTATCCTTGCAATGGCCATTTAGTGGATCTTTCTCATCCCACACCCTCCCTCTGTGGTTTGGTGTCGAGACAGCAGCTGCCTTAATGCTTTTCAACTGTGTATCAAGTCACCCCACTCCTCTGATCCACATGTTACAGTGGCTTCCTGTTGTCCTTGGATGGGTTACTCACTCCTGTGCCATCTAGCCCCTGCACACTTTTCTGATTTCATATCTCATAACTCTTTTCTTAGCTCACCAGGCTTCAGCTCCTTCAACCTTCTTTTGTTCCCTAGAATTCCTGCCTTAGAGATTCTCCACTAGCTGTTCTCTCTGTGGGAAGTCCTACTGCCCTTGATTTTCTTCAGAACTGATTCCTTCAGACCATGAACATTTCAGCTTAAAGATAAGCCCCTCAAAAGAGCTTTTCCTAACCAACCAACCTGACTTAGAGACCCATCATCACTCTTAATCACATCATTTATTTCAACCCTCTGCATAATACTTACCACTACCCTCTATTTTTGTTGATTTAATTGTTTGTTTGCTCCTGCAAAGGTGTGAGTTCTATGTAATCAGGGATTTTAGATTATGTACAGTTGCACTGCCCAGGCCAAGAAGAATGCCGATCACTACTGAGGAGATGAATAAATGGAAAAAATATGATGAATTAATGATGAAGTATGGCTTCTATTTAAAGCATGGCCCACCTGTGCTATAACCTGGCCACAGATGATTGCCGTATATATGAGATTCCTAGCCCAATGAGGACAGGAACAAGCGCTAAACTTCCAGAGCCCTGGAACCTAAGCAAGTGAATTGAATAAATAGGTCTTCATTTATATCTACCTCATCACAGAGAGATGGCTCAATATTTCCTGTGGTTATGACCTGTACTTCTGTTCAGAGTAAAAGGGCTACATAGTGTGGGAAAGAGCTTAGATCCAAAGTCAGCCAGGTTCAGGCTGGAGTTCCTGTTCCATCACTGACTGGTCATGTGGCCTTATGTTAATTTAATGTCTCTGACTTGCTGTTTTCTCAACTGTAAAATGCCAATAATAATAACTTATTTCACCAAGTTCTTGTGAGAGTCAATAAAACTAAACACGACTCCTGACATGTGGAAGGTATCCAATAAATGTTACTTCTCCTTCTCTTGTATCTTCATTTGTCATTGATTGCAATAATACACACAGTTCTTGCTGTGAATATCATACATTTGAGCCATTGTAGATATCCAGGGGGAAGGGAACACATAGATGAAAAGCCCTTGGTCCATGTGTATGGCTATTTTCCACTAGCTCTTCCGGTTTCACTCTCCCTACTCTCTACATACTCTATGATCTGTGTCCCACAAGGTAGACCTACATGGACTATATTACTGGCTTTTGTTGCCTCCTGGATTTTGGTTGGGTTTGACCAGAGGGGAGCATCAGCAGGAGATTAGAGAGATGGAGGGGACTGTGGTCAGGGACTGCATTCCCCTGGCTCAATCTCCTAAGGATGGATGAGGGCTAAGTGCCTCCTTCCACTGAGGGTCATAGCACTTTCCTGGCTGGTTTCCAGTAACTGTTTCTTCCCTTCCCCCTTCAGCCCAGGAGTGCTAAAACCTCCCAAGGTGATGATTATTCTTGGGGTTTCTGTGCAGCCTGCTAACATGTTTGTAAATATGTATTTAAACCTTCCTCAAAGTACCCAATTTGAGTGTACCATCTGTTTCCTACCCTGATTCGGCCTGAAACAGTCCCTGTCCCTGAGGAGCTCACACACTAAGAGCTCATCACACCAGAAGTCATCAGTACTAAATGGACCAAAATAAGAGTTCTTCACTGCCATTTTACCTGCCTCATGGTGCATCAAAAATTCAGCAAAGCATATTGACTATTCATCACCCACTTTCCCCAAGAAGCCACCAAAGATATCCATGTGCTTATGAAACAACAGACATAATTGCCAAGTGCTGCATGTTAAATGTTATTTGTTTTTGATTCCGTGAAACTTTCAAAACTATCCATGCTAGGGTCAATCCTAGGCCAGTTGAATTGGAGTTTAGAAGGTAGAGCTCAGGCATCTGTATATTGGCAAAACCAACCTAATTGTTTCTACTGCGAAGCCGGGCTGAGGATGATGGCTTTAAATATTTCTGGGTGTGGTGCACAAACAATGACTTGGAACACTGAAAATAAATAGATAGATAGATAGATAGATAGATACATAGATAGATATTTCTGGAGAGTCTAAAGCAGAGGCTCCGCTCCCAGTACTGGATTAAATACCCCTCTGGTCATTTGCATCCTCACCCTGAAATCACTCCCAGTCTCTACCCACCTACACATACCTCTCACCATCTGCTTCCATCAACTCATCGCATTGACTCATTTGCATAGCAAACATTCTTCTAATAACTCCAGTTAATTTGGCCACCAAAGCATGAAGGGGTTGTCTTATAAGCTATAAGGCATTTCCCTTCAATATACTTAACAGTGGCCCCTTGGTCTTAGCCTTTATCTCCAAGGATAAGAAGCAAGTTGCCATGGCAGCTGCCAGGAACTCTCAGTCCACAGCCTGCTGGACCAGTAGTGCCCTGCGGCCTCCAACTTCCAGGGATGACCAGACAGGTAGAGCACACACTATACCACCATAGAAAGAAATTATTTTCAGGAACTGGTTTCATTAGGGATACATTTTTCACATCACTTATCATATTGAGAATGTTTTAAAAGGCCTCATAATCACTATCATTAAAGTATATTTATATAAAAAAGTATAATTACCCATCCTTAAACAGATCAAGGGACCTTGATAATGACCTCATTCAAATC
Organism: Nasua narica; assembly: GCA_028533885.1. Taxonomy (NCBI): domain Eukaryota; kingdom Metazoa; phylum Chordata; class Mammalia; order Carnivora; family Procyonidae; genus Nasua; species Nasua narica. Next base: position 157,957,752 of record CM052798.1, on the reverse strand, counting down.
TCTTAATGCACATGGCTTTGTACTACAATTGTCACTATCCCCAAGAGCTAATATATGTGATTGTTCCTTGTAAAATATAGCATCTTCTATACATACATTGGATTATCATTACTTTTTCTATGATTACAACTTCAGACCAAATAAAAAAAATCCACAAATATGTTTAAGATAAAGTTAGCAAAAATAAATTTAATGCATCCAAACCATTTAATAATACTAGTGCTGGGAATGGAATAATATCCAATAATTATGCCAATGCTAATAAAAACTTTACAGATGATGAACCTAAGTAGATTTAAATCTGAACACTCAAAGTTATGTTCTAACCATATATTTGAAGCTTATTTTTGGAAGCTTATTTTCTGGTAAGAAGGTTAAATGAACAGGAAGAGGGGTCATTGGAGTGGTTAGCGAAGAGGGAATGGCTTTCGGAAGCCAGAACCACAGTGCTACTCATGTGATTAACACTAATATGACATAGCTACTGCTAGCTCTCCAAGGGGCAAACCCATTCTGATGAAATTCCATCTTCCAGGCCAGCTGAGACCTCACTTGTACTGCTGGCCTGCAGTGTCACTGTGGACTGCAGACACACTCTATCCACAGCTGCTACAGAGAAGGCTGATTGTTCACTCTGGCATGACTTTCATGTCAGTTCATTGTGAATAATACTTGATGTCAACTGTAAAGAAATAATATAATGTGACTAGAGCACGTAATTAGACACTGATCTATCAGGGAGTTTCATACATAATTATTCATACATTTGTGCAATAAACATGGCCATAGCAGCTAGGAAGCACTGGCCCCTTGTGATGCCACAGTGAGCTACAGGGCTACAAGGCAGGGCACCTGCTGCTCTAGCACACATGGGCGTATGTTAGAGAAACGGGCATGGTTTTGAAAGAGCAGTATCTGATAAGTACCATGAGAGACAGGTAAACAGATAGATGGGACACGGAACAGGGAATGATCTGGCTGCATGGGTAATAAGCAGGTTTGGCCTGCCTTAACTTTCCTTCTAGATATGTCATTGCTTCTGGCCTAAATTGGCTGCTTGAACTCAACCCTTTGTTTACTCTGCCTTTCAATATAGCCTTCTGTTTCCAACTTGATCTTGCTGGGTGGGCTCTCTAGATTCCTGACACACTGCTATGATACTGACTCTTCTTACCTCCTCTGATATGGTAAGGTGGTTTGATGGATTGAGCCTGATAGTCCCAGGTTTGACCTTTGCTTAGGTCACTATTTATAAGGCCTTGGCTCAAAAGACCAAACCTCCCTGAATCTTCATGTCCTCAGATAATTAGAAACATTCAGGGTGATTAAAATTAAAGAAAATATACACAGAAAATGGTACAGACCCTAGGCAATGTCATAGACCTCCCCCTCATCCCAATGAATGGAAGTCTTTACTAGGTTATTATTGTTCTCAAATCTTTCATATTTCTGGGTTTATGCTGTTGTTCTACTTTGATACCCTGCTCTTATTTCGGGAGGATTACCAGACAGGCTCTGAGTCTCATAAGGACAACCAGGCCATATGGAGTTGGCATATGATGCCAACCACCATTCAAATATCCTCAGCAATGGCACAGGGTAGGGGACGATGGGCCGCCCCAAGAAGATGGCTTGGTGGGCAAGAGGGGGTGGGAGGGCTGGAGCAGGAGCGAACAGCACATGTGCCAGCCGCAGACCATCAGTATCCAGGCAACGTGGGGTGGTTCTCCAGGTCTTATGGGAATGAATGTCCCTTGCCTCTGTGAGTCTGGGGGACTCATAGCAATACCAAGGTCCACCCTTCTCCAAAACACATTGTCCTTTACTCCTGAATCCAGACCCAAGGAACTCTTTAGCCGTGCTCGGGGGGGGGGGGGCAGTGCTGGGAATTCCATGCCCGAGACACACCTAAGACACGTGCAGCCCATTGAGGCTCCTTGTATCCTTCCAGCAAAAGTTCATAGGGGTCTAAGTCAAATGTCCTTCCCCACCCTATATCAGCAGTGCATGCAGGGATTCCCTCACCCCCAGGAAGATGGCCCGCTGGTCTCAGGTGGCCCATTCACACATGCCGAGAGGCCTTGGATACCTCAGGGCAGGAGGTGGCAGGGACAACAGTGTGACTGTGTCTCCCACTCCTATCCTGCTTCCAGGATCACTGGATAGGTCCCATGGTCAGGTCCATGCAGGAACAGCCTTAGTCACTGGTGGACCTTTGGGGAACACGTAGCACTGCCAGGGGCCTATTTTGATATCCTCCTCCCTCTGTGGCTCTGAAATAATAAATATAGGAAACATTTTACAGTGAAAGTCTAAGTAGATACCTCCCCCTCCAGGAAATGAAGCTTACTTCCTACCCTGCACTGTGGACTGGACTTAGTGACTCAGATCTAAAGAGCAGAGAATAGGAAGGGGAAAGTAACAACTTGGGAGAAATCTGGGAAATGTCTCTTTAACCAAATGATCGTGGTTATTCTTCAGTGATATCAGGTACCTTGATGTGATGTGATGAGAAGGGCATTTCATATCTGTTATTCTTTCTCAAGACCCATAATCCCAATCTAATAATGAGAAAAACATCAATCTAATGAAAATTGAGGTACTTTCTACAAAATACTTGGCCAGTAGTCCCTAAAATTGTCGTGGTCATGAAAACCAAGGAATGATTCAAAAAATGTCACAGACCAGAGGAGACTAAAGAGACACAGCAACTACATACAGTGTGGTATCCTGGATTAGATGGATCCTGGAAGAGTCTAGAATTGAGTTAACAGAGGTTTACCAATTTGACAAATATACCACGTTAATGTAAAAAGTTAACATCAAGGGAACCAGGGAAGAGACTATATGGGTCTCTCTGTATCCTCTTTGCAACTCTTCTGTAAATTAACAGTTATTCCAAATTAAATGTTACTTTAAGTGAAAACACTTTGCCAAATCTCTTTTTATTAGGGCTTCACTATTGTTCCTGTGGATTGGCCACTCAAGACATAGACATTTCTTCCACGTTTCTACTTCATTGAAATACAGTCATAAATAAACCTATTTTTAAGAGCCTCATATTTTTTTCTCTTTTGGGGAAACAAGTGTTCCCATCAATCAATATATAATTTCTTTAGGATAAACATAATTAATGATTTTTAAACTTCTCTTAATGAGTGTGTCATTGGGGAAATAGATTCAAAGCATGATCTTATTGACAATGGTTTAATATTCTTCATGCAAGTGTTGTTTCTTCATGAATAGAGCACTTCGTAGACACTTCAACAACTGGGTATTGTGATCGGCTAACATCGCTGTGTTCACTTCAATGAGAAAACTAGGGTACAGAACATGTGAGTCACTTACACTAAACTCAGGTGACAAAATCAGTAAATTTTCCTCAGAGAATTGTGTCCCTAGTTTCTGTCATATCCCATAATGACATTATCTGCATTTAAGGATATTGGTGACCCCATCAAAGATGGACCTACAAGAATGAGTTATTACACACTTGTGAATAGTCTCAAGTTTGCACATTAGCTCCTAAACTTTTAATAAATAAAAAGAAAGAAAGAAGATACTCTTCATTGTATAAGTAAAAGCAACATGCAGCAAAATGGTGGAAGTTCAAAAGTTTTGTTCCTGAATTCTTGGTGAAATTTTCTAATCATTCATCCCAAGGAGAGTTGAGTCTCCATTCTTTATGATGTCACCGTAACTTGAGCCTTCCTGCATTGCTATGCTTCTCACATTATAATTGTCTTGTGTGATGTGTCTGTCTTCTTTGTTAGAAGGGTAGGAACCATGTTTCATCCATCTTCATGTTCCTAGGACTTAGGTCCTGAAACATAACATATGGTCAATAAATAAAGCAATATTTATTGTCATCTAAAGCCTGGAATTTTTTTTAAAAGTTCTACTTAGTAGCTTTGTGCCAAATGAGCTCGCTAGGAATGAGATTGTCAGGCAGAGTTACAAGTGCAGGAGGCTAATAGGGTGGGTGGTAGAGAGCAAGAGTGTGAAAGATAAAAAGAGGAAGGAGGAACAGGCAGGAAGAGACTCAGACTGCAACGCAGACCTGACAAAGTCTCAGACAATTCCTTAGGGAGCTCCAGAGCAAAGACTGCCTGTCAGAGTTGTACCCTCCCCCACCTACACACACACAGACACAACAACCACCATTGGGCAAAATGGCATGGTCTTAACGCCCCCAGAAGAGTGTGATCTCACTCAAACCCTATGGCCAATCCCATAGGTGTTGCAGCTGGAGGATATTATGGGACTCTACTCCTTACAATTGAATACCAAGCTCTTGCTTGAAGAGCTATCTCAGAGGTGCACCTCAATAGTGGCCACCAATTCTTAAACACTTGCTGTGCCTTCTTCAGGCTAGAAACCACCACGTTGGCAATATGGATGCATAGGCTTCCCAATTATTGGAAACTTGACTCCAGATCTGTCAGCAACTTGTAGGCAGATTAAGCAACCTAAACTACTAACTCCACATTTTAAATGACTGAAATTAGTTAGGATGCCAAAAGAGACAAGAAAATGTCATGAGTTTGTATGCACAGGCATAAAATGATTCCAGTTTTGACAATAAGCTATTATTTTGTGATCTGTGTTAGCAATTATGAGAGCATTTATAGTATGAGTAAATTACAGTTTCTCATGTTATGTCATATATTTTGAGAAAGATAGGTCAGCAACATGCTAGAGTAAAAAATTAATGTATTTGAGTCAGACAAAGCTAGGTTTGAATCCCAGACCTGCCACCAACAAGCTTTGTGTCTTTAGGCAAATTACTTAGCTTATTTGAACCCGTTTCCTCACCTGTAAAATAGAGATAATAATATCAATCTGATAGCTTATGCATATAAGGGAGAATTTATGTGAAATTTGAAGCAAACATATGTTGATTCCTAATGACCCCTGATTGCTCTGATTGCCTCACAGTGATTCTATACCTAACGATGCTCAGAAGAAAGACATCACTGTTGAGCTCTGAGTTTCAGGATAGAGCATTGTTTGCTTATGTCTACAGGGGATTGATCACCTTGAAAAGCAGACTAATTCAAGAAAGAAGAAAGGATCTCCCAGAAGTTGCACTGCTGGGTTTTTTTTTTTCTTTCTATCTCTTATTTATTTTTTAATACATAAGAACTGGAACTTGGAGGAGTAACTACAGAGGAAATCATGGAGCAGGGAAGAATAAAGGAATAGAATCAAAGGAAACCACGCTCTCTAAGGAAAAGAAGACTTCTGATCACAAGGAGTAGCTTGAAAGGATTTAAGATGGATGAGACCAGATGCTCCTTGGCTCACTAAGAAGAAAGCTAGCACAGCCCACCCATGCTGAGACTTGGATGCAGTGATAGACCCACAGGATTGTGAGCAGGTATTCAAAGACACCAAGTCCAGGGACAGTGTCTCTCTGTGGTTACTACCTCCAGGGTCCACATGATCCCTTGTGGATTTTTTGCCTAGCCCACAGCTTTACAAATAGTCTCTTTATTAGACTCTACCTAAATTATCCCAATTTCCACGTGCCATCTGTTTTCTGCTGGGAACACTGATTTTATAGATCTTAATATCATAATGTCAGAAGTTCAAACTTACCTAAGAAGATTATAGGAACCAGATGCTTTTATTGGACCATGAGATAACAAAAAAAATATTTTGGAAAATAGAAATGTGTGCCAGAATATCTTAGTTTCTTGAGGACTAAGTTCTGACAAATATGTCGGAATTTTTTTAGCTAAAAAAAAAGTCACATTTAAAAGTTAAAAATATAAATAAAATAATTTCTCTAAAAATATCAAACAGTGTCTCTTCCTGTGCCTTTTCCAAGTGATTTAGCGAAAAGGTGTGGCTGAGTAAGGAAGATGTCTGTGGGTGGAAGGGGCAGGAAGAGGTGGTTCAGCACAGGATTTGGAGCCTGAGCAAAGAGGATGTGTGCCTCACAGAGGGCTGGAGTCACTCACCTGTCGGAGGACACTGTAATAAAGGGGTGGCCTGCCATGGGATGTCATAATTAGAGTGGGCTCTGGAAAGCGTTTGTTTGTGAGTGTGATCTTCAGGAATATTGAGCCTGAGCAGGGCAAGGCGAGTATCCACATAGGAGGATGACTGTATCGGCAGCTGGGTTTGGGATGTCAGAGCTCAAGAAGGGTGAGGAAGCATTCATGCAGAGTATTATCTCCACACAGCATCAGAGCCTGAGCGAGGTGGGGAAATTTCCACATGGGGGACCCAGGGTGGCCCAATGCAGGGTATCAGAGACCAAGCAGCAGGGAGAAGAGATCTCTGCAGTGGCAGGGCAACAGTAGCCTCTCAGGCTGGGGTGCTGAAGCCCAAGCAGTGTGAGGAGGGTATCTATGCAGTGAGAGGAACAATGTTGGCAGACAGGTGTGTCAGAGCCTGGGCAAAGTAAAGAGAGTATCCATGAGGGATCAGAGAATGACAGTGGCATGGTCCAGTGGAGGATATGAGAGCCCAAGCAGGGTGAACAGATGGTGTTTGCAAAAGTAAAGGAGGACAATCTCACAGAGGACAGGTTACAGACAACAGGAATCATCAAATAAATAAATGCATTAAGGAAAATGGAGTCAAGATTCTCACTATTTAAAAAGAAAGTTCAATATATAAAACAGGAGAAAACCACAAAGAATGCTGTAGTGTTGAACTGGAATTGCAGATACGGATATAATCCCATAGTTTTTAATATATAAACAGATACATAAAGCAATGCATAAGATGTAAATGTGTGCATATGCATATCTAAGGTATATACATATACTCCCTCCCCAGCTCTGACACAGCTATGACAGGGAAAATACAAAATGAGCCTGGAACATCTTTAATGGCTAAAATGTAAAGAAGCATTTGAAGATGGATGGGGACATATCAAGAGGACACAAAAGCCAGCTTAACAGAGCTCCAACTAGTCAAATCGCAGACAATTAGAACATCAAAAATTAATAAAAGTAATGGATTATGAGCTATTGAATAAAAGAAGAATCCAAGTGTCTATACTAGTATAAATATATCCATTGAATAAATTGAAAGGTTGAGGAGTAGTGAGATATTTACATAGTTTCATACATAGTACCTCCCTTCAAAAAAAATGTATTAACCACAATGGAAAAAGTAATAATTTTAGAGTGGGGAAGTCTAACAGAATCCACTTAATAAAGTGGTCAAACATCACCAGTAATGGGACAAGTGTAAATCATGTGTGTCCTGACAAACAAGAAAAAAATGAGGACACAGTATCACTTCGGTGATACTTCCACCAAAGGTGCATATTGCAAACCTAATAATGAAGAGACAGCAGACAAACCCAAATCAAGGAATGTTCTACAAAATAACTGGTCTGTACTCTTTCAAGAATATCAAGGCCACGATAGTCAAAGGTAGACTGAGGAATTGTCATAGACTCAAAGAAACTAAAGAGACACAATATCTAAATACAACACTCAACTGCATCCTTTTGTTATGGTTAGGGTACTTGGAGAAACTTAAAAGGGTCTGACAATTAGATATTAATGTATCAATGCTACCTTCTGATTCTGATAGTTGCTCTGATTATACAGGGGAATGTTCTTGGTTATAGAAAATGAATACCTAATTATTTGAGCGTGACATGACATCATGTAAACAAATGATTCTCAAAATAGTTCAGGGGAAAAGAAGGGAAATTCTTCGTGCTGTATTCCTAAATTTTACTTAAATCTGGTACTGTTTAGAAATCACTCTGAAAAAGTTATTGATTGTTTCATCACAATTGAGCATTAAGTGTCCTGCCCCTCAGTCATTTTGAATATGCAAACTGGTGCTTCATGAGTATTTTTGCTTTTTATAGTTCCTTCAGCAAAGAGAATTCAGACCTATTCTTAGGAAGATAATCTGGGTCATATAATTTATAGGGTATCAGCTGGCAACATGACAATCCCAGTGAGATTTCTTTCTCTTTTTTTAGCTAACTGCTTCCACTTAGAAATGAAACTTTAAATATTCTGCTCTGACCTTTTTGCCTGGGAGGAGAGTTTAATTACCTGCCCAGTTTACATAAATTATGTCGCCTGTTTGTCTAAAATTGAATCCTGGGCAGAGATCAATATGGCCTCAGAAAAGCCAGAGCAAATGACTTCTCTCAAATGCCATCAAAGGTCACAGGAACCTTTCCTGCTTGGATGGGGACACATTCTGTTCGACAACCTGGAGCCTGTCAAAGGCCTGCTGCCTGCCGCCTTGGGTACCAACCGCAAGAGCGTGATTGATCATCAGTTAGAGGACACTGGGTACAAACTCCCTCAGGAGTCAGCTGTGTGGAATTAATTGAATACCATGATGAGTCTGATTCATCATTCTCAAAAAAAAAAAAAAGAGAGAGAGAGAGAGAGAAAAGAGAGAGAAAGTGGTACAGAACACACCCAGAGCTTGATGCATGAGGCCTTGTGAGGTAAATTGTAATTTATACTCAGGATCCTAGTGGTCATAGGTGGTGTGTGTGCTATTTGGTTGCAATTTCACAATATTATCCAGAAAAAGAGTATGTTCGGATCTTTCTTGTGTTCTATTATTATTTCCTTCAGGAAGGAGATACTCCATGAGTGTCAACGATGTGTCTGGCTCTATTCAAATAACTGCATTCTAAAATATTTCACAGTAGAGATATACATAAGATATAAAAAGATTTCAGGCAGAGATAGGATTTTCATCTGGGATACCCAGAGAAAGATTCGTAGAGGATATAACATTTAATTGGTAACTGGAAGAAGGGGTATGATTGTAGTAAATATTTGGGAAATGAAGGCAAGCATTAATAACAAGAGCAATGTCATAGAAATTGTGCAGATTTGAAGCCCAGCAATGACTCTGATATGACCAGAGCACCATGATTAATAGTCTTGGAAGAAGAGGACAGCTCGTGGGTGCTGAAGTCTGTCCCTTATAAAACATATGCATTTAGCATAAAACCAGAGGGTGAAGAACGGTTAATAACAAACAAAAACATGTGGGAAAACTGGAGAGTACCAGTAACTTAAAGGAAAAAGAAGGTGAGATCCAGTTAGGAAAAAGTGATGAACAAGGTCAAAAGATAGAGAGAGGTCAAAATGAGTAGAGCTGAGAAAATGCCACTGATAAGGTGACTGCAAAGTGATTCCAGTCTCAGAAAGCATGAAAGACACCAGATCTCAAGGACAAGGAGGAGACTCTGTAAGAAAAGTTAATGCGGGAGGCATGGATTGGCCTTTCTCATAATTTGGTGGTGAACAGAGATAGGATGGAGGTAAAGACGGCAGTAGAAAGAGAAAAAAAAAAGGAAAAGAAGAGGAATTGGGATGGGTTTGGTCATGGAAAGCAAAGCATTGTGGTAGGCAGAAGTTTGGGGCACCAACACAGAGCAAGAGGTGAGTGCAGTAGATCATTGTTATATCAAGTTCTCTTGGTGGGAGAGGTGACAGGAGATGAAACTGAGAGGACAGGTTAGGTGATCTTACTATTTTGCATGCATTAGCAGCTGATCTAAATGTGCAAGAACAAAAGGAAGTTTAAGGAAGGAGAGAAAATTTGAGGAATAGAGAGTCAAGTGTGAATAGCAAGTATTGGGGAGGATTTCAAACAAATGCATAAAGCTTTTGTATTAAAAACAAAAGAAACATGTCAAGGAAGGGTAGGGTAAACTATTGTAAAGTACTCTGATAAAAAGAACTCAAGATCCAATGGCTTGCGGAATAAGATGTCTATTTCTTTCTCGTTCCCAGGGTGAAGTATCCAGGTTAGTGCTGGCTCAAGTCTATAATGGCTTTGTCATGTTCAACATGTGACTTCCAAGTTTCTTCTGAGTGCCACCACCCAGAAGTTCTGAAAGAACTTAGAAGAATGTGCATGGGGTTTTTTATGTCCCAGATCTGGAAGTGGTACATATCATTTCTGCTCATATTCCATTAGTAAGAATCCAGTTCCATGGTCCATCCTGATGTAAATGAACAGCTAGCCATCTCTGTGAAATCTATGGCTATTTTAAGAGATCAGGACTAATATTAATACATCATATCTCTAAAGGCTTAGAATGTTCTTCCCCAAAGACAGAAACAAGGACAGACAATACTAATTATTCAGGAAATCGGCTTCAAATTCTGAAGAACATCAAGGGCCACAAGTTGCTGGAGCTCTCCTTGGTGCTGAGCACAGGATAGCTGCCTGGATCATTCACTGTAAATAAGATTGTCATAGAGGGTGCCTGGGTGGCTTAGTTGGTTGAGCAACTGCCTTCTTGCTCAGGTCATGATCCTTGAGTTCCAGGATCGAGTCCCACATCGGGCTCCCAGCTCCACGGGGAGTCTGCTTCTTCCTTAACCTTCTCTCCTCTCATGCTCTCTCTCACTTTCTCTGTCTCTCAAATAAATAAATAAAATCTTAAAAAAAGAAAAAAGATTGTCATAGAAAAGGATAAGAAGCACCATTGTACATAGACTTTGAGGTGCTATATCAAAAGCAATTTTGCTGCTCTTATAGGAAATTTTCTTGAATACTTTAAGGTTTGCCCTCTCGATGGGAATGACTAAATCAAGGAGTGCAAGGAGTCATGGACTGGAAGGTAGATAATCTGGAATATAGTCTAATGATTTGATCATTCTCTGATGTCTAGTCAAGGCACTTCTTTCTCCTGGTTCTCAGTTTTCCTCTCTAAAATGCTGATAGTGAGTGCAAGGGATCTTATAAGCTTCCCTAGCTCAAAACTAAATATGTAGTAAAGCTTTTTAGAGTTGACAATATTTTCTTGCATCTAGTTTCATGAAGCAAGAGCCCAAGTGAATATGCAGCAATAAGGCATTCTCAAACATTGATGCTTGGAATATAAATTCGAACTTCTCTGTGGAAGGTAGTTTGGTACAGGTTCCAAGATCCTTAAGTAAGTTCATGCTTAAGGAAATATGAGAAACCTAGGTGTCTATAGAGAAGAATATATAATTATATTTAACAGAGAAAATTAAAAGCAATCAAAGTGTACAAATTCAATAGGAACATTAAATACAATGAATATATGCTGTTATTAAAAATAGGATTTTTAAAGTTTAGTTAGCATAATGGATATTGAGAAACCATGAAAATATTTGGTTAATTATTTAAGATAATGGAGATATACCATGCTTCTAGCTCTAAAAATGTCAACCCTTCCCAACACTCTCTTGTTCCTATCATCGCCTCAGCTCCGATCATCACCTAAAATCTATGTATTCTACTTACCGCCTTTACTTTTGTCTCTCCAAACTGGGATGTATGCTCCAGGAGGATCATAATAAGTTTTGTTTTTTTGTCTCCTGCTTTCAATCTCAGGTCCTAGAAAAAATACTTGACAAATAATAGGTATTCAATAAATATTTGCTGAATGGATAAATTTAATGTCAAGTGATAAAGTAGATAAAATTAGATATATATCATGACAGTTTTAATTTTATAAAGCTAAACATATGTGTGTATATGAGTTCGAATATGTCCTAGATATTTACCATAAATTTATTTCATCTAGAAATGCAAAAGCATAATGGAAGTTCAAAATAGCTGCTCAGGGGTGCTGAGGTGGCCCAGTTGGTTAAGCATCTGCCTTCAGCACAGGTCATGATCCCAGGATCCTAGGATGGAGTCCCACATTGGGTTCCCTGCTCAGCGGGGAGTCTGCTTTTCCCTCTCCCTCTACCCCTCCTCTCTGCTCATGCTTTCTTTTTCTCTCACTCTCTCTCTATCAAATAAATAAAAAAAAAACCCTTTGAAAAAAATAAAATAAAATAAAATAGCTGCCCAGTTTTTTAAACTTGGGTGATTTTCTTCTATTTTAAATTCAATATGATTTGCAATGAGATTTAGTTGTGTGTGTATCTGTGTCCATGTCTGTGTGGCTGGGTGTCTCTGTATGTCTGTGTGTGTTTGTGTGTCTTTGTGAATGTGTGTCTATGGTGTGTGTGTATGTGTGTATGTGCATGTGTCTGTGCATATGTGCTTGTGTGTCTGTGGGTCTATGTCTGTGTAGTCAGGCTGTGCTGATAACTCCAGGTCCCTTCCTTCTGCTATGTGACAGAACTGATATTAATTCTCATTTCATCTGTAGGTTTGGCTTCCTCTGTAGTCTGTTTTCACCACCAGCTCTTGCTTGAACTGTCACAAAGCCTTTTAACAGATCTCTCTTTGTTATCACTCTTGACCCTACAATCCACTCTTCATATAACTTTTATAACTTAAACCTATAAAATTGATCCTGCCATTCTGCTATTAAAAACCTTCAACAGCTTTCCTTCACACTCAGAACAAAATCTAAACTCCCATTAATATGGCTGAAAGACTTTGGCCACTTCTTCAACCTCAGCTCTTGGCAAGCCCTCCCACACTCCCTTTACTTTACTACACTGTTTCCCTGGTCCTCAAGACACAAAAACATGTGCGAATCTCAAACCTTTGTACTAGATTTACTGCTGCCTGAAATGTCCCTCCCTCAGATGATTTTAAGCTAGTTGCTTCTGATTCTCCTGTTCTCTGATCAATATCACTTCTTAAGGGGGGGTTTCCAGGACTCCCATCCCATCCAGTCCCACATAAGTCACTTTCCTTCTGCTGCCTCACTGTGTTGACAATAAACCATGTATCCTTGTCTGAAATTATCTTGTCCATTTGCTTATTCATTCATCATGTGTATCTATCTCCACCTTAAAAAATATTTTCCTGGGAGAAAGAGAATTGTCTGTCTTGTCCTCTATATTCCCAGGACCTAGCACAGCACTGGATATATGGAGTTACTCAGTAAATACTTGTTCAGTGTATGAATTAATGAGTTAGAGCTTGACTCATGTCTGCTTCAAGGTCTGGTATCCCTCCTATTCCATTCTCAGTTACTTCCATTCTGGCTATTGCTAATTAACCCCATTTTTACTCCTTCACTTTATTTTCATAAGATTTTGAAGCAAGGTTCGGGCATCAAATCATAAAGTTCTGGGTAGAGATATGAGTAGAGGACATTCACAAAGACCTGTGTGAGGAGAAGGACAGAGAAAGGTAAGGGATTTGATGATATTTGTTAAAGCCTTGGTGAAGTCTACAGTGATCAGATTAATAAAAACTCCTTTTTTATAAAAGACAGCCAAATCAAACTACTATAATCAAAAATGTAAAAATAAAAATATAAGGAATTGATGAGCTATGTTATAAGAAAATTCAAGGATATCCTGGCTTCATGTTGAGTCACCATGTTGTATACCTGAAACTAATAAAACACTGTAGGTTAACTGACTGGGATTAAAAGAAAAACTTAAAATAAATAAATAAATAGAAAGATAAATAAATAAATAAATGTTTTAAAAAAATTCTCACTTCAAGCATTGGTGAATCCAAGTGATCAAAGAATCTTATCAGAAATGTGTTTAATTAATCTTTCATATCTGTTTCTTCTGCATTGGCATTTTTTTTTCAAATGATCTCTTCTCAGGTAGAAGTGACCACCAACACTTTCAGTGTAAATCCTAATAGCTTAGCAATATCAGTGAAGAGGTGACCATTCTTAATAACTACAGCAAAAATTTCAGGAAGTCTCTGCTAGGCAGATATATTAGTTAGCTATTCCTTCAGAATAAGTCACTCTAAAACATTATTTAAATGATAATGATAATTCATTCTTATGAATGGGTCTACAAATGGGCTTGGTGGATCTGTTAGTGTCAGATGGGCTCATTGGTATGTCTGACGTCACTGTGGGATAGCTGACTCTGTTGAACTTGCATGGGCTTTCTACATATTTGGGCAATGGCAGGCTGAGTATTCTAGAGTAAATTTACTTAGAACAAGCATGTTCTCCTACATGTATCTCTCCTTTAGCAACTTAGCCCATACTTTTTTCATGGGAGTGACATGATTCTAATAGAGAAGGTGGAGATTCACAAGACACCTTGAGGTCTAGATTTAAGATTAACATTTCACCTATGCTGCATTCCACTGACCACACTAAGTCTACAAAGTCATTGCATATTAAAGGGAGGAACTTAATGGTAAGAACTTCCAAGTCACATTGCCAAGGGCATGCATACAGGGAAGGTAGAAAATTGAGATCATTTTTGCAATCATTCTCACACTGGACTTGGTTCAAAGGCCCATTATTAAAATATTCACCATGAACCAACTATTGACAGAAAGCTCAGGAGTGAAGGAAAAGCAAAGGGCTCTTCCTGTAAGAACGGGTGATTAGAAAGAAAAAACAGCCATTTCCTCTACATGGATGTACAAACAGGAAGCCAATTTATTATAGTGATTTATAGTCTAAGGTTTTGAATCAGACTGTTGATGTGGGAATCAGAACACTGCCTCTCCAGAGGTATATTTCACACAGTACTGAACCTCCCCTATTGCATTTTTCTCATCTGTAGGATAAACATCATCACAGTTCTTCCCTCATGGAATTCTTCAGAGGATTAAATGAGACCATACAATAAAAGGCTATGAAGGGAACTTGCCACTTAGTACATGTTCACTAAACTTCATCTGTTTGTATTATTATTGTTATTATTATTTAGCAATAGTGAGGTCTTAAAAAATTATGATACAAATAGGAACATGTCAGGAACATCATTTAAAGGAAGGAAGCTTAGCTTTCTTTATGATGATGGAGTGAAACGCCTCCCTTTCATCTGCACCACACTTGCTTTACTGAATTCAGTTTCCAGTATCATAGTAGAGCCTCGAGGGGAAAATATCCTTCCATAAAGAAAGTTAGGTAAATTTCAGGCTTAAGAAAACAAAAGCTATAAATATAAGCCTGCGGCAAGGGCATAAACCTGTGTCAGCATGGTTTCAGGGTAGTACTGGAGTCCATCATCAATTATTTAACAAGGTCAATATTTGTGGCACAGAGAAGCATTTTAGCATATATTATTTATGCAGATGATTGTAATAGGTACTCCATCCTCGAACAGGGAGCTTCGAGAGTGGAATACTATTAACAAGAAAACTACTTGGCCCAGGAAATAGGATATCTTCTTTTCCAGGAAAATGTTTCTCTTTCTCTCTTTGCATCTCTATCTCCACTACTTATTTTACACAAGAGTCTCTAATAAATCTCCAATTACTGTGCTTCTCCATGCCTGATATTATGTCAGATGCTATGGGGAGGTAGAGGAAGGTTCTAGGAAAAAGAAATATTGGTTCTGGCCCTCAGGAAGCCCATGATCTAGATGGGTAAATATAATTTCAAGTATTAAGAAGGGAAGAAAATGGCTCATATGAACAAATGCTGTAACGTGAGATAGAGACAGATGTTTAGAAGTCACCTTTAGAAGAAAGAAGATCAGTGTGAGCTGAAAAATCATGATGAATGTAACACAGGGTATGGCATTTCCCCTCAAATGTGAGAGATGGCTGGATGGGAGCAGGGGAGATCAGAGGCTGCATTCTCAAACTGACAAATCTAAGAAGAAAATAGCACAGAGGATGCAGTGAGTTACTTGCATCTGGAGAGGGAGGAAGCTCCTTAGAGAAGGCTCGTTTGGGGTGGGAAAGGCAGAAAGAGCTGGATATTCAAGATGTGACTCTCCCATTCATCAACTCACTGGAAAGCATGACTGCCAAACTGAGGTTATTAAACTTGATCTTGTATAAGCAATGTGGAGCCACGGTAGGTTAAAGTCACTTTTTCATCAACTCAAAAAATAGTAATCATGACATCTTATCGGATGACTACTGGGAGCCAGTCCTGTACTACAAACAACAGGGATATAAAGATGGACAGGCCGCAGGAACTTATTTCTAAGGTCCACGGGGGGCGGGGGCTAAAACATACACTCACACACACACATAACTCTACTACTATCTATAAAGTTCAAATTGCATTAAGAGAAGTCCAAATGGCCATTCAGAGGTTAGATAGCTTTGGACAGCAGGAAAGAAAACACATGCCTCAGTGTCAAGTGTTAAAACTTTCACTAGAGTGAACTTCATTCACTTCTCTGGTTGTAGTAAGCAGTTGTATTTCTAGGCTCAACTAGCCAACTCTGGCTCTTTGTTCCCCAGTCATGGCTCAGAGATCTAGCAAGCCAATCGCTGAGGTAAAGGCATTTATACCAAGCTCTTGGAATTGTTCTGGCTCCACTTACCTGTCCTCCAGGACTCCCCTTAGCATCTTACCACCTGCTCATGTCTGAAAGTCTAATGTGAAAGGTGCTCAAGGAAAAGGAAATATCTAGCATTCTGGAAATAGAGGGCTTTTTTCACCTGCTTTGGAACTCTGGCTCTATGTTCATAGGTGAGTGGTAGTTCCATGGTGACATGGAACAGATAGTAACTTTTCTAATCCCATTCACTGGGTCTCTGCCCTCCTCCTGGACAGAGAGGATGACGTGAAGAATTTAGAGGTCTTCACTGAGAGGTCTCCAGCAGAAAACCATCAGACTGTAACTACTGGTAGACACCCACTCCTCTCCTCCCCATCCAGCTTCTCCAGTTCTTTTTTTAAGATTTTATTTATTTATTTACTTGAAAGAAAAAGAGTGAGAGAGCATAAGCAAAGGGAAGGGCAGAGAGAGAGGGAGAAGCAGACTTCTTGCTGAGCAGGGACCCTGACGCAGGACACTGGGATCATGACCTGAGCCGAAAGCAGACGCTTAACCGCTTGAGCCACCCAGGCACCCCAGCTTCTCCAGTTTTAAATAATAATAGGTAGCAAGAGTTAAGGGCTTTCCATGTGCCTGAACTAAGCTTATGAACGTACAATGTTTTTCACTCCTTAAAGAAACCCTCTAAGGTAAGTACTATTATCATTTCTATTTTACAGGTGAGATTAAGTAGAGGTTAAACAATGTACCCAAGGTCACTGATCCATTAACTTCTGGGAGCTAGGATACAAACAAAGGTATGTGGAAGTTAAATCTTGGGAAGTTAAACCTTGGAAGTACACGTTTTTGTACTTACTCCAACATAGTGTCCGTAAAAATGAGCTTCTTGCCCTGGAAACAGGAGAGTATGTCACTTCTAAGGATTGTCTCATACTGTAGCAAATGATTAATAAATGTTTGTTGAATGAGTATATAGATTAATACGTATTAATTTATTAATTTTATTATTAATATGTATTAATATGTATATGTTTCATACATCCAGATAGGTTCATATTTATCTATCAAGATGCACGTGTCAATATACAAATATGCCATACAGAATTCTTAAAAAATACATATAGGTAATTATCTGTTTATTCTTTCTCTACTAAGTGATAAGACATGTAAGGCTAATGCTGTATGTATTTACTTACCACTGCATGACAGCTCTTAGTAATGTGCTCAGCTTGTAAGAGGCACTCATTACGTAGTGGTGGAATTGCAACATAAATGGCCATCTATACTTATCAAGGAATCTTATCTAAATTTCTTACTTAAATACAAGTCTACATATATACAGATCCTGTGATGTAGGGTGCTAGCCTTCGAAAGGCTATGGGCTATGCAACCTTCTAGGATAAATCCTTGGAGTTATATGACTACCTTCAACAGTGAGGAAAGTATAAGTAACAAGATCTGCCAAGCTACAATCAAATTACTCCAAAATAATTTGATTCAACAGAAAAATATCTATTTTTGAGTCCTTGCTGCATCAAGTTGTTGATGGACAGTGCAAGGGAAACACAGAATTGAGAAGCAAGTCGTAGCATTTAAGCTGTTACTGTGATTGAGGGAATGAATCCCACCCATTAAACAAGCAGAGAATAGCACAGGATGCTAAGGATCACGTCTTTGAGGCCCAGGGTAAGAGTAAGTACCGTGATAGTTCTTTGACAACTAGAGAAATTACAAAACATCCAGGGCTTTTAATCAATATCTGCTAAGTGAACAGGTGGGGGATTTGTTCTGAATGTCAAAAGATTAGCCTCATTAGAGATGAGTGAAAGGAAGAGGCAAAGGACGGAAATCAGAGTTCACAGAGTTTGGAACTGGATATATTGGACTCCTGATCTCAGTCCTTCTCCCTTCCTCTCTGTTTGACTTCAGCATTCCTCAGTATCCCTATCTGTAAAATGGGAATTGCAATAGTATATATTGTGTCTATAGTTACCATGAAATCTAAATAAGATACCACATAGAAAGTGGTTAACACAATGCCTGCCACAGAGTGATGACTCAATAAATGTTAGAACTGTTAACTTCACTTATTATAAATATAATTTGGGAAGTCATGTAGTTAGAATATTAGAGCTGGAAGGGACATGACTTATCACTAAATTGAGCTCAGTATAATATAGAGGCAATGAGCTTTCTTCCAACCATCTTACTTCTGAGGACAGGTGGAAATTCAGCAAAGTTGAGCAGAACTTTTTTATTTGTATTTATCTTTTGAGATATTTCTATTGATTTTCTCCAGAGCAGGGTCATTGTAGAGGGCCTTTTTAAAACCAACTTAATATAGCATGTTTCCCCATTTTCATCAAGGATTGTAACCAAGGCCAATCTATATAGAGACGGGCTTTCAGCAGAAACAGCAATTTCATTAAGCTCAATGAGTTTCATCACAAAACTCTTCCAGCTAATGGTGAGAGTAAAATATGTTCAGATTCCTCCTTTGTCCTTTCATTAATGAATTAGAGTACACACAAACTCAATATAAGTGACAGAGAAGGCTTGGGAGCATCATTGAAATCATCCCTACCAAGGGCAGCCTGCATCCACAAAGCCCGTTTCCCATTAGTAAAAGGTCTTACCCAGAGCAGGATGCCACTCTCTATTGCCTTTATATATTTTTTTATGATTTATTTATTTACTTGAAGGAGAGAGAGAAAGAAAGAACATGCACACATGGGGGAGGAGCAAAAGGAGAGGGAGAGAATCTCAAGTAGACTCTATGCTGAGTGCAAAGCCGGGAGAGGGGCTTGATCCCAGGACCCCAAGATTATGACCTGAGCCGAAATCAAGAGTCCACTGCTCGGCTGACTGAGCCACCCAGGCACCTCCTCTCTACTACCTTTATACGACATGTAGTAGGAGTGGCTAATCTGAGCAGAGGCACAGCCCAAACATGCAGTTTGAGCCCTTTTGCCATGGGATTTCATTGGCTTCACTCTGGTCCTGGCTCAGCCTCTTGCTGGCTCATGTTTTTGACAAAACTAAAACCCTCATTGTCTCTTGTATAGTGTATTGAGAGAGCCCCATAGTTGGTTGTCCTGCCCATCCTCTCTTCCTGTCTCCAATCCATTCTCCACAGAATTGATCAAAGTATCTCAAGCACAGATCTGCAAATTTCCTACTTTTTAAAAGGCTGCTTTGGCTTACAACCTCACCTCTAAATTCTTACTTGCTGTTATTATTACTACCACCATCAATACCACCATCATTATTTCTAAATAAAATCCAAAGTCCTTGGAATAGAATTCAAGATTTTCAAAACTCAGTATGTCTAGCTTTAGAGTAATTGGGATGACTACCATTTATTGAAAATTAATATGTTGCAGATGTTGGGCTGAGTGGTTTCCCTCCATTGTCTCATTTCATTCTCACAACAATCCTGAAAGGTAGCCTTACCATGACCATCCAACAGATGAGGACACCGGGGTCAGGAAAAGTAATGTATATTGTGAAGGTGACATAGTCCATAAGCAACACTCAGAATTCAAACCCAGATTGATTTCGCTCCCCCGTCCACATTGTTAACCACCAATCTCTCACCTTCATCCCCTTGGCCTAGCCCCTAATCCATTCACCCACACCTGACTGCTGATGTCTTCTAAGGAAAACTAATCCTGCCAACTCTCTTTTGACTCTTGTGCATGCTTTTGGTTCTCCACAGGAGATGCTGGAATATCTTCCAACTCATTGAGGCAAAGGAGCTTCCTTAAGTGTTCCTTTAGTAGATGCTGTGAGTGCCCCACCCAGTTTCCATGAACAGCATGGGTGCAGATAGTGGCAGCTGATGTTAACTATTCCAAAGCTTACCTTTGGCTTTCAGGATCCACCTTCCCTAGAGATTTCCATGATGTGACC
This sequence comes from Nasua narica, assembly GCA_028533885.1. NCBI lineage: Eukaryota > Metazoa > Chordata > Mammalia > Carnivora > Procyonidae > Nasua > Nasua narica. The sequence continues at coordinate 157,937,764 of CM052798.1, read as the reverse complement.
CCATACACCCAACAACCCACCCAGGGCAAATGATTGACCTATGAGGGCAAATAAAAGCTCTAGCCCTTGCCTTAGGTAGGACAACCTCTATGGTGCAATTTAAAAGCACATCTTTGTGTAGTGCTTCTCCTGCCCTATCTTACTTCCCTTACTATACAGCTCCTCTAAGAGTACACCCTAAATAAGTCTCCATCTCAGCATGCTGCTTCCCGTGAACTGATATAAGTTCACTTCCTCTGTGAGGCCATTCTTGGTTTCCCCAGAAAGACTTTACATCTTCATCATCAATGCACATAGAACATATTTCCATTATGGTACTTAGTGCATTGTTCTGATAATATTGTATTGACAGTTCCTCTCCCACAATAGATTGGCAATTCTTCTAGGTCAAGGATTGTGCCTTTTGAAGCCCACTATCCTCACATGGTGATAAGCACTCAGGAGACACTTCATACTTGCCAACTCTCTTGAAGACTTCTGTCCTGCCAATCAGACTGGCAGTGCCTGATTCAAAGAACCGTGGTGCTCTGATCTTCTAGCCCTCTTTCCTTGGGACCCAGGCTCATATGATCAGAGGGCATTGTGTTAATCTCCTTATATTAGGTACTGCTTTGCTTCTGCTTTCTTATCCATAGATTCCCCACCTCACTGTCTGTTCCCCTACCCTTGGTTTATTTTCCTTTCTCTCTTTCTCCTTTCCAGACTGCAAGGCAATGTGGAATTCAAAATTACAAATCTGAGCCAGCCAGATGACCCCCTCAGCTGGATGCAAATGTATGCCCTCTTTAATTTATGAATGTCATGTTTTTTATAGGGAGGGAGAAATATCCCGTTAAATGGTATCCATCTCCCCAATCCCATTAATAAGCCAATAAAAAAGTTAAAGAGAAGTTCATGGAGATAGACTGGCTTCTGTGATAGTATGTTGGCTAAATGAAATATTAATAAAAATACAACATGTGTCTGTGTCAGATTCCTCAGTGAGGAGGGCTAAGACTTTAATTAACAATGTGAGTTTGTAGTCATTTGTTGCGTGGCTGCAGTGTCTTTTCTATCTGAGTTAGTTTTTTTTATCATGATCAAATGGGTTTTAAAACACAAATTAGGTGGCTAAAAAAAGAATCATTGAGTGAGAATTAGATGCTTTAAGTACAATGACTCAATTAATGGTTACAACAGTCTAAAAGCTAAGCATTTCATTAGCTTCTTTTTTTAGATGTATATTTTTATTTTTTAAATAACTTTATTAAATTATTATTATGTTCAATTAGCCAACATAGAGTACATCATTAGTTTTTGATGTAGTGATCAACAATTCATTAGTTGTGTATAACATGCAAGCAGGACATTGAAACTCAGAGAGTGTGATTGGCTTTCCCAGGGTCACCCAAGAAGCAAGTGTCAGAACTGATTTTGAATTCTTATTGATCTACACCCAAAGTATACTCTCTTTTCACCATACCATACTTTATGAGAACCTGCCATAAATCGGGACAAGATTTAAACAGAGAAGTAATGAATGAAGTTGATAGAAAAACCCAGAACTCCTGAGTTGGGGAAAATGCTAAGGAGGTGGGCAGCACTTCCAGCAATGAGAGGAAGACTTCTTTCAGCCAGCTGGGTGTTCTGTTTACAAGGTTTGTTAAGAGAGGAGATGGGAGGCTCAGCATTAGTTAGTATTCAAGACAACTGACCAGGAGAGTTGTTTAGCCAAAGGAAAGAAAGTATAGGCCAGAAGGGCTGGTGCTTTTTTGAATGGGTGATTTTAATCCAGTGATCCAGAATGGGGTAAACAAATTCATCACTATGGTCCCAGCAATGGACTTGGAGAAAGGGAGTTCTCAGAAGAAAGGAAGGGCCCTCATTTGTTAAAGCAAGGCATTCTCCTGATTAAGGGAGTAGGGATGAATCCAATTACTTGGGCTTCTTGATTTATGGGGAAGAAAAAAGGCATAAAGTGAGAGCCAGACTAACAGGTATAAGTAAGATGTAGCCTGTAACAGTCTTGGGTTTGCAAGATAAGTCCCTCTCTCATAGCTCCTGAGCCACATTGGTTTCCTTTGTGCCCCAGGATCTTTGGACAGGCTGCTTTCTCTGCCTAGGACATTCTTTGTCCTCCACTTCACAGAGATAACTCCCATTCACCCTTTGGAGCTCAGTTCAAAAATCCCACCTTCATAAACACTTTCCCCCCTTGGTTCACCCACCCTCAATGTAAGTTGTGTCATGTTCTGATCTTTCTAGCACTTGTGTCGTGGCTCCCTTTACCTTGCAGTAATTGCTGCTCATTAAATAATCAATTAATACAAGTAACTAATTAAACTCTGTGGTTACCTAATTTAGGGCTTTTTTCTGATAAAGATGAAATCCCTATGTGAGAGGAAAGGCAATGTCCTTATTCAGCCCTATATGCCCTATATCTTCAGCATAACACATGGTGTTTAAAATAACGAGCAATAAGTATTTCTGGAAGACCGGACAGGAGGGAAGGAAAGAGAAGATGAATTTTATTGACTTAATCAGATTCTATTGCAATCATTTGCTTATTAGTCTTTCCAATTGGACTCTAAATTCTTTGATTCAGGGAGAGCTTCTTTTTCATATTTATAGCCCTAGAACCCAGAGTAGCCAGTGTATAGTAATCAGTTAAAAACTAATGGGGAATGCCTGGGTGGCTAAGTTGGTTGAGCATCTGCCTTCAGTTCAGGTCATTGTCTTGTCCATCAAGCCCCCTGTTGGGCTCTCTGCTCAGCAGGGAGCCTGCTTCTCCCTCTCCCTCTGCCCCTCCCCCTGCTTGTGCTCTCTCTCTCACTCTCTTTCTCAAATAAATAAAATCTAAAAAAAAAAAAACCAAACAACAACTATTGGAATAGTAAGCTTGGCCTTCTTAAATTTCCACTCCTTTCCCCATTCGTGAGAAAAGGACTGTTTCAAGAATCCATAGCATTTTCCTAAGTGGAGGCCCAATGACTCCAACGCAGGCGGGTAGGTGACCTCTCCCATCAGTCAGGTCCATGTGTTAAAATCAAAGGACAAAGTGGATCACATTGACTTGTGTTGGTTTCTTGAACTTGGTGCTTCTTCTATTCTTGTGACGAAGGACCGGTTGTTTTGTTTGCTTATTTATTTTATGTTTTTATATTTGTTTTTTTTTAGTTTTCAGATCATTGCAGGGGATACTTGATCTCATCTTGTGTGCTGAATTTAGGTATCATGGCAACATCAAGTTACTATAAAAGCCCCTACATGCTTGCTTTCAATACTTTTTCTCATCAGCTGTGGTCCACAGACCAAACTTGGAGCAGTACTGTTCTAACATACTGTCCTAATGCTCAAGCTGCCTATGATGGTTAATAGATTTTAGGTTTACATGATCTTTCTGGAAGAAACATATTATATTTTCCCAAGGCACAGGTTGGCAAACTGCCAGCAGATAGATTGCCAATATTTTTAGTCAGATTTCCCAAGCTCAAAGGTAGGACTGAGCAGGAGAAATAAGCCTAAATGAGCACACAAGCAAACCTCTGACTGCTCCCTATAAGATCTATCTCTGTGTGAAAGGAATAATATAAATTATGTCTCTGTTCATTGCTAGCATGTATAGATGATACATCACAATTTAGAGCAAGATTTATAGAAATATGAACACTTAGATACAGGCTGGTAATTTTCCCCCATACTAAACTTCAATTATCATCCATCACAGCTTAACCTAGCTTTGATTCTTGCATTATCTCATTTATTCTTCATATGATCCAGGCTTGTGTGGTAAACAACTACTTTCTTATGCAGAGGGCAAACCCATCTATTTATGCCAGCCTCACCTAGTCCCCTGAGCAATGCTTTAGATCAGAGAAGTCCCTCTATTTCACGAGTTTCAGCGTGTCTCCATTTGATTGCTCACAACTCATCACAGGGAAGGATCTTTCTAGCAGTCTAGTTGAGCTCCATTTCTTTATGAATTAAAAAAATCTTTCTCTTCTGCTTGCAACTTCTTACCTTCTTTCCACTTCGTGGACTGAATGTAATTGCATGTAGGAACATTGAGTTATGGCATATTCTTTGGTGTCCAGCAGCAAAACAAATAAAAAATCAAAACAACAACAACAACAACAACACCCTCAAGGATAGTCTTATTCCAGTTGTGAAAAAACTGCCTTGGCCATGACTTTTATGTCACTACAATCTTCTAATCATCCATCCTTTCTTGAACTGTCTTATTAACATTCAGAAGGCTCTTCATGGAAGAAAGATCCCAGCGGTTGTTATAACTGTTTTGATTTCCTAGAACTGATTAATTCTCTTATATAAAGAATATTCTTCTTTATTTCTTTCAAATGTTAAAAGATGCATTTCAGCCAAGTGGAGGATATGTGGCTTTCATGAATGTGGTTTGCTTCTTTCATGCTAGTTGCCCATTGGGTTTCTTGGGTGTGTTCAAGGCAGGAGACTTGTAGGTTAGAACAAGAATTCTAAGCAAGACAAAATAATAGTACCTGGAGCCAGAAGCTAAAGTCAGAGTTCAAGCCCACCAGATTTAGCTGAGATGTTAGAGGAATTAAAGAAACTGACTTTATGAAGACTGTCTCTGAAGAAATTCCTTATCTCACGTCCCCCACCATGACCCTCCAAGCCCTTTTTTGTTTCCAGTTCTGACAACCCTTCTTTTCACATGCCTGCAGAGACTGTGGGGGGTGGCTGAGGCTTCTGAAGCACTAGAAAGCTGTGTCAAGTTGTTTGCAAGGCATTTTGAAAGTTCAAAGTGCAAATGGAGCACCAGCACATTCCTTACTTTTAACTTATGAATGATTTAAGACTTTGCAAAACTGTTGAGACTCTAATGTGTCATCTAATCGATTAGGGCCCCAGGGGACTCCTGGGCGGCCAGTCAGTTGGCTGTCGACTCTTGTGTTTCTGCTTGGGTCATGATCTCAGGGTCATGAGATGGAGCCCCACATTGGGCTCTGCACCCAGCAAGGGAGTCTACTTGATATTCTCTTCTTCTGTTCCTCCCACTCGGGCTCTCTCTCTTTCTCTCAAATAATTAAATGAACTTAGATCCGGAAGTGAAAAATCTTGCTCCTCAGCCTGATTTCATGGGTGTTCAGCATGTTCTGGTCTATATACAGTTCACTTTTGGGGACAGGTTGCAACAGGATCTCCTACTTCTCCGCCATCTTGCCCTCCTTCCTCAGATAATTAAATAAACTTTAAAAAAAAATAAAATAAAAATAAAATTTGCACCTCATGATCAAAACGTGCCCACTCAAGACCTTGTGTCATTTGTCCTAAGAGAGTGGCATGCAGGTGGAAGGAGAGGAGTTGCTGGATGTATAAAACCTATGCAGGATTTCATACAAGGTTGTATAAAATATCATCTCATAAGATGGTTGCCAGGAACCTGGGAGCCTTATCATAATCTCCAGTTTATGGTGAGAAAACAAGACTTTAGTAACTTACCCAGGTCACAGAGGAAAGCTCTGTCCTCTCTGAATTCATGGCTGGGCACCTGGCCTTCACTGCCCAGAGATCTCATCCAGTTCATGGATTTGCACTGAGACCTTAGTGATCTCTCTAAAGTGTGAATCCTATCATGTCATCTTCCTACTAAAAAAGTCCCAGAGGCTTCTTAGAGCCTCCGGAAGACCTTATCATCACTCACAAGACCCTGGTGGTTACTGGCTATGTCTTGAATGTACCCTCATCTATTCGCCACTTGCTCACTGCACTCCAGAGACACTGACCTTCTCCCCATCATTCAAACAAATGCATCTTCTCTATTAAATCGGTCAGTACCAGAAAGTATCCTATTTGCTTGTGCTTACTGCCAATACTCAATTTTTGTCTCTATTCATGATCTAAGAATAGTGAGCAGTGCAGAATACAAAACCACTCTCCCATCTTGTATTGATTGCATGTGTGTTTCCCTCTGCTGGAACACGCTTCTTCATCCTCACTTGACTAACTGCCTTTCATCCCTTTTGCTACCTTGGGAGGAACTCCCCTGGCTTCTCCATCCATGGTGGCTACTGTTTCGTGTGCTCCTAATTCCCTCCCTTAACAGTTTTTACCAAGGTCTGTAACTGACTGAGTTATGGCTCTATGATTTGTATGTGACTCCTCCACTAGACCAAAGCATAATAAGAAAGGAACCATGGAGAACCTGCTGAGCCCTTCAAAGGGCCTGGCATAGAGTAGGTATTCAGTAACCATAGAAATGAGTAAAGAAGACCTGAATGAATGAGAATACAAGAGGCATGTTTGTGGCAGACTGCCTTCCAGCGGCTCTCAAGTATGTCCGAAATTATAGCTGCAATCATCTACATGAAAACTGCATGTCAGGAGGGAGAGTTTCCAGAAGGACACAAGTCAGGTTTCCACAAAGTAGCAGAGATGAAGGACTAAGGTGGGTAGTGGAGAAAGAAGGTAAGGCCTGAGGATGATGGCATGGTAGTTACCTATGCAATGCTCTGTAGATCCTCTCTGTGTAGAGAAGACACAGAAGCAGAAGGCCAGAAGGAAAAGATGAGGGACAAAGAAGAAATGGAAAGGAGGTCAACCAAGAGAGGCCTAGAAGGAGGGCAGGCCAAATGTTGGAGAGGGGAGACAGAGAGAACAAGGAGAAGCCAAAGCCTCCCGGTTTTGAAATCTAACCATGGAAAGATTGTGCCTCATTAGAGCAAAGTGGAGTCTGATAGGGCTTCATGGGCCCAAACGCAACTCACGGTAACTATATTGTCATCCTGCTTCTTCTCTTGGGATTTTTCAACCACAGGAGACCCCTGCTGTGGCCTGGCAGACATGGCAGCTCCCTTGCAGCTCCCCTCTAGCTCCCCTCCTCAGTATGTATCCCTCCTTCCTTCTTCCCTGGTAGCAGCAACACTCTCAGCCGAAAAAAACAATTACATTTCCTAGGCTCCTTGGCAGAGGAATGGCCAATGACGTGTAAGGTAAAGCACAGGTGGAAATTCCAGTGGCGCTACCTGAAGATGAATTGAATCAAGCAAGGAGTAGCAACTGCTCTTCTTTTAGCCCTTTCTCTGTCCTTCTGACTGGCCTGCTGGCTGGAGGTCCAGCTGATATGAAGATGGACCATGGCACAGGCTTGAGAATGGAAGCTTGGTGCTCAGGAAGGGTAAGTTGGATAGAAAGAGTCTGTACCTCGGATATCTTTGGAGTTGCTCTATCTACCTTGGACTTGACTTATGTGCATTAAAATGAAATCCTTCTATGGCAGGTCAGTCTTTGGGTTTTCATATATGCAGCCATACCTGATTCCCACTGATGAGGCAGTTTAAATCTGGCTAACATCCCATTCTCAATACAAAATCCCTTTCAGAGCAATGAAAGAAGACAAACTGTGGTATCAAAAACACTCAATTGCTGTTTGACTTTCAGCAAAGGGCTTAATATCCCTGAGCCTCTATTTCTTTTTCTGTAAATTACAGTTAAAAATTCCCTTGTGGGAACTTTGTGAGGATTCAAAGTTCAGAATGTGACTTGCATAAATTAGTAGCTCAGTAGTTATTATAATTATGCAAAATTTCATTTTCTGGGAATAAGTCGATGTTCATTTATTTATTCAGTCAATATTTTCAACACCTATTTTGAGGTAAAGCAGACAGAATTACAGTCAGGATTACTATAGTAAATAAGGCTGATTGGCTTAGCCTGGGTATTTTGGGAGATGCCATTGCAGTTGGTAGATTGGGAAGAAAGCAGCAAATAGCCAACACACAATTTTTGTATCTTTCCTATTTGCAAACTGAGCCATAAAACTATAGGTATGGTCCCTGCCCCTCTACCTGCTCCCAGCCCCATTAATTCCGTTGATGTTCACCTTAACCTGGGGTTTCACAATCTTGCTCTTATTGATGCTTTGGACCTGATCATTCTTTGTCGTGGGAGCTCCCCTGTGCATTATAGGATATTTAGCAGCATCCCTGACCTCGTCCCAACTTGATGCTAGTAACACATCCCCCTTAAATCAAGACAATAAAATATGTCTACAGACATTGCCAAGTATCTCCAGGGAAGCAAAATTGGCTCCAATAAGAATCAGCACCATGAGAACTGAACTTCTCAAGAAGCATGGTTTTCACTGGGGTTGTGTATTTTGTGCTGATGTTGAACTTCGTGGAGGACTAGCCCTGACTCACATGTCAGTTAGCTGCAAGACCCCAGTTCTTCCCCCATAGCCTCTAAAAGATGCCTTCCTTGAGTCTATGGCCTTTGCCAGAGAGTGCATGCCTTTGATCGTAAACTACAAATCTCTCTGACCAGCCTCATCTAGCTGCCTGCTGCTTACTTTCACCTCCCTGCTAACCATGGGGCATACTCTCAGCTCCTGGACACTGCCAACCTCATCTCCTTCCCTAGAACTTCACATGCCTGCCCTGCTCCCACCTCCCCCTTTTGTGAGCTAACACTTACACTCCCACTCATTCCCCCAGGTATCATTAGGGCTTTCTGCTGCCCTCAATCCTCAGTAGGATCTCCTACCACTCTTTGATTTCACAGGACTTCTTCTAATTGGAATTGATGTCTTGAAGAAGATATGCTAAAGTCCAACTACTCTGTTCCACTCTGAATCTTGCTGTGGGCAGGGACCATGTCTGGCTTGGCCTGTGAACCATCCCCAGCATGTTTCCCATGACCTGGCAGGAAGCAGGTGCTCAGTGAATGCTATATGGTTGAAAAACTGATTTTATGAACTAAAAAAAAAATTAAGTAAAATCAAGTGGTTTTAATATTCTTTATTTTATTTTAATTCCATTATAGTTAACATACAGTGTTACACTAATTTTTGGTATACAGTATAGTGATTCAGCAATTCCATACATAACCCAGGGCTCATCACAAGTGCACCCTTTAAAGCCTATTACCTATTTCACCCACCCCTCTACCTACCTCCCCTCTGGTAATCATGTTTGCTCTCCATTGTTAAGAGTCTGTTTCTTGGTTACTCTCTCTCTCTCTCTCTTTTGAAAAACAGGTGTTTTTACAGGAGACAATTAATTTACTACACTTATCACCCTATGTCTTTTTAAAGAGTTCCTATATGTCAAGGAGAGATCTAAGCATCTGCAAAGCTGCCAGTTGCCAATCTTCCTTCTGTTGTTTCCTCTTTTTTGTTCTCTGAATTGAATTGATGGGAAGAGATCAGAGGCAGGAACACATCTGCTAGTCCTGGGAATATCATAATGCAGTGCAAGTTTTGGAAGCTTCTGGAAGCAACCCAATCCTGAAATTCACAATGCATTTGTTTCAAATATCCATCATTTTGGTTCTCTCTAAATTGGAATGTGTAAAAAGAACTCATTGCTCAGGAGTATTATCTAAAACTTGATGTTTTCTGAGAGTCCCACTGTTCTCAGCTAATAAAATCAAGGAAAATCCTTCTAAGAAAATTTCTGAAATTTTTGTTTCAAAACAGAGGTCACCAACTGGGAGTCTCAAGGTTATATCCCAGCCAACAGATGGTTTTTGTTCATGTTTAACCAGATTGACATTGCTGGGAGAATGTTAAAGTCCGTTAACATTAAAAAACCAGAAGATTCCACACAAAAACCTGGATTTCTAGCTTTTTGTGGGAAATCAGAAGATTCAAGAATACTGGAATTATATTCCCTCATGCCGACATTTGGCTGACTGAAGTCTAAGGGATGCATTTTACAGAGCCTGGCTCCCTTGAAGCCATTGCACCTGCTTGTTAACACTTGGCACTTTTACAGGCTTGTAGCTTTGCAACTTCCATTTTCTGCCTTGCCTCATTCTTATCCCTATGAGGAGTATGTATTCCTAATTTATCTCTGATACTAAAAGCCATGCAGGGGTGCCTGAATGGCATAGTGGGTTTGACATCCAACTCAGGTCACGATCTTAGGGTCCTAAGATTAAGCCCCCTGTTGGACTCTGCCTTCAGCAGGAGCCCACTTGAGATTCTCTTGCTCTCCCTCTCCCTCTGCCCCTTACCCCCCAAAATAAATAAATAAATCTTTAAAAAGAAACATACAAATATGAATTCACATATTCACATATTTAAATCATGGAAATATAAATTTTTTACTTTTAATGAGCAATTAGTCCAACCTCCCAGTCTTTAGAAAGGTGCTCTAGGATATGGTAGCCACTAGCCCAAAGTGGCTCTTTAACTTTAAATTAATTTAAATGAAGTTATATCAAATTAAATTTGAAATTTAACTCCTTGGCCACAGTAACCCCATTTCAAGTGTTCCATAGCCAACTGTGGCCAGCAGCTATCATATTGAAGAGGAAACATTTTCCTCATCACAGAAAGTTCTGTTGGACACTGCTACTTTAGAATATCTTTTGTTTAAAGATTTTTAAAATTTATTTACTTTAGAGAGAGAGAAAGAGTGCACAAACAGCGGGGAAGGACAATAGGAGAGGGAGAGAGAGAATCTCAAGCTGAGTGTGGAGCCCCACAGGGAGCTCGAGCCAATGACCCTGAGATCGTGACCTAAGCCAAAATCAAGAATTGGTTGTCTCAGTGACTGAGCCACCCAGGTGCCCTTGGAATATTTCCAATAAATGGAGAAAGTAGAAAAAATAAGAGTATATGGAGTTTTAGAGAATTTATTATTGTTATGGGTTGAATTGTGTCCCTTCAAAAATTGCTATCTTGAATTCCTAATCCCCACTACCGCAGAATGTGATCTTTTTAGGTGATAGGTCTTTATAGAGAAAATCATGTTAAAGTGTGGCATTAGTGTGGGCCCTAATCTACATGATGTACCCTTATCAAAAGGGGAAATTTGAACACAAAGACATGCATAAAGGGAAGATGATATAAGCTACCACAGAGAGAAGATGGCCATTTACAAGCCAAGGAGAAGTCTGAAAGATACTCAAAAATACAGTGCTGCTGGTATCTTGATCTTAGACTTCTAGCCTAAAGAACTATAAGATAATAGATTTCTTTTGTTAAGCTATTTCATTTTGTGGTGCTTTGTTAAGTAGATTTAGAAAACGTATAAACTAATTGTTCATTCATTTGTTGACAAAAATAATGGCTATTAGTTATTCTGTACTAAAAAATGGCAGCAGGCATTTCAAGGAATATCAAGATAATTTGATCTTTTCTCTAAGTTTAAAACTTAGAGAAAAGTGATAAAAACATTATTAAATAACTAACTCAAGTGGAAACTGGTAAATACCTTGTGAAAGTTCTTTTTGCTCCATAAAATTAGCTAGAAAATTTAAGATGATATCAATTCTCCCAAATCCCCCTACAAGGAGTCTTTACAATGAGGATTCAATACTAAGCTCTTTAAACTAAAAGAGGATGATTTCTTCCTTCCTTTAGTGAAAAAAGCAGGAAGTAGTCATACTTCCTCCTCCCCACTCCAACCTCCCGCCTCTGATCACTGCCAGGAGCCCCCTTTAGTGTCCTGACATTTTCTTCCATGGTGGATGCAGCTGGTTACATAAGCAATGTTAGTTGGATCCCACTCAGTCCACAAAGTAACTGCTAGTGGGTCCCCATCAACTGCTTATTAGCAGTATCCCAGATATCACATTATCCAATCAGTTGAATGAGCACTCGAGAAGCTCTGGCTATGATCAAAGCTAAACCTTTTCAGTTTCATGTGCTCCCCAAACCTCCTGTTACCAGAAGCAATAGACCAATGCTCACTGGCCGAGCCTCCCCCAAGGTTGTTTTCATCAAAATCAGGGGCTTCTTTTTCATTAGCTCACATACTTCTAAGATCAAATTTTTAGAATTAATAGTCTAATCATCAGTGGCTCACCTACTTGCTTTAGTTAGAAAGATGAGAAAGATGATTCACTTTCTAATCAGAGTGTGAAAGTTTATAGTCTGATGCCCATTTGCTTTTTCCTCTCAAATTCCCAGACATAATCACAAATAATAATGTCACTTGCCTAATTAAAATCCTTGTACCCTGCTCAGACTCTCATTGTAGGTAGGGACCATGTCTGCCATGGTCTATGTGTATCGCTAATACGAAGCCCATACAGTAGGTACTCAATGAACATTGAATGGTTTGAAACAATTAATTTTATGAAGTAACAAATTTTAATGTGGGAAGTTTTTCGTTGTTAATAAATTAGTTTTACAGACGACAAAAGGACTATGCTATTTCAAAGGATGGAAAAAATTGCTTTCTGCCAAAACGATCATGAAAAGCTTTGTGGAGGAGGTAGTATGTGAGCAGAATCTTTAAGGATGAGGGGACTTTAATATGTGGAATTGGGAGGAAGCGATGATACAGAACAGCATAAGCAAAACCCTGAAGGCAGGAATGCATGAAAGAGAATTATAGTAAACAAAATTGGAACAGTGAATTGTAGGCCAAATTGGAAAAGAACTTTTGATTTTTTTCCCCCTGTATGTAATGAGGAGGTACTATATTTTGGGAAAGAGATTGATATGTTCAGAACTGTTTTACAGGAAAATTAATTTGGCAATAATGCTTGAGAATGAGTGAAGTGAGGAAAATTAGGAGCAGAGAAAGTGAATATGAGACAAGAATGCTTTCATGCCATTATGTTTGTATATTCCTTTTTAGACGGCTGCTGTGGTTATTGTGCTATAGTGACATATTCATCCATCAGACTGAAGAAAGTTGACTATCATTGTATCAGAACAATGTTTTTGTACTCGATGCATTTTGTGCTCATTTCCCTTCTGCTTAATCTTTTTCAAAGTCTTCAGAAATTTCCATCTTCAGCACTGTGTGCCTGAGTTTTGTCCACTCTTCTAGTTAGTGATGGCGATGGACTGCCAATCAAAGAGCAGAGAACTGAGTCCTCTGGGTCTAGTCCTGTGGTTCTCAACCTTAATTTCACTTCAGAATCTCGCCTGGAGAGGTCTTTAACGTCCTCCATGTGCCAGGCCATGCCCCAGATCAATTAAATTACAGTATAACTTGGGCATTAATGATTTCTAAAGCTACCCTGGTAATTCCAATGGTCACCAAGGTTGAGAACCACGAATCCAGAATGTCCCTGCTTTCCTGGAAACTGTCCATCAAGAAACAAACCTTGGAGGTCTGTTTTTGCTTTATAAATACCCATGTTGTTTTTCTCCTGGCTGAAAGTCTGTTACTCCCATGAGAGGAGAAATGAGGTTTCAGTGATGGTAACTGTGTTAGAAATGAGAGAAGATGGCATGAGTGATATCAGGGAGGAAGAATCAGCCACCGAGAGATGGATTCAGGGGTTGAGAAAGGAAAGGGTTAGCCCTGAGCATTAGAGCCCACGTCACCGGGTTGAGTGGGGAGCGATTAACACAATAGGGAGCAGGACGACGAACAGGTTTTACAGGGAAACGATGAGCTCAGCGTTGAACAAAGCTCAGCATTGAACAAATGGAGTTAGAGAAGTCAGCAGGACATTAGGTGGAGGTGTCACACAAGAATTAGATATAAATGGATGAAACTCTGGAAAGAGGCCATGCTGGGGAGACAGAGTCGGGAGTCAGCCGCATCTAGGTTTGTGGAATATATGACACCAGATGGGCTGCTAAGGGCAGGGACCTAGAAAAAGAGCAGTAAGCTAAGGACGAGTCCTACTCACTTCATCATCACGACCCCTGAAGATGACCACTTTTCTTTCTGTGGTCCTTAGCACTATCTGCTATGGCAGAGTATCACTCACATGACATTGACCTCGTAATATGTGTATATCTCTGTCTCCAAGCTCTGGGCTCAACTTTGTCAAGGGCAAGGCCATGAGCAGTTAATCTTCACATTTACCAGCATTGAACCAATTTCCAACACATAGTTGGTCAATGAATGAACGTAAAAGTGAATTAATAGAAAGTATGCAGCCCCAGGGGCAGAAGCCACAGTCATGTATCATGGCAGTGTCCCCATGTTGACCTCGGGGTCAACACCACCACACCCACATTCTATGCTACAGCCCTTGCTTCGGCCTCCCAAGAGTCACTTAAACAAACAACATTAAACTAGGGATTTACACAGCACTTACTGAGCACCTGTTACTGTGCTGGATAAAACAGATAATGCAGTATTTTTTGAAGGACAAAGTCCTTGCCTTCAAGGAGCTTATGACCAAGCAGAGGAGAGAAGTCGCCTCTGCTGTGAAGCCTTCCCTGATACGCACACTGAGGTAATCTCTCCTTTACTCTCTCAATCGTAAGGGCTTTGTACATAAAGTACAGTAGTACTAATATTCTCCTCTGATCCTTTGATGCATCTCTCTCCTTTAAAGAAGATAGAACAATGCTTAAGACAAATAATTGTCTTATTTATCTTTATACCTCAATGGCTAATACACTCACTCTGGACTACCTTGGTTTCTCAAAAATACTGCTGTTTTTTGCTTCTGGGTATTCATGGATGCTATTCCCTCTATCTAAAATGTTAATCTCCAGTTTCATTTGTTGATGGTCTATTTTATCTTAAAATTTCAGCTTAAGTACCATTTCCTCCAGGAAGATTTCCCAGAATCCAGGTTTGCTTTTGGTTAGCCGACCCTCCAAAATGGTCCGTGGCTCACATTTCTTGCCTGTGCCAGCCATATTAGAATTGCCTGAATGTTTATACAGCCTCGCCACCCATTCACATTGTATCAGAAGCTCATTTGATATGAAGGTTATCTCTTAGTTCACACTGTGTCCCCAAAACCTAATTTAATGCCTAGAATAAATTAAACTCCCAACAAAGGTTAACTGAATGAATGAATGAGTGGATGAATGAATGAACAGACCAACAAAGTAGGTATTCACTATGTTGCTGTATAAACTGAATGTTCAGATATGTGAAAATTAAAAGATACAACTAGAGAAGAACACGTGGTAGTGTCAATGTGACAACTATACCACAGGACACATCACAAGTACCAGAGGACTCCAGAAGTGGATCTGGTCAATGAAAACCAATCACAACCACTAGTACATTGCATTCCAAATAACCTTAATAGGGTGCCTGGGTGGCTCAGTTGGTTGGGCGACTGCCTTCGGCTCAGGTCATGGTCCCGGAGTCCCAGGATCGAGTCCCATATCGGACTCCCGGCTCTGCGGGAAGTCTGCTTCTCCCTCTGACCTTCTCCCCTCTCATTCTCAGTCTCTCTCTCTCTAATAAATAAATAAAATCTTTAAAAAAAAAAAAAAACAAATAACCTTAATAGTTGTTAACAATAATATAATCTATCTTCTATACTTTTGATATATTTTATTTTGATCATAATTAACAGTATTTTTCTTTCCTGAGGCAACATTTAATGAGACTAGTGATCAAATTCTCGAGAGATCAATGAAGAATTATTTAGAAGTTAACAAAGCTTTGGAAATTACAAACAGATTTTTAAAAATATAGTGGATCTAGAGGGTGCATGTAATTCTTGTAAACACTTTTGTGAGTTCCATAAGTTTAAAACATATTAGGTTTTTAAATAATATATTTTTATAGAAATTCTATGTTTAATTTTAAAATGTTAAGTGAAGGGCACCTGGGTGGCTCAGGTGGTTAAGCCTCTGCCTTTAGCTCAGGTCATTGTCCTGGGGTCCTGGGATCGAGCCTCACATTGAGCCCCACATCAGGCTCCCTGCTCAGCAGGGAATCTGCTTCTCCCTCTGTCCCTTTCCCTGCTCATGCTCTCTTGCGCATGCTCTCTCTCCTTTTCTCTGAAATAAACAAAATCTTAAAAAATAAAAATAAAGACAATAAAATGTTAAGTGAATAAGTGCTCAAAAATAAATACAATTTTGACAAGTCACTATCTACTTGCATCTATCATTGTCAAACTTTATGGATCAATAATCATAGTATTAATGTGCCAACTAGAGACTTCCTTGTTCACGGCTTCAAGGGCATCTGGAAAATGTGGCAGATTGAAACTTGACCAACTACATATAGCTGTGAGATAGATGGATATACTGGTGGATGTATGGCTAGATAGATGATAAATAGATAAACCTAGATATAATTAATTATCTCCTATGGATGAGATACTGTACTATAAGCTTTATACGTATAAGTTAATTTATTCTCCACTACCATGCTAAGAGAATATTATTATTCACTTGCCATTGATTAGAATAGTAGGCTCAGAAAGATTAATTTACTAAAGATTGCTAAACAAAGAAGTAGCTGAACCAGGCTGGAACCCACAAATTATCTGACTCCAGAACTTTGGAACATTCTGTGCTGTGTTGCTATGTTGTCTTTCAAGACAAAAAATCAATTGTTGTTGGGATCCACTCACATTCCCTTACCATGAACTCTGCTGTTCTTATCAAACAGGTGATAGGACTGCAGACCTGCCCAGGTCCTGAAATCTCCAATCTGGCCTCAACATTAACCTTTAACCATCTGAACCAAGCAGCCTCGGATGAGGTTGAGGGCCCTATCTTGAATGACCAGTATGGGATGACATATCTAAATAAGAATTGTCTGTGGGAAAGGACTACTGATCCACTCTAGCCATGAAGAAGGAGAATATATGTGATGATTGAATCTATATGATTCAGATTCCTCCCCTCAGCAATATTGTAATGAATTCTCTAACCCAGAGCTTAAAAAGCATAATGGAAAAGTTAGTTGAGAGAAATCACCATTCTCCTCCCCTCAGAGACAACAGACACGGTTAATTATACAATGTGTACATATACATTGCTTATATAAATATATCCATTTATATGTAACGATACATACTTATATATAAATGGAAACTCAAGTATTTATATACAATAAAGCACATACACCTGGATTTTGCATACAGTAAAGACAAAGACTTTGGTTTTCTTTGTTCGGTGTCTGTAAAGTCTCGTATATATTAAGTGCTCAAGAAACAGTCATCAAATGAATAAATGAAGTCTGATTTTAACAATATCTCTCCTGATCCTCCTTGCTTGGCATTAAATGAAGACTAGTCTTCAGCTAGCAGTTACTGAGGTAATTTCTCTTTTAATCCCTACTCTGGATCCCCTTCTGCTGTTGCCTGGTTCTGTCTCCTCCTCTGACTGGTTCTCTCCATCCATCCAGTCTCAGCCCATGTCCACATATATGGGATCACTTCCTTTTGTGACAGCTTATTCCAGAGAGTTCTCAGGCTGTCTGACTACAGTCATTTCCCATTCAGTCATTAGGCTTGAACATTTTTTTTTCCTTGACCTGAACAGTCTTTATTTTTATTATTGCAAGTCTTATTATTTTTAGTTACTAATAGCATTGGCCTTCACAACTATGAACGCCCTTGTCCTCCAAGGCCAATGGGCTATGGGAATGCTGTCGGCATAGTGCCTACTACAAGATTTCTGAGTGTTCATGAACACGATAGGTGTAGGGAAAGGACCACTGGATGTTTTAATTCAGATTCCAGGCTCTTCCATTTATTAGCTGTGGGACCTCTGTCAAATTACTCTCCTTATCTAATCAACAGTAAATCCTCCTTTAGACAAGGATTTTTAAGGGATTAAAGAGGATAGCATGTATGAAAAGCCCATACTCAGAACCTTATGGGCATTGTATGCTCAGTAAATAGTCTAATTTTTGGCTTGAGCCTATAAAAATGGGATTTTGTAAATCTCCATGGCTTTAGGTAGAGAGAGAATGTCCATATTTACTAGTAATAGGACTATTTTCTGAGAAGAGCTTCTCTCTGTGATCCCTCTTCTTGTGCCACAATGAAGTCACCTCAGCCACAGTGGTTGAAATTTAAAGCAGTCCACCTGCTTCCTTCTAGGGTTTCTTTAACTGTTACCTGCTTACATATTGTTTAAAGCCACACTTCAGAAGACTCCAATTTTGGATTACAGTGCAAAATGCCTTCAGTTAATAACACCAAAAAAAGATCCTTTATAGGACATTGAAATTGAACCAGAATTTCTTTTTTCTAATCCTAACATGAGCATGGGGCTTGATGGGCTTGCTTTCTGTGTGGTCACCATCAGAAAATATTCCAAAGGGACTGGTGGAAATGAGAGCCCATCACAGACAAGTGAGGCAGTGAAGAATGTAGGAAGGTGCACCACATGAATAATGTATCACTTGGTCACAGCTGGGTAAAGGTATCAGTTCCACTCTTGAGGCAAAATTGCTGATTATAACCTTTTTCCTTCTTTCTTTTCTTTTTTCTTTTTTTGCCAGAACTAAGTTAACAGAGCAAAGAGAAATGCCAATGGATGTGTAACTTCCCATTAAGTAAAATCTCTTTCTGCCTTGTCATTTTAGTAGAGAATTCTTTCTGAAGTGTCATTTTAGATATGTAATAGCCCTCTGTTACCATGAGATACTGGACACAGAGGAGGCCCACTGGGAGGAAGGAGCACATGATCTTGAATTAGAAGAGCTGAGTTCAAATCCTGGCTTTGCCACTTTCCTGCTGCCTACCTGGATATAGTTACTTAGCTTCATGGAGCCTCATTTTTATCACCAATAAAGTGGAGATGGTCCTTGCTTCTTTGAAGGGTTGTTATAAATATTAAATGGAAATATTGCTTCCATGGAATATATTTATCACTTAAAAAATATTAGGCCCTTCCTTCAAGCCTATCTTTGTACCCACACAGTAAAAAACAAACAAACAAACAAACAACAACAACAACAAAAAAACAGGAGAAAAATCACAGATGGGCCCCATTCTGGCAAGTGTTCTCATGCTCCCAAAGTTGTGTGTTAAGCAGGCATTGAACACAGACTTCTCTGAGGCTTAGTGCCTTCAACTGAAAACTGAAGATAGCAACAGTCACCTCTGCTATTCCTATTTCAAGAGTAATTTAAGGCTCAAGTCAGATCTGAATTGTGAACACTTCGGAAAGAAGTAAACAGCTTCCTGCACTCTTATCGTCTCTCCTTTGCCAGGCCCTTGTGGATACTAAGAAAGATTGCACAAGTCCAGACGCCATGGCTCAGATTCATCTTTTTTGTTTACATTCCTTAACATTCTGGGGTTTCTCAGCACTAAGATGACCTACACTTTGGAAGTGTACAAATTCAAGTACAATCGGCAGTCCGACTTCTATAGTCTTGTTTAGAATAAGACTAGTCCTGCCTGGACTGATGAGAAGAAAATGAAGCAATCACCAAAAGAACTTCCAGTTGGTATTGTGGAGAATTTTTAAAAAATTTTATCTGTCTATCTATCTATCAATTTATCAATCTATCTATCTATCATCTATCTATCTGAGAGAGAGAGAGAGAGAGAAAGAGAACAAGTGGGAGGGGGGAGGGCAGAGGGAGAGGGAGAGGGAGAGAATCTCAAGCAGGTTCCGTTCTGAGTGCAGAGCCTGATGCAGGCTTCAGTCTCATGACCTTGAGGTCGTGACCTGAGCCAAAATCAAGAGTCAGGAGCTAAACCAACTGAGCCACCCAGGTGCCCTGATAGGACAAAGCATTTTAACATCCAGCTCCCTAACATACCTGTGGGAAAGGTGTTTCTCATTCTTATTGCACAGATGAAAGAAGCAAGTCCAGAAATTTTAAGTCATAGAGTTGTTAAATCATGACACTAAGAAAGTTTGTTTATTACACATCCTAGTTTTTATCCACAGAGCACCCTGCTCTTTACTTCCCTGGGAGAATAGACATGACACAAGCATCCAAGAGAAATGCTGTGGCAGCATGCAGGTGAGGGCTCCCTGGCAGGGCAGTGAGTTGGAGGCAAAGTCTAAAGTACAGACATGGCAGGGGAGGGAGGGGAATAGAGCTCAGCCTGGCCTCCTGCTCCCCTACGGAAGATTGTGGGAGTCAGGATATACTCCCTGCTAGAGGCCGAGCCCATCGCTCATTGAGCCATGGTTTGATGGGCGTGTTCTAGCTTTCTCCCTACAGTGATCATACCTCGTCCTGTGCCAGGCTCAGAGCTATTCCCCAGCTTTCCAGAGAATCATGGAGCCATCATCTGCCCAGTTCTCAGACCAGTTATGATCTTTAGGGAAACTAAGTACACAAAAGATGCAGTTGGATTTATAAGGGAGAGTGGAAATAGCTTGAGCTGTCTGAAAGGAGCTTCTTGCAAAGGACTCCTCTGGATAGATCTTAACTATGTCAATGCAAGTCCTGCAAGGTGAAGAGATTATCAGGATTATTTCTTTGTTACGTCATTGTAAGCCAAATGCCTCCAAGCTTCATCAGCCTGGGGACTCAGAGTTGGACCAAAACTTCCTGGCTCGGTTGTCTCCACATTTCTAAGTCCACGACATTCTCGCTACCTCCAAAGTCCCTCTCCTTAGCCTTCTGTCTCCCTTTGAGTCCCGAAGTTGGACCTCCATGCTTCCATGACCCTGCTAGTATTTCTGGGAGGCCATTCCCGGTGTTCTTGTTAGGCCCCCTGCTCCCTGCGCTCACACCCCAGCTTCCCTTGTCAGACAACACTGCTCACCCTCGGTTCCAGGCTACTGGCTCACTTTTCTTCTCTTGGCAAGGAAACATTTCCCATTTTGTGTTCCTCTTTTCAAAGAGTGATCCCACAACAGCCTAGCTCAGACTCTGAGAGTGCTTTGCAACTACTTTCTTCTCAGGTGCAATGCCCCACCCCAGCCCCGCCCAGTTGTGTGAGTGCTGCGGTCATGGCACTCAAGCCAAGACCCGCTCCCCTCCAACCCTTGAGTGCAGTTGCTAAATCCATCTCACTAGGCTTTGCTGCTTATGCACAAGAGACTTCCTCCCAGGACACTAGCAGTTCATTTTGAAATTTAGCTTCTATGGCCTCCCTTACTTACCCTCTTTCCATTCTCTCTGTGACTAAAGTCCAATATGTGTATTAATGGAGTTCTTTCTCAGAGTGCTCCTAGACCATGCTCAGATGGATTCTTAGAATGATCCCCTGAGGCTTCTCTCTGGATAGCTATACACTCCATCCCTACCCTACCCTAACACAATGGCAAATCAAAACATTGCCTATTTTATTTCAGGAAGCAGTCTGAAATTATAATAATTTATGATTTTCCTCAAGGTTCACAAATCTCACAAATGATTCCCCATAGCACAAGTTCTTTCTAATCCTTTCCCTCTTAACCTCTAAAAGTATTAAAAGTCAACAAACACTAACAAGTACCTGTTTTGTGCCAATAACTGCATCAGGCAATTTGATACATATTCTCCTCTGTTGGATATTCAGAATAACCCCATGCAGTAGACATTATTCTCCACATACACAGTTAAAGACCCTAAGGCTCTAAGAGGTCAAAAAACTGACCCAATATCATTCAAGGTGGTAAAACTTTTGATCTTTGTGATTTAAAGCCAGGGATCTTCAAAGTCACTGTAGTGGTTCCCATTTAATGAACATAACTTACAAATGTTCAGTTTTGCATTTTTCTCTTTTTCATTTAAGGCATCTTTTCTTATCAACTACTATAAATTACACAAGGATATTTGATCCTTCTGTTTGGCCATGTTTGGGTACAAAACCAATTACCCCAATTACACATCATAGCTTAAAACAATAACCATTTTATTATATCTCGCAGCTTTGTGGAACAGGAACTCAGACAGGACCCCACAGGGTAATCCCCCCTCCATGATGCTACCACTTTGCCAGCAGTATTCATTTCTGGGTGGACTCCCCTGGAGAGTCGAAGAGGATCTGCCCACGTGAATGGTAGTTGGTGAGGGAGGCTGGAAGGCTGGACTTCACTGGCACTGCCCACAAGGTTGCCTGCTTTGAGCTCCCCAGCACGGGAACCTGGAGGAGCCAAACTTCTCACCTAGTATTTCAAGATTCCCAAAGAGGATGTTCGAGAGGCAGGGAGTAGAAGCTGCTAGTTTCATAAACCAGCATATCAGCACTTACACCATTTTTCACTGTTCAAAGCAGTGTCAGAACCTGCCAAGTTTCAAGGAGAGGTGACAGAGACCCCACCTCTTAAAGGGAGGAACACTGAAGAAATTAGAGCCATTCCTAATGGGGGGCAGCTTCTTCCACATTCCCTGAATATATAGTCAGTAAATGTAAGTGGAAAGAGAGAATAATAATAATAATAATATTTATTTATTTATTAACATATAATGTATTATTTGCCCCAGGGTACATGTCTGTGATTCATCAGCCTTACACATTTCATAGCATCTGCCATGGCACATACCCTCCCCCATGTCCATAACCCTACCCCCCCTACCTCCCAGCCACCTTTATTTTGTTTCGTGAGTTTAAGTCTCTTATGGTTTGTCTCCTTCCCCATCCCATTTTGTTTCATTTCTCTTCCCCATCCCTCTATGACCCCCTGCCCTGCCTCTCAAATACTTCATATCAGAGTTATCATGTGATAATTTCCTTTCTCTCACTAACTTATTTCGGTTAGCATAATACCCTCTAGTTCCATCCATGTTGTTGCAAATGACAAGATTTCATTTCTCTTGATGGCTGCATAGTATTCCACTCTATATATATTTACTATATATATATACATATACATACACATATATATACCACATCTTCTTTATCTGAGAATAATTATATTTTAATATTTTTTTAGATTTATTTATTTTAGAGAGAGAGAGCAGAGGGAGGGGCAGAGGGAGAGAGAATCCTCAAGCGGACTCCCTGCTGAGTGTGGAACCCAACACAAGGCTCGATCCCAGGACTCTGAGATCATGACCTGAGCCAAAATCAAGAGTCAGCTTTTTAACCAACTGAGCCACCTGGGCACCCCAATAATTATATTTTAATAGTTTGGTTTAATCTGGCTCCAGATGGCCAAACATACTCTAGTAAGGCAGACTTCTCAATCTCAGCACTCTGGACACTTTGGGCTGGATGACTCCTCGTTGTGGGTTGAGGGGCTGTCCTGTGCATTATAGAATATTTAACAACATCTCTGGCCTCTACCTGCTAGATGTCAGTTGAACACTCCCCAGTTGTGACAATCAAAAATGTCTCCAAACATTGCCAAGTATGCCTTGGAGGGTGAAGGTACCCCTAGTTGAGACCCCCTGCTCTGTGGCAAGCCCTAGATCCAGGATACGGTAGAATACCATATAACCTTCAGTAGGGCATATGTCAGATACTATAACGTGACCATTTTGCAGAAGGGTAAACTGAAGCTCGGAGAGTTAAATGATACCATGGTCACTCTATGGGAAAAACCCAGACCTGTCTGACTGCAAAGCCTACATTCTTTCCACCATGCCCTTAATTTCTGTTTTCTATTTCAAAATGTCTGGAATCCAGGTAGATATCACAGGCCAGAAAATCAGTTCTCAAAGTCAGAGGCAAACCCCCGTCCCGCCCCTCCAGCATCACTGAGGCCTAGCTGATTCAGCAAGGGGGCCTGGCTTGACCCCTGGGCACTGGAGGCCATCTCCAGCAGAGAAAGCGTCGATCCACTCAAAATTAGCAGGCGCCTCTGTTCCCGGTCCTGCTGTTTGCTTACAGAGGGAATTCGAGCCTAATTTGGATCGGCGCCTGACTCCGGGCACTGTGCCAGGCCTTGGCGCGGGCAGGCGGGTGCACACGCACTCACCTGGGGTGCAGTGTGTTTCCGGACGCAGCCTCAGTGGCCGCTGCCGCAGGTGTCCTACTGTGGGCTTGTCCTTGCAGCTGCCTTCTTCTCCGACCTCTCAGTCAGAGCAGAGCCTTGGCAGGTCTGCCCCCCACCCTCCCAGCCCCCCTTGCCTCCCACCCTCACCCCCTCCCGTTGGCTCCCGAACTTGCTGTCTCTTGTTGGGGGAGACAAACATGCAACTGGCAATCTGGAAGTGGAGGTAGGACACAAAGTGGGGGTCAGTCCTAATCTGGAGACCCGGTGACTGTGTCAAGGAAGGCTTCACGGAGGAGGAACCTTGCAGAGCTTCCCCAGGAAGAACAAGTGAGAAGTCTTCGGAGCAGAAGAGACATTTTAGGCAGGAGGATCTCCTGGGAAGGACAAGGATGCTGTAAATGCACAGTATCCAGGAGCGACCCTGAGACACGGGGGAGCGAGAGGCTGAATCACAAACTGGAAATGCCTGGAACTGAGGATCGGGGGCTGGGATATTCTTTGTCTGAAAAGGGAAGAATAGGGCTTTAAGGAAAGGTGGGGAAGTTGGATTTGTCCTTTACCAAGATGACTCTATTGCCCTTAGGCAATATGGTCGGAGGGGGGCAGCGCAAAATACAAGGGACAGGGCGGGGGTGGGGGGAGGGGATCCTATTAGGAGTTTGTTCTCTCCTTCTCTGTCTCTTTCTCCCTCTCCACCTCTGTCTCTCGATCTCTGTCTTTCTCTCCATCTCTCTCCTTCCCTCCTTTCTTTCCTATCTCCCTGCCTCCCTCCCTCCCTCCCTCCCTCCCTCTCTCTCTCTCTCTCTCCCTCTCCAGGCTACATTGTTTTGTGGAGCTGTGGACACAGAGCCAGCCAGCAGGGTGACATTGAGGCAAAGATGGGAGCTTGCCGTTCCTTGCATCAGAAAAACAGAGAAGGCCTCTCTGGCAATTGGCAGCCGACACAAAAAAGCTTGCGTTGAAGGTGACTCAGCTCTGGCCTCAGCAATCCTCCACCATCAGCTGTTAAAAAAGAGACAAGGCAGCTTTGAGGAGACATCAGCCTGGTTCCACAGCAAGAAGCAGCTGGGCAGACAATGCTGGCTTTTTAATGAGCCACATGGCAGAGTGCTTTCCCAGGGCGTGAACATAAGTCCTGCTGGCCCCGGGCAGGTCTTTATGTCCTGATCCACTGAGCTATCTGTCTCTGTCACCTGGAAGGTGGCCTGGGAGCCCTGTGGCCAGCTGACTCGTTCGTCATGGCCCCGACATAGTTCAGTGAAGATGGCTTTGAGCTGAGAGAGAGGGAGGGTGCGCATAAACACAGGGGCCTCCTCCACACCCCTGAGGGAAGCTCCAGGGCCCTGCAGAAAGGACCTGGCCTTGAGAAGCAGCTGGATGAACTTGGAACCTGCTGCCCCGCCCCTCCCTCCAGCCCTCGGCACCCTGGGGGCCGGAACCTGTCTGCACCTCCGTGTCCAGTGAGAAAGAGGAAGCAAGAAGAAGGGACAAATTGTCCTTGGGCCTCTCCCACGAACAAGGCTCTTCACTCATCTCCTTGGTTCTGTTCCCGTTACCTCCATGGAAGCCTGTTTCACACAGGATCCCAAGACTTTCCTCCCAAGGTGTTTGCGAGACCCAGTGAAATAATAACCAGTCCCGTGCTTAGCACCCCAAACCTGTGAGATGTGCATTGTCATAGTTACTATCACTGTAAATATTCACCTCATTCTGTAGATGAAAACCCTAAGTCTAGGATGCCACATTACAGGTTCTGATCCGGTTCTGTCTGGTTCCAGAACCCTGATTCTTAACCCCCTCCAAATAGTGCTCCCCTCTCTCCTCCTTCTTCCCTAGGGGTTGGCTGAAACCCATTGAAGAAGGAGCACAAGAGGAAAAAGGAATTTAGTCAAATGCTTCCTGAACAAATTTAATGATTATTAAAATTATTAAGGAACTATGAATACATCAAAATCATGTATTAGTAATTAAAAATAATTTCATAAATATTTATCAGGGGCTATTTATGTCCTAGTCATTGTGCTGCTGTGGAAGATAAAAAGGAATTAGGCTTGAATTCTGCCTGCCTACAGTTTACAGTCCAGGAAGTACACAGAAATCCCTAGCGATAGGAGGAGTGACAAACAATAATAATAAGATAATGACCCTGGCCTATATTGATGCATGTTATATTCTAGACACAATAGTCAGCATCTTGTACGCATCATCGCATCAGCATTTTAAATAATCCTCTCTGATAGGAATTATTACTTCAGTTTTATAGAGGAGCGATCAGAGCTCACAGAGGTTATGTAATGTGACCAAAATTATATAATTTGGAAGTGGGACAGAACCAAGAAGCAAACCCAGGTCTGTCTGACCCAAATTTACCCCTAAACCATTGTGCTTTGCTCTCCCTCTCCCTAACTAGCCTCTTTACTTGCAACTGAAAAAAACAAGCCCGTTTGACAAAATGGCTTTACTAAAAAGCAGAATGACACCCATTAGTGCTAATAGGGAACAATACCAAATAAAATCCTGTGAACTCCTTTTTGACCTTCCAGTTTCCTATTCTTTTCTACTGTGTCTGGTCCTCCCGAGTGAACACACACACACACACACACACACACACACAGATCCTCACTCACACTGCCCTTCACACAAGGCTCTATAATGCCGCGCAGCCAAACCAGCTCTCCGGCAGCCGAGAGGGTCCTTCTTTCCCAAAGGCAATTGCCACCATCCTATCGCTTTCAACAGCCCTCATCGAACAGTAGTGCTAGTTGGGTTCTTCTTCAAAAGCTTTATTTGAATGACATTCATGAAGAAGAATATAATAATGTGATGTTTTTCTCACTCTTTTCTTCCAAATTGCTCGAGGATATCCAAGCCAAACACTGGTAGACTTGAAGTCATGTAGAAGATGTAACTGGGGACAATATCGAGGGCAAGAAATTAATTACAGTTAAATGGATATCCCCCCTCAAAGGCACACCAAGAAGATGCTTCTCCGCAGAAGTATTACTCTTGCTGAGCACTAGCAGCGCAAGGAATAAACATTGTTGCTAAATGCAAGGTATTTGGGATGGTCGACACTCTCTCCATCTTCCATCATCCCACAGTCTCTCATATCTGGCCACAGCTGCCTACGATTCACGGCTCCCTCCTTCATCTTATACACGCTGTAATTCAACCACACAAAAAGATTTCTTCATTATTCAAAACGCTGAAAAGCTCTATACCATATTCAGCATCCACAATCCACTTCAAGGTCAAGCTCAAGGTCCAGCTCAGAATTCACCTTATTGATAAAGCCTTCCCCTGACCACTTAGTCTGGGAGGCTCAAGGACTTCTCCCATTATGTCCTGCTTCTCTCTGACATAGCCATTATCACCTTGTATTTGGGTCAGGTCTTGGAACATTTTTCTCTCTCACTAAATTGACAGTTTTACAGACAGGGCTTTACCTAGATGTTCTTTGTTGCCCTATTTACTGGTGAAAAAGAAAAACAGCTTACATTCTAGTAGGGGAGATAGTCAGTGAAGGAGAAAGCAAACAAAAAAACAAGGAAAACATTACAGATTGGGATAACTTCAGTGCGGGAATACAAATGGGTAATATGGTACGGGATAAAGAGGAATGTCAACCACCTTCAAATGGGTAGTCAGGAAAGGGTCCTAAAGGAGGTAGAATTTAAGCTGAGATAGAAAAGAAAGATCCAGGTCCTAATGAACCGGACCAAGAACAGTTCTGTAGGAAGCCCAGCGCAGGCAGAAGTCCTTTTCTGGCGAGAGTTCAGTCTGTGTGAGGAGCTAGGAGGCCCCATGCAATGGAAAGTAGTAAGTGCCAGGGAGACCAGTGAAGGACAGGGTCCACGCAAGGCTTCGCCAGGCTGCACCTTGCAGGCCATAGTCCCGAGTGCTGGTTGTTCTAAATGCAGCAGAAGCTATTAAAAGATGTGTAGTGGGAAAAGGACATTATTTGATTTATTTCTTTAAAGGGCCATTCTGACTGCTCTACAGGAAGAAAACAGATTAAGGTCCTAGAGGGAACAAGAGTCGGAGTGAGGAAGGCAGCAGGGGACTATTGGTCCATCACCAACCACAGCGTCTGACCCAGTGAAGGAGCTCAAGAGAATGAACAAATGAATGAATGAATGATGAATGAATGAATGAATGAATGAATGGGTTAAATTACCATGAGGCTTACAGAAAACCTGGCTGGCCAACGCTTTCCCAGCTGGTTGTGATTACGTTTCCCCTTCACTCGTAGCACCCACAGCACTTGACTTACTCTGAAAAACTTTTAAAAGCACATTCTGGAAATTCCTCATTCATAATAAGCCCACATTTCCCACGTCACAGGCTTGCAAAAATCACCAACTCGTCCTGGTAACATGTTATCATGTTTGACATAATTTCTTGCCACTGTGCTTCATTCCTGTGAACAGAAAACAGTCTCCTATTTCTGGCGAAAAAAAAGAAAGAAAAGAAAAGAAAAAAGAAAGGAAAAAGAAAAAGAAAGCAGGTTCTGCTCTAAGCAGAAAAGAGAAGGCGAAGGCGAAGGTGAAGAGAGGGGGCAGGAGTTCTGATGGGGACTTTCATCCCTTTCTCAGGAAGCTGGCTGTGGGCCATACTTGTAGTCTTGACTTTAAACCTGTAAACCGTCAGCGTCCCCAGGGGAGCCAGGAGGGGTGGGCTCCTGGAGCTGGGAGTTCCTGAGCGGTGCAAGTATCCGCTTTTCCTCAGCAATCTCCTGCTTTATTAGCTAAGCTGCTCTGAAGCCCTGGCCAGGAGCATTTCATGCCGAGTTAATGGTGAAAGCGTTTTGGCAGGTTCCATTCCCAGGGTGCTCCGGAAAGGAGACCAGGGGCTGTTGAATGCAAGCCATGCTGGACGCTTTCCTAAACCAACAGGAATCAGCTGCTCTTTGACAGTGGGGTCTGCTAACAGATGGGAAATTCTTCAAGGGGAACAGAGGCAGAGGGAGCTAAGAAGGTGCTGAGTATTCCAAACGGATATGATTCCAGCAGAGCATTTCCCCCCACTCCCCATAGCCGCTGTTGAAGACCCTTAAAAGGAGCATGAAAGTCATCCTCCAATATCAAGCATATAAAAATGTAAAAGCAATAAAATGAAATGAAACGCTGCACTAGAAGGAGAGTGAATAATCAAATAGTCCCATTTCTCATGAGGAAGTTAACATACAAAGTTGTGGAGTGACTTCTCAGATTTGACAAGCTGTTAAAGGACACAGCCAAAAAGATGCCAGGTAACCAACTGGCACTCTGGCCGGCCTCTTTCTGAGGTCGACCATCATACCTTGCCGGTTGTTCAGGAAGGCACTATAAGGTGAAGACTCGGGACATCTTATCATCGTACAGACCTGGGATGGAATCTCTGCATGGCACTGGCCGCATGTGTGACCTTTTGCAGGATCTTTGCTGGAAAAAAATAGGACTAAGGGCACCTGCCTCATAGATGTAAATGAGATAACAACTATAAAGTCCCTGCACAGAAGCTGTGTGCCTATGTGTTCACCAAATATTTCACTTTCTTCTGGGTATCGAGGACAACTATGTTGCCAGCCAATGGAAGGTAGACATGGAAGGTGCTGTGTCTACCCCTAGAAACCCCACATGCCCCACTTCACGTCTGTTCTCTCCACAGTGATTGCACAGTAAAGACGGCAGAATCCCAAAGTAGCTGGACGCTGGAGCCTCGGATCACCGTGTGGACGAGAGTCACCTGACCGATGACGTTCACTCTGACTTCTTGTGAATGCAAAGACTTTTGTGTTAAGCCATATTTTAGGAGGTTGTTATAGCAGCTACTGTGGTTTACTCTAACATAGGAAACTCTTGGTAACTTACAGTTATTATAAATGACATTATTTTGCTCTATTCAGAATCTACATCAGCTACATCAGAGATCATCAGATCTCTGCAATCAGACTTCTTTTCAAAATAAGCACACATGGATGGCCAACGTCCGCTCGGATGAGAGGCACCATCAGATTCCAAGACCATCCGTGTTTTTGTCAAAGATGAGTAATGGAGGGGGTTCTCATTTTTTTAAACATGAATTTGTCAAGTGATTCCTAAGCTCACATCACCATGTGGAAAAGAGTCGCCTGACTAGTGACATTCACTTTGAACTGTCATTCAAAGGATGGTACTGATAGGTACTATCACATATGTTGCCTACTCTGTCCTACTCTGTCCTATGCAGCCCTCCAAGATTGTGAGGTTCCAGCCGTGCAAACTCCTACCTCATCTACCTCCCACACACTACTCTTTCTGTCAAGGATCTTCTTGCTCCGGACGTCTGCATGACTCTCACCCACACATTGATCAAGTCCCTGGCAACTCTATCTACAATATTCCTCATCCATGCCCATAGCTGACCTCCATTCTCTGTCCGATGGGTGCCTAGTTTGCTGTTGCTTCTTAGCACTTCTCCCCCCAGTAGACCAGAGCCTGGCCCTGGGTAGAAAGGGTACTTCTTAACTGATGCCACATTGAGTTCTCATTGTCCTTCAAAATCAATATTTTATGAGTAGGAGGGGTAAAAGTTGAAGGTTCTATAAAAAATAGAGCAATTGAAGGTTACATACACAATATTTTTTAACAAAATGAGAAAAAGATGTGCCTTTAGAAAAGTACGAACGAATGCTTTTTCAAATTGTGTTCTGTGTTTTTAGGCTATCCTTTAGAGCTTGTCCCCCTTCTTTCAATACCTACGTGTTCAAAGGTTATGATGACCCTTGCTGAAATCAAGTGCTATGGCCCATTATGTTATTGATGAATCCTGGCATGGACTTTAAAAACCAGTGTCACTCCTGCATAAGGGCAGAAAAGCCAGGTGATCATTCTTCTGGAGAAGCTACCAGGATTTGCAGTTTATGAAGAACAATGAATAGGGATTTCTTGCAGGCACTTGGCCCTGTGGAAGTCATCCTTTTGGAACATGCCTGGTGACTGATGCAGTGGGTTTTGTGTAAAATGCAAATTCACATTTTGTGGAGACTGGAAGTTCATTCATCTAAATCACGTCTGTTATAGTCTATGACGGCTTCTGAAAATTGCCAGGGCTGGTTTTTTATTTGATCTTTCAACATTATTGGAGGTCATATAAACAGGATTATATGAAGTCTTTCACTGTCAATTAGTGTAATTCTAAATCAACATTCTGTCAACGATGTGCAGACTTTACAGCATAAGGAGGAAGAGGGAAAAGCTCATTTTTCCTTCAAATAGATTTCCCTGGCTTTGGGTTAATGCTTAATTAAAAAGAAAGTGAGAAAGGGAAAGAAGGAGAAAGGGACAGAAGGAGGGAAGAAGGAAAAGAGCTACTAAATTTATTTTAAGATGTTTAAGGAAATTAGCCCATTCCTTATGTTAATCTGGAGAAAGAAAAACAGAATTATTAAAAGGTTAAAAAAGTTCATTTTCTATGAAAATTGGATGCCTAAATGGTATTCCAATTTTATAATCTAAGATGTGACTCTTTCTGAACCTGACAAGGAGGAGACTTATTTTTAGCTAATTGATCTAGCACAGGGCACTAATGTTTTTGATGGAAATGAAGAACAGACCAAATTTCACTTTTTTGTGGAATATCAGCCCTACTATTAAGTGTAATTTACTTGACTTACATTTGCCTTCAAGGATTTCAGAGCACTTATGGGACAATGCTTTCCATAATTCTTCATAAATATAAGGAAGAACTCCTTTCGTTTGAAAACTTCTACAAATACTGGATTAAATGTTCACCTTCTTGGTAGCTCCATGGGGAGCTTCCCAGGGATGAATGGGAAAAGTTTTAGTATCAGGTAAATTATTTCCAAACTATCCTTGTGAAAAAATATATGCATACATATACATATGTATATGTGTGTGTATATATATATCCATACATATATGTGTCATATATATATGTCAAGCTAATAAAGTTGGGAAGCACCAAGAGATGAAATGGGATAATCCAGTGCAGAGGCACTTTCCTGACCTAATGATCTATAACCCACAGAACTGGCTGGTATCAGGAGCTCCATGTTTTCCGCTCCAAAATAGATTCAATCTGCAGAGCCAGAGCTCTGGATGGAATCCCAGTCTGCCTCTTACTCTCTGTGTGCCCTCTCTGTCATCCATGGAGCGAGTGCAATTATAGTCTCTACTGGGAACTGCCTTGAGAACAGTCACAAAAGGTATAACAATGACTGGCCCCCATGTCTGCCAGACCAACCCATCATCACTGTGGTCTTCATCTACCTCCATAGCTTCAAAATTAACCCCACATCCCGTCTTGCTTCCTTTAAATTCATCCTCAAAGTTGCGGCCAGTGTGAATTTTCTGAAATATAAACTTGATAATGTTGCTCCCATGCATTAAGTCATTCAGTATTTCTCTATTGTTCATAGAATACTGTCCATGATCCCTAAAGTGGAAACCCTTCCAAAACCCAGTGCTAGCTTCCACCTCTAGTATGTTCTCCTGTCCCTCCCTTCTCTGCCTGTATTTCTTGTCCCTGCTTTGAACTTGCAAACTTCAGAACCATTTGATAGTCCTAAAAACTTCCTTCCACTTGTACTCTTCTGTGTACTCTTTCTTCCACTTGTACTCTTTCTGGACTCATCCCTGCCTAGAACTTTCTTTCTCTTCTCATCCTCAAAAGCTTAGATCAAAATACTTCTTTGTGTTGCAGGGAGAGGGGCAGAGGGACAGGAAGAGAAAGAATCTTAAGCAGGGTTCCACACCCAGCACGGAGCCCCACAGAGAGCTTGCTCTCACAACCCTGAAATCATGACCTGAGCCAAAATCGAGTCACAGGCTTAACCGACCAAGCCACCCAGATACTCTCCAAATACATCTTTTTTCCTTTGAAGCAAGAAACCCCATTCTTGTGATGCCCAGAGGAAGAGAAACAGAATCTGCTCCAGAGATGCTCAAAGAGGAACAGGTGTCAATTTGCTCACCGAGGGGGGATCATTATGAACTCATCTGTGCTGCTGCTTTGTGCATTCCCGCTGTGGCCTGTTTGCTCGCACTGCTAATGTGGTCATAATCTAAGCATTCACCCAAGTTGGCCTGGCCAGCTCACAGCACATCTTAAAAAGCATCTGCAGCACAGATTGAACCAACTCTCCAAAAATACTGGGAAATGATAAACATATGATTCTGCTTAAGTAGTTACACGGCTGCAGTTAACGTTGAAGATCATTTCTCCCTGAGCCTGGCTCAGCTGTCTGTGTACACACAGGCAGTCAGGGATCTCCTTCCCAATTAGCTCCAGTAAGTGAGCCAAAGGACAGGACAGAGAGCTGGGATGTACTGATTTCTGTTTGGGATTGTGGTGAATTTGAGGATACTACCGATGATCTTTACAGGACCCCTAAATACCTCCACTCTGCCAAGCCTCCATCACCCCATCTTCTTGGGAAGCCCCTGGAAGAAATGTATGCACAAGAGAAAAGGACAACTCAGAAACCAAGTACCACTTTATTATAATTAGGTGGAGTTTCACCTGAGACTCCAGTGACAAATTCCTTGGTAACCTGGGCTGAAGGCAAGGCTTGGGACACATAGTACACAAAAGCCTAAAGAGTTTTACTTACTTTCAAGCTCAGACACAAATCAATGGTTGTCTGGGTGGCCCCAGGTAGAAAGAGACTTAGGAGATTAAGGTGCTAGAGCATGCGTTTCAGAAGAGCAAAAAGTATCATGTGGATCTCCTCCTGTGTAGAATTATTACCCCACTCACATGACTGCTTTCGGCTTGTACAAATGTAAGACAGAGACCGAGGACCAAGGCTACGTAGTTATCCTTATAGCAGTTACCCTGCGCACTGGAATGCGTACCCTGGGTAGTGTCCCAGAATCTTGTTCTCTCTCTGCTCTCCAACCTACTGTTACATATGACCTTCTGCGTCAACACTCTGGCCTTGAAACCATGGAATGAGTCAATGCCAGACACTGAACTCAGTTTTTTCATCTTTCAAGTGATGTATTAGGCAAGATGCATCTGTGGGGCTTTCCAGCTATGATGTAATGTTATGTGACCATAAATAAACATTACCTTCTATAAAGCAAGAGGATTAGGAAAATCCAGTACTTCTCCCGATAGCAAAACGAATTCCTTTTGGATGTAAATTTTATTTTCAGAGTCTTCATACTTTTATCCCCAGGCAACTCTTTCATTGGAGACTATGTGAGGGAAGATGATTGACGGGGCCAACATCCATCCAGGTCCTACAGTGAAAGCCCCCAAATACCTTACTTCAGAAAGCTCAGAGCGTAAAATTCAGGGAATTTACCCAATCTGCTCTCTAGAGAATTCTAATGAGAATCAAAATAGTCAGAAACAAGGAACAAGAATTTCCCATATGAACATGATGAGATAGCATCTTCTCACTTCTCTTCCAAGAAATTGTGTTTTAAAAACACTAAAAAGAGTGTTTTTAATGTTTTAAACCCTGCAATCTGCATATTCTATAAAATGCGGATATGACATGATGCCACACAGGATCCATAAAATCCAAAATGCATGTAGAAGCCTGCCCCAAACCGGGAGTGGTAGAAGGTAAAAGGGAGGAAGAGATAAGAAGCTATATGAGTGACAAGAGGGTCCAAAGCTCAGAAACATCAGCAAAGACACACTTTTTAGAAGTGAGGTTCATGGCATAATGCACAAAAGCTATCACCCTTCTCTACAACCAGTGAAATAACTGAGAGAACAGGTTTGGGGGAGAGGCAGAGAAGGATCCACAGGCAAAAATCACATAGATCAGCAGTATTTGCAGGGATCATGCTAACAATGGACCAGCAGAGAACCTCCAGGGTGTGAAACCTTTGAAGCTATTCTCCCACCCATAGGAATCTGCTGAAAATAGCAGCTCTCAAAACACCTATTTCATTAAAAGATGAATAATTACACAGGAACAAAAAAGCCATTCAAAGATACTATTGAAAAGTCTGGCAAAGAGAAGCAACATTTAGCATGAGATGAAGATTTCTCATCAGAAGAAAACTGTAAACAAGCATGTCATGAATCAAAACATATTAATAAAGCAATTGCTTTTATTAAAGAAGATTGCAGGCTGAAATGGAGTAGCTTGGAAGGATAGAGCAAGACCACAGGAAGACCTTGCAGATGACATAGGTGAGGCAGTCTGCTGAAGCAACAGTGTCCTACATACACAGAGAGAGAATAGGAGGGAAAAGAAAGAGGATAGATATTACAGAAAATATAATGAGATTCCTAAAGGATAAAAATGAGGAAAGCAATAAAGAAGGGAAGGGAAGGGAAAGGAAGGGAGGGAGGGAGGGAAGGGAGGAAGGAAGGAAGGAAGGAAGGAAGGAAGGAAGGAAGGAAGGAAAAAAGGGAGGAGGGAAGAAAGGAGGGAGGGAAGAAAGGAGGGAGGAAAAGAAGGAAAAAATTAAAAAGAGTAGAAAAATCCATAGCATTAAGAAGTAGGCAAAGGAGAGTATATATATATATAATATATATATTATATATATATAAATGCTTGTATTTGCATAAAGAAAATTTGGTAAGTGATAAGGTTTAAAGGGAGACTGCATCATATAGCATTTTGTATATGTATTTTTTTAAATTTTTGGCTAACATGAATTATTACATGTAAATTCCTTTAAAGCAGAAAAAAAGAAGCACAGTGAGAAGGAAGGAAAGGTCATAGACTTGATACAACCATTTATGTATGCAGATGTACTCAGCAAATACTTACTGAATGCCCTTCTAGGTCAGGCACTGTTCTCGGTACTGAGTATGCAACCATAAGAAAAAGCAGACGAAACAGGAATCTCTGCCCTTCTGGACTTTCATTCTAAAGAGGGGCAATAATGGACAATCGATAAAGAAAAAATTATTGTTTCTCAAAAGGTAACACACGGAGAAAAATAAAACACAGTGAGGGAAACAGAGCATGCCAAGAGAAAGAAGAGTTACTACCCTGGGTACATTAGTCAGGAAGGGCCTCACAGATAAGGTGACATTTGATCAAGGACCTGGAAGAAGAAGTGAGGGAGAGAGAGAAATATCCCAGGAAAAAGAAATGGGAAGCAGAAAATGCCCTGTGGCAGAAATGTCTTGGCTTTTAGTCCCAAACGACCAGCACGCAGGAAGACAGAGGTGAGGGGGCAGAAATGCAGGGAGGTGATGGGGGCAGCATACAAATGGCTTGGAAGATCAGCTTAAGAATTCTAGCTTTTTCTCTGAGGGGGAGTCAATTTGAAGAGTTTCAAGCAGAGAAGTGACATGCCCTGACTTCTAGTTCACTTCCAAGCATCCCTCTGGGTGCTATGCTAAGTTAGCAACTACTTAAACCAAGACCAAAAAAGCTAAACACTTCTCATTAAGATAACCACAGAAGGTTGGGTCATATTCTCAAAATTTTAGGCACAGCTAGAGATTTAGAGAATGGGCCCCTCCAACAACAGTGCCCACCCCTCTCTCCTGCCCTTGCGTTGTCAGTACGTGGGGAGGCTGGTCTCAGAAGGGGTTGTCTTTGGAAAGTGTATGACTGGGGAGAGAAGCTAGGTCACCATTGGTCAAAGCCAAGGGAGGAAGACTTCAAAATGGCTTTACACAGGATTGGGGGTGGGGCTTTCAAGAGGAGGCTTTCACTCTCTGATGTGTTATCTGCCTACCTATAGACTTCTAGAATTTTCCCAGTACCACCAGAAAAGAAGAATGAAAGGCTAAGGAGACGGGGCATCACGCAGAACTGCGTGAAGGACAGATACACAAGACGACTTTGCTTCCAAACTCACTGCAGAAAGTATGACCTTTGAATCCCGAGAATGCCAAAAGTCTCAGAGTTTGCCGTGAAAGGTAAAAGGGACTGGGGTCCATAGTGTTGTCAGGGTCACCCCAGGGGCCTCTAAAGCACTGAGGGGTGTGGAGGTGGACACAAATGGGAAGGTGTCAGATTTCTTGGCATCAGCTGTGTGTCCGTGGGGGTGTGGTGTCACATTTCACAATAGGGACAGTGAGCTAGAACAGAAGTTTTGAAAGCCCAGAGAAAACACTTAGCTGCATCTAACAAAAAGAGAGACATTCATGTTTTCTGTCTTTACCTATCACCCAAATCCTCAAAACTGGAGAAGACTACTTACTCTCTCCATACCAACTTGCCTGCTGTTTGCGGAACTCCGTGATTATAATGATTTTGTGTTGTGCGGAGTCAAATATCTTTACAAAAGTTAATAGTACATGACTAAGTCATAGGAATAAAAGGTACCGCATGGGGACTAGAGTCAATTATACTGTAGTAGTGTTGCATGGGGACAGGTGGCAGCTACACTTGTCGTGAGCACAGCATGGGATAGAGCTGTGAAATCACCATGCTGTGCACCTGAATGTAACATCATGTGTCAGCTCCACTCGAATTAAAAAAAAAAATGTACATGCAATATGCAAAAGGGGCCCAAAATGAGGTAAGAAAATGGCTGAAATGTGGCAATCTATGATTGAATTCAATGCATTTATTTTACATACCATAAAAGTGAAGGAGGGAATATGACTTTCACAAGGTCGTGTGGCTAGTTAGCAGTAACGCTAAGTGTAGAAGACAGAGCTCTTTTCTCTCAGTTCATTGCAGGACCTTACAAAGCTGATCAGAGGAGCAGGCAACAGACTAATCATGTGACATGAGGATGTGGGTATATTTATGCTCATAGCTCCTTGCACCATCTCCAAAAATAAATGGTTGCACATAGAGAAAACACGGAGCCGTGAACCAGAGCCCTGGTGCACTCACAACAGGGTGTTATGACGATAATTTATAATGCCATTGCAATTACAGTAGAATTATAGCACGCCCAGCACCTAATAGAGCTGTGTGCATACTCTTGAGAAAGACAAATGTGCTAGCATCTCTAGCTGCAGCAATGAGATTAAACAGCCCCCATCGCCAATCCCGCCATTGATTTTTGTAGCCCTCCCATTAACATGATAACTTCACATACCATCTCTCTATCATCCCTTGGAGGTGAAGACATAGTTTTAGAGTATAAATAATTAGACCCTCAAAATCCAGGGTGACAAATCTTCCACGCCTCCAATTGCCATGAATCAGGACACATAAATCAGGACCTCTTTTGAGGATATGTTCATGGGGAGAAGACATGTTTACAGAAGGAAATTGCTTTGTGTTTCTTTCTTTCTCTTTCCTCTTTTTGCCTCCTGTGCACACTTGGCTTTGGATGTGAATCAGTTAGGACAGGGTGACTGTACAAATTTTAAATTCCTTAAAAGGAGTAGGGGGTTCTTATACTAAGGCAATTAGACCAAATAGGAATAGTTCCTGGCAAAAAAGGGGCACATGCTCCTTCTGGTTTGGGATCATAATGCCTCATATCGTGAGTGTTGGTCTTTGCTTTGGTGTCTCATGAAATGTTTTTCTATAGTTTGCTCAATATTGCCAAAGAGATACTACAACAAAAGGTAATCTGCTTAATGCTTCATAGTGTCGTGTTGTGCGTAGTCAAATATGAGGTAAGATTTCTTCTGAGTGTCGATTTTGTGATCCTAAATGTGTCGATTTTGTGATCCTAAATGTTTATGATTGAGAACACCGAACTGTTTATAACAATCTAACAGGTCCATTTACCTGAGTAATGGTACTCCATGTGCCTGAGTCTTTGATGAATATAACACACTTGTACACAATAGGGTATAGAGGTGAGCTATTCCAATTGCATGCAGGGTATTTTATATACATAATGTATACTATCTACTTTTTTAAGAGCCTAGTGGTGCAGATATCAGTAAGCAATGTTTTCAATGAAAACACTGAGATCAGCAAGTTGAGCCATTTTCCTGAGGTCACAGAACTATTAGAAGTTGGAAAGCTTGGGGGCACACGGGTGGCTCAGTCGGTTAAGTGTCTGCTTTCAGGTCAGGTTGTGATCTTGGGGTCCTTGGATAGAGCCCTGTGCCAGGCTCCCTGTTCAGCAAGAAGTCTACTTCTCCCTCTCCCTCTACCCCTCCAGTCCCCGCTCATGCTCGCTCTCTCTCTGCATTGTCTCTCTCTCTCTCCAATAAGTAAGTAAAATCTTAAAAAAGAGAGAGAAGTTGGAAAGCTTGTATTCAAACTCATCTGACACACACCCACACTGCTTCACTGAGTTAGTCCTACATTAGTGTTAGTTGAACTATGTTAAAATGTTTGTCTAGATTATGCTGAGTGAAATAAGTCAAGCAGAGAGAGTCAATTATCATATTCACTTACATGTGGAACATAAGGAAAAACATGGAGGACATTGAGAGAAGGAAAGGAAGGGTGAATTGGGGGAAATCAGAGGGGAAGATGAAACATGAGAGACTGTGGACTCTGAGCAACAAACTGAGGGTTTTGGAGGGGAGAGGAGTGGGGGGTTGGGCGAGCCTGGTGGTGGGTATTGAGGAGGGCACGTATTGCATGGGGCACTGGGTGTGGTGCATGAACAATGAATCTTGGAACACTGAAAAAATAAAACTTAAAAAAATGCACAAAACCTAAAAGAGAAGAAAAAAAAATGTTCTGTCTAACCTGGGCTTACACACTGGTTAATTTACTCATTTGCCCATTGAACACCCATTAGGTAGTCTATATATGAATTTATTTTTTTACTATTGCTTTATACAAATTCATTTTGTTCCAGAAAGATTTGTAGTAGTTTACTATTGTAAAATACGTACTTTTAAAAAATATACGTTAAGAAATCAGGAAGAGAGCAAAGAAGAGTAGAGAGAATGAGAGCAGCGAAAAAGAAGATGAACCAAGGATGAAGTCAGTATTCAAAAGGTGAGCGGGCTGTTATTGACCACGTCCACTGTGGCTGACACCACGTCAGAACTGGGGATTTAGATGTAAAATGACAAGGTCTCATCTCTTCATAAACTTCGATTCTAATGAAGGAGATACATACACAGACGGACAATTATAGGGTGCTAGGGAAAACTGGGAGGAATGTACAAAACCCAGTAGGAGCACGTAAGGAAGACACGCTC
Organism: Nasua narica; assembly: GCA_028533885.1. Lineage (NCBI taxonomy): Eukaryota > Metazoa > Chordata > Mammalia > Carnivora > Procyonidae > Nasua > Nasua narica. The sequence continues at coordinate 157,898,340 of CM052798.1, read as the reverse complement.
CCTTATATTTGCATAATGCACATTGCGATCTAGTATGTTCCTAGCTTGCTTGCTTGTTGTCTATCTTCCCCATCCAGAAAGTAACCTTCAAGAGATGTGCTATCTTGTTTACAACTGTGTTTCCTCTACCCAAAATACTGCCTGCCGCATTAGAGGTGTTCAAGGAATGAGCGAATGAACAAGGCTCACTGACATTGGAAAAAAAAAAAAAAAAAAAGGAAGGGTCTTCTTTTGTACAGCAGGTAAATTGCAAAATGATTCCAGTTATATCTGTCTCCCTTAGACCTTGGAGGTGACCTGCTCAGGTAGTCACTTAATACAAACACTGAAACTAGGCAAAGACTCACAATCAGTGCATGGAGAGTGGGTCAGTGAGTATATATCGACCCATAACCAAAAATGAGGATGCCCATTACTAAGAGTGGTGTCAGAGCTGAATGATTTGTCCAACTTGCCATACCAATAAGAAGCCAGTGACGTACTAAGTCCAACACCCTCTGGCTCGAGGTCTGGATGCTTTCCACCACCCCTCACTGTAAAGATGAAATTGGGTACGATAGCTGAGAAAATACCTGAATAAAGACAAAGTGAGAGGTTTAGGCCACAAAGGAAGGACATGGGAAAGTGGAAAGTCAGAATATACAAATGCTTATTGATTCGCTTTAAAAAAATCAAATTTCAGCAACAGAGAAAAATTGCTGTGCGTTAATCAATGCATCATGAAAATGCATTGAGACAGACTGATGGCCTTAGCCTTTTGAAAACTTACTAGTTTTAGCTCCTTTTATTCTCTTACATTTTCTTTTTTTAGACTATCTATCTATTTATTTATTTATTTATTTGACAGAGAGAGAGATCACAAGTAGGCAGAGAGGCAGGCGGGGGTGGGGGGAAGCAGGCTCCTTGCTGAGCAGAGAGCCCAATGCGGGGCTCGATCCCAGGACCCTGAGATCATGACCTGAGCTGAAGGCAGAGGCTTTAACCCACTGAGCCACCCAGGTGCCCCTCTCTTACATTTTCTTATAGAGAAATCTCACTGTGTGTTTCAGAAATCAGTTTGAGAATCAGGAAAGAACTCTTGTCGAAGTTCTAGAAATCCCACGTTTTAAGCCTATTTTATAAGCCTTAACAAAAAGCTGAGGCAGTAACTTTCTCTCCTCTGGGTTTTCGTTTCTGCTTGTGTCAAGTGAAGAATTTGGAATCAGCCTCCCAAGGCTGTTTCTGTCTCTGTCTCTATTTCTAGGGCTCTGGACGAAAACAGGAGACCAATTCTAGTCCCAACTCAGGCCTTTTATTTGACTCATCTGTTTTGTTTTCCTCACCAATTTCCTACTCTCACAAATTGGGGTACAATGTAGAAGGTTGGCATGAAGCTTTGGAGTTGGAGCTTTTTTATTATTAGCTTCTTTTAAAGCAGGGCCAGTAACTGTTCACCTGACCTCACAGGTCCTTCGCAGATCGAGTAAGTTCATGAATAAGTGAGTGCTCTGATAATGACCAGTTGCAGCAATTTAAAGAATCAATTGTCCTTGTGCTAATACTATTTTTTTTTTTTGCTAATACTATTTTTATATAGAGTTGGTGATAGCCTGTTTTCAAGCCAGATTAAAAGCATTTTTCTAGAAGATAGGTTAAGACGAATGTAAAGATAGAAAGACTGTTCCTATTTTTTTTAGATTAAGAATAAAGTAAGATAAAATTAGGGGTGCCTGGGTGGGACAGTTGGTTACACCTCTGACTCTTGGTTTTGGCTCAGGTTGTGATCTCAGGGTCTGGGGATCAAGCCCTGTGTCAGGCTCTAAGCTCAGCATTTTCTGCTTGGGACTCCCTTTCCCTCTGCCCCTCCCTATCCCCCCAAATAAATAAATAAATCTTTTTTTTAAAGATAAAATTAAATGAAGTAGAATAAATGAAACTAAACCGAAGTAGATGACACGGTCTCTCTTATGTGGTTGGGAAGAAGGATTTGGGCCCAGAAAAACTAAAAAGAAGCAATGTAGTCAATAAGGATATAAAAGTAAAAGGCAGAGGGGCCTGAGGGCCTCCATGTAGATGAGAGGTCAAACTTGATGGAGGAAGAAAAGCAGAGGTCAGTTGCTAGTTCAAGTGCCTCCAGGGCTACCTGGCCCTAGGAGTCACCTGATGTCAGGAATTGGGGAGTCCAGGATATGAGGTGCTGTGGGACATGTATAGCTTATAAAGAATGCAGCCCTTTGTCAGATCCAGCTGCTATTTGCCCTGCACAATTTATTCAGAACACAGGCCATTTTTTGTAAAAGATGCCAAAAACTTGTGTTACGATGTAAAAAAAAAAAAAATCTTGATTTTTAAATGCTGAAAACTGAATTAAAAAAAAAAACAACTCTTGGTGGTTAAAAAGATATCAGGCTGAATCTAAACATGTGGCAGTTTTCCGTCTTTGTGGTAGATGTTTTACTGCTCTGAAATTCTAAGATGCTATGAGATGCTCATTGGTACGGGAGTACTCCCTGAAAACAAATCCATAGGTCATGGATGAGACTGGGTAGTGATCATTACAATACAAACATTCATATCTTATACACACATGATAAATAGCCTCTTACAAACCACTCTGATACCTGTTTTGTTTTATCTTATAGCTTTCAAAGCAACCCTATGAGCAAAGGCCGATATTGGGGAAACTGAAATCCAACGGATGTTCAAGGACTGCCATAAGATTCTATGGCAGGTTAATAGCAAAACTTAAGGATGATAGTATGTCAGATGCTATGAATGAGCATTTTTCCTACCAGTCCAACAATAATAGGAGTAACTACCATGAAACCAGTAAATTTCAGGAAACCCACTAAATTCCGGGAAATTTAATAAGGAGCTAGATAATAATTGGATTTCACCCTTACACCAGCTCTCTGAGGTAAGCAAAGTAGCCCCAAGTGAAAGATGACAAACTCTGGGACTCAGAGAGTTTTGATAACTGAACAAGGATGCAAGCATGAACAGAGTGGTGAACCACATGATCTCTGCACTCCGCTGCCTGGATGTGAATTGTGACCCTGTACTACATTAGCTACAAACATTCTTTTTAAGAAGAAATTTTCTAAGATTAAGATGTGGGTACCAAAAATGGGAAGCTAGGAGTGGGAAAGCAAGAAAGCGATGTCCTTTCACTCCCAGGCAACAAAACTTTCCATTAATCAACACATACTGAGTTCATCCATGAGCTCAGAAGGTGAAATGTTCTTTAGAGAATACCAGTGAGAGTATAGACCATAATTTTCCCACCAAGGATCAGATGAGCCATGGCTGGAGGGGAGGAATTGATGTCAGAGACACTTCGGCACAGTAAGAAGCACACTGAGTCCTGAGTTGAATGCCCTGAGAGTAATTCCTAGCTGTGTCCATTAGTCCCACAGCAGAGGCAAGTTGCTCATCTATTCAACGCCTCGGTGTCCTCCGGTGTAAGCTGGATCTAGAAATAAAGCCAAACTCATGAGACTGTGAAAATCAAATCGAATAACATACAAGTATCATGTATGGTATAAAAGGATAGTCTAAAATAAGCTCTTATTCTCAAAGGAGCAGTTAGAGGAAATTAGGCAAGAGATGGACACATAGCAGGTGTCCACAGGAAGCTGAATTCCAAGGGCGTTATAGTTTCTTGATAGACTTCCAGTCTCCTGGTGCCTAGGTCTGCCATCTACTTCTCTTTGTGTGCTTTCTTCCCCTTTCTCTTTTTTAATTGAGAAACTTCATTTTCTTATTCCCTTTAGCTGTTTCATAGGTCACTGCTCTTTAGGGATGGAGGTTATTTCTGTGATTCAGTTTCCTTTTCATTCAACCATGTAATAATATTTCCATATCTGGCAAGCTCCCTCTAGAAGGGGAGCCAGCAAATTGTGGATCTCTTGGTGCTGGATGGAAGTCACTTGCCTAGATTTAAATCCCCAATAACATTTTTAATACCCAGTATTAAGCAGGTCCATAAATACATCAGAGATAATGACCACCTTTTCTGTATGAGCAGTGACAGTCAATAAATTATGGAATTTGTGAGTTGCCTACAATTCTGTGCGAAGTGTTAAAGACAGAAACAAATTAGTTGTTTGGATGTGTTAGTGTGAGAGCCTGCCTTCATATACATATGTGTGTTTTAATGGAATCTTCTAGAAAGAAAATATTTCATGGTCCATCTCCTTAGAAATAGTCACACCAGATGACACCAAGTACCACTTCTCATCAGTTTTATCTTCACAATGGAATAAAAGGGATTTGTTGTTTATTGTTATTAAAATTCATCTGCAACTTCACTAAGATAAAACCTGAAGGTCTACTTGTCAAGATCTGCAAATTTCTTTTTGGCTGCAGTTCCTTTCATTCTTATGTGAAGGATCTATGTGGGGAAATGCCAAAAGGGTTGGCGGAAAGGGAAGGAAAAGTTTAGATAAAATGGTGAATAAGGTCTTTTCAAATAGGGATAAGAAATGAAGGACCAGTGAGTACGTTATCTTCTATGAACATTATGCAAATCAGGCACCTTGAGCTGCTTGTCTTTATTGATAACAATAGCAAAGTTTATCGAGCGCTCATTTCCTGCCATGGGCTAGACTAAACACTTGGCACTGTTTCATTTTATTCTCAGTGACTAGATGGGTAATTCTGCTTTCTTCTTCAGTGCTCTATTAAATATTCCACTTGCCCACAAATACGAACCACATTCTAAAAGATAAAGGAACAGCTTGATATCCATGCATCTTAACACCTTCATCTTGTTTCTGTATTGGTTCAGATCTTGATCAAGGATGACAATGGATACTGGCTACTGGACACTCAGATCCCAAAGTCCAAATGCTTTCATGTGGCCCGCAATGACATGCTTAATCCTATTCCTAGCACATCTCAAATCATAGCCTTTTCCTTTGGTAGATTAAAAAATGGCCACCAATACATTTCAGTGCCTCCCATAAAGAGATGAAGACATTTTCCTGATCCCTTGAATCTGCATTGTGGCTTCCTTTGAGCAGTAGAATTTGGTGGAAGTGATTTTGTGTACCTCCTGAAACAAAGCCTCAAGGGGCCTTGCACCTTCCTGCGTTCACTCTCTCAAATATTGCCTCCCAGTGAAGAAGGACAAATGAGCCTATTAGAAACATGTCCCGGCCAAGACCCAGTAGCAACTGCCAGAACAAGGTCGTCTATGACCAGCCGGCCCCATCCAGCCACCAGAAGGACTACAGCTGTAAAACTTATCTTATAAGACACTGAGTTGGGGAGTGGTTTTTTGGGTAGCAACAGATAACTGAAATACCCCCTCACCCTCCAGGCTTGGGTTTCAGCCTCTCTGGTCTTCTCGAAGTTCATGGAGCATACCACTGTCATTCCCACCTAAGAGACTTTGGATATGTTTGCGCTATACCTCAAAGGTTTACCCCTCCTGACTTGTCAAATAGTTTACTCCTTTCATCATTCAGGCCTCAGCTTCAAAGCTGTCTCCAGAGAGAACCCTTTATGTATATACAATAAATTTCTAATTTTTTGTCTATATAAGCCCCCTGGCTATTTTTCTCCTTTTACATATAACAATCTATGATTAGTTTGTTATTGCCTATTTAGGTATGTAAGTTGCCACCCAGATGTAAGCTCCGTGAGGATAGGTAATGTTTGCCCTCTTCTCCATTGCATCCCAGGAGGGTGCTAGGAAGAGTCTCGTCCACATTCCTTTGGATCCCATTACCACGTTTGTTCATATTTGTGCCCTAAGAGCACATACTCCCAGCAGCCAGTACTTGCTTCTCTTTGGGGAGGACTGCCCCCAGGCTCCTGAAGCCCAGCTGGAGTTGCCTGAACCAAAACACAAGGAACTGAAGACTGGGACTTTGTAGAGACTTAACCAATGACCACAGAGCGGGATGGTGGGTATAAATACTCCAGCTCCCTTTCCCCTGATGAGGACAACTCTGAGGTATGATCTACACTGTCTACAGTGCTTACCTGCGAAGTGAGCAGAGTTTTCCTCCATGGGACCCTTCTTGGTGATTTTCTTCATTGTGCCCACAGTAGATGGGTGATACCAGTGATGGTCTTCCTTTCATTTCCTGTCTCACCTTTTCAATCCCCTGAAGGTTTTTCCAGTCATTTATACAAATCCTTGTGTAAGAATCTTCTTCTTTAAGGTTCTCTAAGGCAGTACATTTGTTGAATTAATTCATCAAAGTAAGTCTTGATTTTCACATATTTGCTTTTCACACAGACACCTTTAAACCAATCTCATCTTAGGAATTCAGACATTGTAAGCAGTGTCACCTGCTTTTGCAACCATGTTTGTGCAATGACTTCAATGTTGTGCTGCAATTTTCCCTAATGTTTCATAAAGATAAGTGAGAAATGGAAAAATTAAAGCCCTCACATCAGCAGTTAAACAGCTGAGACCCAGATAAAAACCACTTGGTGTGCTCATAGCAGGGACTCACTGGTTCTGTTGGAATCCTTGATGGATTCAAGTTGTTCAATTGTGAAGAACAGGTACCAAATTAAACACCATAGAGGAATCTCTGGAAATAGACCACCTAAGTATTAAAAGATGAGCCTTACTGAAAGATATGGAGAGATCTTTTAAAAAGGACGGAAATTATGAAAAGTGGTACCAAAAATCCTTGCAGAATTCCAAAGGCAGGGAAGTGCGTGGAACCAGAGAGCAGTTCTTAGGGGTGAGCATGTTTTGTGCTCCCTTGTCAAGAGGAGAAATAGCCCTATATTCAAGTCTTGCCTCACAAATATTTAAAGAAATCCTGCAAAATCCTGTGAAACCACCCTTGCAGCCTCACGCTGAGTTCCCTACTCAGTCTCTTGCAAAATCACCACTAGCCAGTCATTTTCCTACATTTTAAAATAAACCTCTGCTCCTTCCCAAATGTCACTTGAAATAAGCTGAAAAAAAAAAATCAGGGTTTGAGGCAGGAAATTACATAAGAGTAGAACTATTTGCATTTAATGTTCAAACCAATTTTAATGTTTTAAATAATCATTGCATAATCAAGAATTTTAGTAATGCTTTTGGATTCCATGGAATATGACTCCTCCATAGCACATGCGAAGTTGAGGTTTTTTAAGTTCTATTCATTCAGCTTTTATATGGCTTTTTGGGGGGAGATTAATGTATTATGCATGACAGAAGAAAGTTTCACAGTCTGACGGAATAATAGAAATCACAGCTCTGCCACCAATTATGTAACCTCCTGGAAGTTGATCTTTCTGAGCCTCAGTGTATTCATCTGTAATAATGCTTCCTATGGAGGGCTGTCACGAGGATTGGGTTAGAGAGTTTAGATAAAGCACATAGGGCATAGCCAGCATTCACCGAATCTTGATTCTCTTTCCCATGCTCCCATCACAGAACGGTGGCTTTGAGTGATTTTGCAGACCATTTGACTTGGCTTGAAGAACAAGTCTGAACTTCTTAGCATGATGCACGGGCCCCATGTGATCTGACCTCTGTGTGTTTCTCCTGCTCATCCAACTCCTGTCCTTTTCCCCACCTATCACTCTGCTTCTAAAGGAACAGCACATGGGACTACTTGTGCCTAGAAAGTGTTGTTGTGCTCTTCCTACCTGCAGGCCTTCCCTCTGAGCCCAAAATGCCCTTCCCAGGATTTGGTCCAGATGAGACATCCTCCTGGATTCCTAAAGGCCCCACCCTCTCCAGCCTGGGGAAAATGGCTGTCTAGTACAGTCTCCTAGGACCCTGGGCTCTCTCTTACACATCACTTGTTACTTCGTTTTGTAAATATCTGTAATATCAGTTTCCTCCTTCAGATTATAAGTCCCTCAAATAAGGATGAATCTCCTTCCACATAGAACTCATTTTATTATTACAATAGCCCTGTGAGATAAATTGTCTCGGCCCTATTTTAGAGATGAGAGGAACAAAAGAAAAAACCAAACTGAATGATTGTCTCATAACCAGATATCTAGTCAGCGACAGAGTCAGCTCTGTTACCCACATGCTAGAAACCCATTTCCTGACTCAAGCTTAGGATACAAGGCGTACAGGTGCTCAGTGAAAACAGAATGAGCAAGTAATTCCAGCCCAGGGAGTAAACCAAGACCTGATCAGGGACAAAGAAGAGTTGGAGGCCAAAGCCCACACTGCCAAACTGATGATTTGTTGGAAAGAAGGCAAAAAGCGATCAAATAAAACCTAGAACTTGGAGGAGCCTCTTTCCTCCAGTGTCCTGAGTTGATTCTGGAATAATGGCATATACACTGCCTTGGGGACAAGGATACCTGAATTCTAGTGTCAACATGGATGACCTGCCCCTTGACACACCTCACTCACCCTATCTATTAACTAAGAGCAAGGGATGAAGTGGTTGCAGAAGCCCTTCCAGGATCAGATGTTTGTGTTCTGTGATACTGACAGAGCGTAGTACCACTCCAGGAACTTATACTCGTTATCTCTCTGCCTTGTTAATGGTATACTCCTCCTCATTTCTATCTCAACATAAATTTCAATACAGAGTCGTCATAAATAACACAGACTCTGAAATCCTGGCTTTGTGACTCCCAAGGAACGTGATCTTGGATGTCACTTAACTTTTGGTACCTATGTTTTGCGTAGCTGTCTCCACTACTGAAGGATAGAGGCATTGCTGCTTAATTGCTTAGAATCTACAAGATACTTGTACAAAATAGGCATAGCCACAAAAGGAAAATGAAATTAGTTCAAAGATTTTTACCAACTTATGGTGCGTTATTTTATTATATATTATTTAAAGCAATCCTAGCCATATGTATAGAAATAGATACAGATATACATATAAAAGTAGAGATAGAGAGGTAGAGGTGGGGATGGAGATATAGGGACCCAGAGGCTGTATTGTCACCTCTATCTTCAGCCTTTGGGTCAATAATGGAGTGAACCAGTTGTCATAAAAGAAAATGACTACTCACCACCACAGTTTTGTGTTCAAGTTTGATTTGGACTGACACATGGGACAATGCGATGTTTATACAAACTGTGGTTGAAAATATTGGCAGGATACAGAGGTCAAGTCCACATACCACAGAAAAAAACACTAGTAAAAACAAATGTTTAGTTCCAGTGCACGAAAGGACAAATGCAGGGAAATGTTGGAAGTAAAATTTTGAAAGTAGAAATTAATTTCCCTTTAGTTTCCGTGCTAGCTACACACTTGACATTATACAAAGCCCAGTCCAATTTGCATACTCAAAGACCCGCACTTGAAATCCATATTTCCTGATTTATGTTGTGTGAGCTGGTCTTCACAAAGTCAGTTGATCTAGGTCTCTCTTCAGCTACCAAAGAAAACGGAAAAGGAGAAGAAGAGAAACAGGAGGAGAGAAAGAGAATGAGAAGAGGGAAAAAATTAACCTCAGAATTAAAGGTTAAAGTTTTAATGACTGTATCTGAATCTTTTGTTCTTCCCTCTAGATCAATAAGGCCAAAATTTCCTTAGGTACAACCAACTTTGCACATCCTCCAACATATGCAAATCTATATAAATATGAAATATTCTCTTTTCGAGGTTCAGTGTGTGTGACCCTGAATTAGGTATGTAGACATGTTGTAGATGAAGGCTACAAAGAATGACCAAAGTAATAAAATACGATGATTCAGTACTCTCTGTTTTCGACTCCGTGTGTGTGCCTGTGCACGCATGCATACACGTGTCTAAGCCAATGGATTTGGTGAGTTGAATAAAGATCTCTCACCTCTTAACTTTCAGAGACTTTAGAACCAAAGAACAAGGCACGCCATCCTTTGAATAATAGAGAACCAAAGCCCAGAGAGCCCCGTCTTCAGAGGAGCAGACACAAGACTTCAGCATCGGTTTCTGCTCCCCTTTGTACAACAGAGCTGTTGCTGGAAGGGGCTATGCATTCCTTGGTGCCTCTGCACCCAGGTGAGGCCATGGGATAACATCAATCATCTGGGAGGGCAACCCAAGAGTGTCATCTCCCGGCTTCTGGGCCACCTTAACCATCTTAGGTTAAGAAGCAGCTGTCTCTTCTCCAATCTCCACTCACCCATTATCTGACTAGAGACAGAGGATTCTGAGGCCCTTGAGAATGGTGATTCCACAAGATGTAAAAAAGCCTGTGTCACTGAATCATCAGATGGAAAAAACCCACCCTTAACCAGGAATACCCATACTGGATACCCCAGTTGTATCTTCCTCCTCCTTATCCCAAGATTTGGCATCATGCCAGACTCACAGTAGGCGTGCAATAAATACTTGTGGAATGAAAGGTCAGCACTTACTTCAACTGTAAAACAGGAATAAAAATCTTTTAAATACTTGTAATCAAGATAATGAACCCAATGATTTTGTGAGTTCTTTATGCTCTGAAGCCGAAAGTCTCTGGTCCAATAAATTGTCCAGATTCTTCTGCTTTGGTATGTTTTCAGTTTATCTTTGGCTTCGATTTTGAAAATTCCATTCCTGTGATTTTTTCTCCCCATTATCTATCTATATTTAGCGTTGTGCAAACTATCTGGTCCTGGTTTGAAGTGGGGAGAACATACTTCTCTCTGGTTTGCCAAGGCAGATCAGAGGAGCTAATATTTATTAAGGAGTTGATAAGAAAGAGCACTCTGCTAAGCAAATTGCATGATTGAGTCCAGGCTCTCTGCTAAGCAAATTGCATGCAGTGGCTCACTTTTTCAACACCCTATTATCCCCACTTCATAGGTAAGAAAACATACTTAGAGAGATTAAGTGACTTGTCCAATGTCACATACTTAGTAAATAGTAGATTTGAGATAAGAACAGAGGTTCATCTGATATAAAACCTAGGTTGTGATCTTCAGGTCCTGCCGCCCCATGGCAAGCAACAGAGAATGACTCCAGCTCATGGAAGGAAGGAAGGAAGGAAAGAAAAGAAAGAGGGGGAGGGAGGGAGGAAGGAAGGAAGAAAGAAAGTAAGGAAGGAATTTATTAGTAGGATTGAAGATGAGTGTAAGGGGAAAAAAAATCCCAAAGAACTATAAAGGAGCAGGCAGGGATCAAAACAACTCCTTTAAGTCTAGGAAGGAAGGATTAACAGCCTTTCCTTCGGGGCAGGTTCTGGAGCTGAGATGCATCTGTTTTCAGCATTTGTGTTACTCTGCTCAAGAATCAAATTCCATGCCAAGACTCTGGCCTCACTCACATCACCTTCACACTCCTTGGCCAGGGGAGAGAGGGTACTATGAGTATAGCCGCACCAAAACTGTAGTCCATGGGATGGGGTAGTCCCAGAAGTACAATAAGGGTACTATCACTGGAAATTGTGAAATAGACAGGACACAGAGAGGCTAAACAGGAGGTATCCACTTGTAGAACAATGCAAAGGAAACAAATGTTGTATCCCCAGTGTACGAGAAGCTACAGAGCCAACGTAACACTGAAATGTATTTCCATCCCCTCCCTACACTCAGAAAACCTAAACTCAAATCCCTCCTTTGTTGAAGAGAATTAGTTAGGGCTTAAATTGGGTTTGAACTGTGTTCCCCCATTTATTAGCTATACGTCTTCAGAAATTTACTACACCTCTTAAAGTCCCAGTTTCTCCACCAATAAAAAAGTCTGGTAGCACCTATTTACCTGGCTGAACACAGAACACCTATGGGCAAAACTCATGGCTTTCAAATGCCAGTCCATGATCAAACAGTCACCAATCTATGACAAGACTTGGTGTCAAGGTGTCCTTTTTGAATTCATGGTGATGAGAGATAGCAGTTGTTTGGGTTTTTTTTTAAAGGTTGTGACATATTTTCTAATTGCTAAAATAAATGTTCCCAGCCCTAGGTCTGCCCATCAGTTCTTTCCAAAATTTCACTCATTCATGAATCTCAGGATCTGAGAATACCTTGCACACACACACCATTTCCAGATACTTCTGCACGGTGTCACCGGAATCAAAGGAGTCCTCACTCCCTATCCCCTTGCTCTTGAGCCCCTACTTGCTTCATTTTTCCTTGTGAAATTATGCACTAATTTATCCATCTGTTTATTGTCCTCTTAGTAAGTTTCATCATATCAGGACTATTTTTTTTAAAAGATTTATTTGTTTTAGAGGGAGAGAGAGTGAGAGAGCAGCAGGGAGGGACAGAGGCAGTGGGAGAAACAGACTCCCCACTGAGCAGGAAGCCTGACTCAAGGGATCCATCCCAGAACCTGAGATCATGACTTGACTTGCACTGTAATCAAGAGCTGGATGTTTAACTGACTGAGCTACCCAGTAGCCTCAGGAATATGGGGGGGAAATAATATATATATATGTATATCTTTATTCATCTCTATATTCTCAGGTGTGTCAGCACACTCCTCGGCACATGTTAGAATGCTAGTTCCTCCAAAAATCTAAAACAAACAAAAACAAACAAAAAAATCAAGTATCAAAAACAAAGCACAAAAAAACTTAAAAAAAAAAGACTTTAGAATAAATAAAAAATGAAACATCCTCCCTGTAGAGCTAGAGAGAGCTCCTGTGAATACACTCTGCTGAAGCTATCAGAGCCTCAGTCTTTTCATCTGCAAAATGGCTTGAGGGTCATTGGGAGGTTTAAGGGAGGAAATTGAAGCAAAGCTTCCGTATCATAGTGTCCACTCAATGGCTAGTGTCTCTGGCTGTACTTTAGTATCGTTCCCAAGTGTTTTTCCAACTTCGATGTCTCATTTCCTCAAAATAAGACACTAGCCCACCAGGCCAGGAGCACATCCTATACTCCTCCAGCACCCACTGCTGCAGCAAGCACAACCAGGATTAGAGGGAGCATCCCGAGCATGGAGCAGGCTGTACCCATCACAGAAGTCCAGAAAGATGCGAGGTGTCCATAGACCAGGCCTGTCTCACTCCCTAGTGAGCTCTAGGGCCAAGGGCAGTACCTGGTATATAGCAGATGTCCCACACCATTCGCTGAATAAAGGAATCCGATTGGCTGCAAGTGAGCAAGAACTGGCAAGGCCTGAAGACAAGAACATGACATAGTAGATCCTAAAACCACATGGGAACTAAACAGCTAAAGAAAAGGAGAGATCTGAAGAGGAAATGCAATGGACTCTCTGCAGACTATGAGCAAAGACCTTGCTAGATCCAGTCCTAAGTCTCTTTGAATCATTTGTATGTGCAAGTTCTTGGGTGTTGATACAGAAAAAAAAAAAAATTCTTCTCATGACTGATATATTTATCTCTTAGACTTCTTAGCATTCAAAGCTCCAGAATTACTAGGGAGAGATTGTTTCAATAACTTTGTAAAGTAAGAAAAAAGAAAGGAATAAGGGGAAGAGGAGGGAAGGAAGGAAGAAAGGAGGAAGAGAAAAAGGGAGAAGTGGGGAGGAGGATAGAGACCCTAGTTCTATCCAGTTGGTCTTATAAGGTTGATTTGTCTTATTTGACCTAGGAATCCACCCTATAGAGGAGATACATAGATGATAGATAGATGAGATGGATATATGATAGACAGATAGATGATAAAGATAAGAGATTGGTGGATGGATGGATGGTTGGATGGATATATGGATGGATGGATGGATGGATGGAAGATTGGATAGGTAGATAGATGATAGATAGATAGGTGGAAAGATAGATAGATAGATAGATAGATAGATAGATAGATAGATAGATAATAGAGTCTTGTTAAGATTTGAGGCATGAAGGGCGCCTGGGTGGCTCAGTTGGTTGAGCAACTGCCTTTGGCTCAGGTCATGATCCTTGAGTTCCAGGATCGAGTCCCACATCGGGCTCCCAGCTCCACGGGGAGTCTGCTTCTTCCTCTGGCCTTCTCTCAGCTCATGCTCTCTCTCACTTTCTCTGTCTCTCAAATAAATAAATAAATAAAAATCTTTAAAAAAAAAAGATTTGAGGGGCGCCTGGGTGGCTCAGTGGGTTAAAGCCTCTGCCTTCAGCTCAGGTCATGATCTCAGGGTCCTGGGATCGAGCCCCGCATCGGGCTCTCTTCTCAGAGGGGAGCCTGCTTCCCCCTCTCTCTCTGTCTGCCTCTCTGCCTACTTGTGATCTCTCTCCTTTCTGTTAGATAAATAAATAAAAAAAAATTAAAAAAAAAAAGATTTGAGGCATGAAGATGTTCTTGCGAGCATTACTTAAAAGAGCAAAGAAGAGCGAACAATTGGAATAAACAACATATGCTAAGGGAGGTGAAATTGTGGCAGACCTCCTCTGCAGAGTTGGAGAGAATAATTTAAATGATGCATCTTGCAACATTTTTTTTTATTTTTTTTTAATTTTTATTTATTTATTTGACACAGAAAGAGAGAGATCACAAGTAGGCAGAGAGGCAGGCAGAGAGAGAGTGGGTAGCAGGCTCCCTGCTGAGCGGAGATCCCAATTCAGGGCTCAATCCCAGGACCCTGAGATCATGACCTGAGCCGAAGACAGGGGCTTTAACCCACTGAGCCACCCAGGCGCCCCACATCTTACAACATTTTTTTTAAAGATTTTATTTATTTATTTGACAGAGAGATCACAAGTAGGCAGAGAGGCAGGCAGAGAGAGAGAGCGGGAAGCAGGCTCCCCGCTGAGCAGGGAGCCCGATGTGGGGCTCGATCCCAGGACCCTGAGATCAGGACCTGAGCTGAAGGCAGAGGCATTAACCCACTGAGCCACCCAGGCGCCCCTCTTACAACATTTTTTAAAAGGGGCTTATAATGTTACATTTTTATTTTTTTTAATTATTATAACAGCTTTACTGAGATAAAGTTCACATGCAATACAACCGACACTTTAACATGTGAAATTCCATGCTTTTAGTATATTCACAGAATGGTACACTATCACCACAATCAATTTTAGAATATATAATCATCCCCCCCAAAAAAAAATCTTACTCACCAGCAGATAATCCCCATGTTTCCTAATCCCTAAGGCCCTGGAAACACTAGTTTCCTATTTCTATGGATTTGCTAGTTTTGAACATTTCCTAAAAATGGAATAATGCAACATATGACCTTTTGTATGTGGCTTTTTCATTCAGCATTATGTTGTCAAGATTTGCCCATGTTTTAGCATGGATCCTTCATTTCTCTTTTATTGCTGACTAATATTCCCTTGGGTAGATAGAGCACACCTTGCTAACCTAAGGTTCACTTGACGAACCTTTGGGTTTTTTGCCACTTTTTGGCTATTATAAATAATGCTGTTATGAACATTCACGAACAAGTTTTTGTGTGGATGCACACTTTCATTTTTAGGGGGTGTTTATCAAGGAGTGGAATTGCTGGGTCATATGGTAACTCACTATTGAGTTACTATTGAGATTCACTATTTGAATACTTGCAAAACTTTCTTCTAAAGTGACTGTACCATTGCACATTCCCACATCAGCAATGTGTGATGGTTTCAATCGCTCCACATCCTATCATGGTACCTGGCCAAAAGCAGACTATAAAATCAAATCAATAGTATCATGAGGGAGCCATATTTCTTCTAGTTTTTTTTAATTTTCCAAATACTTCCTTATCTTCTGCATGTTTTATGATGACATATATATTGTTTATCCATCAAGAACCAGTTCATACCATTGAGTCTGAAGGTCACTCAGCTTAAGAGTTTAGGTTCACTTTAGCCATGCTCAGTGTCCTTCCTTCCTTTCTCATTAAAACATTACACAGTCCTGGGGTTGCTGACATTCCCACAATGGAGGGGAGGAGGATGGTTCTTCGTTGTCTAGAGATTCCAGCCCCATCCATCACCAGAGAAAGACCCCCCTCGCTTTGCTGAGGGAGAGTGGGTCTCTGCAGAACAAGCAACAAATGGCCAACTGTCTTGAAGACTACCGCTCAATCTACAGACAAAATGATCCAGCTAAATTTGTGCAACCAACTCCGTCGTGTTCCCCTGAACCAAGAATGTTTGATTTGCTTGGATGCCCCACCACTTTAGAAGGTGACTCATTTGCTTTCTACCTCCCTCTGTAACACACAGACCCAGCTGCTGTGGGTTTTCTTTAGACTTCAGATTTAATGTGAATGAGGGGAAAGGTTGAGAAGCTGTTAAGGATTAAAAATCTGGCCTTACTTTCTATTGGTACAACTAACTTTTAATTAACAGCAGGAAAAAAAAAGGAAAGAAAAAAGCTGTATCATCAATCCTTCCAGATGTCAGTTGCTGTTTAGCTCTTAATGCTTACTTTTTATTGCACCGAAAACTCCCAAGATGTATTTTGACATTATTTACCCTCCTTTGTAATTAGAGTGAGCAAGACCGGCATCTTTTAACATGAGAGTATTCTTTAAATACCTGCCACCATTTTGAAAGCTTCCATCCTTGTGAAACCTGTAATTATAACTTTTACTGTATTATTCTGCTAAGTTTATTTTAGATGAAAAAAAATCCTTTGGCTCTTTGTGGTCATAGTCACTGAAAACAGGTTGTCAGAATGTACAAGGTTGTTAAGACTAACAAAGAAAAGGCTGGGAACACCAATTTATTTTATGATGCAAATATAGTGTGTTCGAGGCTCTGCAGTACAGAGGGAAGTCTCAGCCCCTTGCAAATCATCAACTGTAGTGGGTTGAATGGTGACCCTCATAAGATGTGTCAATGTCTTAACCCCTGGAATCTGTGATGTGACCTTATCTGGAGAAAGGGTCTTTAAAGATGTACTTAAGCTAGATATCCCAAGACAAGATCATCCTGGACTATCTTCAATGATAAGTGTCTCTATAGGAGAAAAGGGCAGACACAAGGAGAAGAGGAGAAGGCATGTGAAGTTGGACACCAAGGCTGGAATTAAGCAGGGCCACAGCCAGGGAACCCCCAGAGCCCCCAGAATCTGGAGGCACCAAGGAAGGATCTCCCCAAATCCTTTGGGGCAAGTGTGGCCCTGCTGATACATTGATTTCAGACTTCTGGTGCCCAGAGTGGTAATGGAGTTCGTGGTCATTTGTCATAGTGGCCCTAGGAAACTAACACACGAGCTGTGTGATCTTGGTGATATTACTTCACCTTCCTGAGTCCTTGTTGCCCCATCTGTTAGATGAGAGCTGTACCACCTCCCTGTAAGGTTGTAATGGGAATTAAACCTAATATAATACCAATGACCTGGTGCTTAGTAGGTTTAGTAAATGGCAATTGTAGTTACCATGCTGTTGTTACTAATATTATCAATTTCATAAAGTTTGAAGGGAAATAATAATCCGAGACTCAAGAAGGCTTGGAGACTCTGTCCCATCCCCTCCACAGCCTCCAAGATATGCCTTGAAAGACTGGCCTATTTTTAATACAGGGTTTGAACTACTGAAAGTTTGTATTCAGGGATTTTTTTCAATGGCCCCACCCTACGTTGAGATCCGTGATAAATGCTAAGCTGAGTAAATATTAAACCAGTGAAAGTGGTCAAGGGAGCAGATTGTAATTAAGCTGGTGTTACAGTCTATTAACCCCCTTTATAGGAACAAAACAAGGTCTTTCCATAAAAGAAACCTAACTTGAACCACAGACTGGAAAATCTTACGAGAATGGAGTCTAATTTGATTAGCCAATCATGTTTCTCCTTTCAATAAACTCTGGCCCAGTTAAGACCAATGGACTCCTAATTTCAGAGAGAAACTCAGTCTCCCCCTTTTTCTGGCTCTCGTGCCATTTTGAGGCCTTCACTCGTCTTTTCTATGATTAGGATTATCCTCCTTCAGTCACTACCATCTGTTTTTACTGCTCTAATTTCTACTATCACTCTCCTAGTCAGGCTCCCCCACATCTTCCCAGGTTGACAGCTGCTGTCCCCTCACTGATTTTATTCTTACCTCTGTGCACCCCTGTAGACCATTTGCACGCAGCAGCCTGAATGGATGAACTTTTAAAAACTAATTATTCCATGTCAACTTAAGCATCCCAGTGACTTCCCATCTCCCTTGGAAGAAAACCTAAGCATCTTGCCCTGGAATGCCTAACATGACCTCTCTCCCTGGGCTCTATCATACTGACCTCCTTTCTTCTCCCCAAACTTACCGAGCTCATTTCCTCCTTTGGGACTTTCCTTCTGGCTGTCCTTCTACCCACAAGGCAGTCTCTTTCCTTTCCTGTGACTGGTTCCTTTTGACACTCAGATCTCGCTTCCGAATCATCTCCTGCAAAAGACTGTCTTTGACCACCAACCACTTTCAATTCCATTACCCTGATAAATTTCTTCCTAGTGTTTATCACCATCTGAATAGGCATGTTTATAAATTTGCTCACTTGGTTTCTACCTTCCTCTTTAGAATATAAACTTCTTATGAGCAGGAACATTGTCCATCTTGGTCACTGTTCTGTCCCCACTGCCTAGAATAGTACCTGATTCATCAAAGGTGACCATAAATATGTATCCAGTGCTCAATGATTATTGACTTAGAGCAGTGGTTCTCAATGGGGAGTGATTTTTTCCCCCAAGGGATATTTGTCAGTGTCAGGAGGTATTTTATTTTGCCATACCTGAGGGGGGTACTGGTGTCTTCTAGTGTGAGTAGAAACGAGGTTTGGTACTTAAAATCCTAGAATGCGCAGCACCATCCAGTCCAAGTGCCAATAGTGTTGAGGCTGAGAAAACCTGACTTTTACTCTACATACTGCCTACAGATGCTGACACCTTGATTTCAGACTTCCGGTGCCCAGTTCTGAGCCATACCAGTTTTTCCTAAATGTTCATTACCAAACCCACATACCACCTGTTTTATGAGGTATACAATATTTTTTTCCTCTAAATCTGTTGTAATCCAAATACATTTATTTTTAAAATTTATCTCGCTAGTTTTAGGAGACAGTACTTTTTCTATTAACTCACCTTTTAAAACCGCTTTATTGAAATGTGATTCATGCACCATACAATTTGCCCATGGAAGCTATCCAACTGAATAGTTTTTAACATATTCACAGATATGCACAACCATTACCACAAGTAAATTAAGAATATTTTAATCACTACTAAGCCTTTAAAAATGTTTATCTACATGCTCCCTGTGGGCATCTTGCTGACCCGCAGTGATAGAAGGTAGTTCCCTGGGGCACCTGAGTAGCTTAGTCAGTAAATCATCTGCCTTTGGCTCAGGTCATGATCTTGGGATCCTGGGACTGAGCCCCAGGTCGGACTCCCTGCTCCTCAGGGAGTTTACTTCTCCCTCTCCCTTCGCCCCTCCCTGATGCTAGTGCATGCTCGCTCTCTCTCTCTCTCTCTCAAATAAATAAATAAAATCTTAAAAGAAAGAAAGAAAGTGCTTCCCTTTTGGAGACATTACTTGACACCCAATTTCTGAAGTACAGAGCAAGACAGGGGTACTTGGGCTTCTCCTGATGTACTTGGCCTGTGGTTTGGGCAGACGGAAGGAGTTAGGAAGAGTTAAGTCCTAAGGAGCAACAGTCTAGGGCTTTGTGGTTTGTGGAGAAGCCTGGGGTCAGGAAAGGAGCCAAGAGCTGTCTTTGGTTTGACGTCTCCAGTGCACAGATTATGGTGGAAAAGTTTTGGGAAGCATCAGAGATTAGGAGTTGAGGGTAAGAGGAAAGCTTCTCTTGGGGGCTATCAGTTGCAGAGAGATGCCTACAGCAACAGGGAGCAGCCTCCATGCCCAGTTCTACCCTGCTTGGCCAGGCTTCTGGAGTCACGGTCCATCCTGGTCCTCTGACTACGCCCCCCCTCTCTCCTCATCCTGCAGCAAGGTGCTGGGCAGGTGGCAACACCAGATTCCCTAGAAGACCAAGGCCCAGGCCTTAGCTGCCTCCTTCATCACCCCCGTGTCACCCCCTGAGGATCCAGCAAGATCTGTTTACAAAGACCTTGACAGCTCCATTCAGGCTACTAAAAATTTTACAAGACAGAAATAGTACACTCAACCTTTAGATGTGGAAGTCTGATAGAAATGGCATGATTTCTACATTGGCACCATTTGGACAGCAAAGGATGTCTGCTGAGAGATCAAGCCCCTTCTGCGTCGTAGGAGGCAGGGAGATAAGCATCACATAAATACAGACTTGGCACGTGGAGCTTTCATGTCTGTTCTTCTGACACCAGACAGTCTGTTGCCATGGAGATTATTCCATCACTTCACAAATACAGCCTTCCTTCCAGAAGTGCAGAACAGCCAAGCACGTCTGCGTTTGGGAATCAGACTTGAAGGGCTGCCGTTCTGCCCCATGGAGAGCATACCTCTTGCATCTCTGACTTTGTCTTCTGACCTCACGATGAAGGATTCAGTCACATTAAGGTGACTTTTTTAAAGAGTAGCTTTCCCTCCCCTGACAAAGCATCTCCAGCAGTCTTGTGTCCTCTCGGCCAGTTAAAGGATGCAGGGTGCCTCACGGACCTTAAAGAATCCAGCCCAAGCTAAGGGTCTGTCCAGCCTGCTTCTTCTGCGTCTGGGGGAAGGTGCTCTTGACATGGTTCATGTGATCGGCTGCTAAGAAGACAGTGGCTGTCTACTAAAACTGTTTAGTAGATAACGCATCTGGGACACCTGCTAGTTCCCAGACAATGCTTAAGGTGTCAGAGAACACCCAAAGATGGCTCAGGCCAGCATTCCTTTCGATGTGTTTACACACCAGTGATAGCAATAAATGCTGTGACCTCCACTTTCAGTTAACAAAATACTATCTATGTGTTTTTTCATTAGGTCTCATAAGTTCTCTGAGAACATAATACTGTGATTAGTGGCACTTACCCAGGGAGCCTGGGAAAAGTCAAACAGATGTCTTTTGACTCCAAATCCCTTGCTGGTAGCACACCCCACCTCCTCAGAGAACCAGGGTGTCTGGCAGAATAGGATCAGTGCCATCAGAGCCCTTGAAAAGTATAGGTGGGTGGCTTTGAGATGCAAATGAGGAGGAAACATTTGCATGTTTGAGGAGAAATCAAAAGGACTTCATGGAGGAGGTAGTATCTGATGAACTGGAGATCTCAAAGTGGAAATCAGGAGTGAGACTCCTATTCAGCCAGAATATTTGTAGATTTCCCCAAAGCTGGCTTCTCCGATATCGAGCAAGGAAGAAAATTGTTTTAAATGCTTTCTGCATTCTTTATATCTATGCTTTACATTTGCATCGTGAGGGTTAAATGAGTTAATCCAATAGAGCACTTGGTACTGTACCCAGGGTGAAATGTGTTCAACATATTACCTATACAATGGATCTTTGATTCTAATGAAGATATGGATGATCCCTGAATCTTCTGCCATACCTGTCAATATCTATTTCTAAAGGGGAAAAAGTAAGCTTAGGAAAGGAACAGGAGGCCTTATATCTGTTTTGACCTAGGTCTTAATAAATATTAGGGTAAGTGCTTATTGGTTGGAGAATGGACTTGGTGAGGTCAAGACAGTGAGCTGGTTCCCATGAACATGTATAGCCATCACAGGCTTCTGCCACCCCCAACCACAAACGCAAGTGCAAGAGTAAATACCTTTTGGCTGTCACAGAGCTCACGCATGTTATTCCCTTTCATTCATGCCGACAAATGGTACCGAGTACCTCAGAGCCTCTATCATCGCTGCAGGGCAGAACAACGCATACACATGGCATTCTTGGGACCTGACCTAGCTCCAAGATGAAAATTCTCTTCTGGTTCACCAAGGGCAAGGGGAGGGCTTTGTGCCTCATAAATAAGATGCAAGTGTCACATCGATTTGCTTTGAGCGATCACTTCCCTTGTGGAACACAATAAGAATAGAAGAACAATGATGGTTAAGACGAAAAGACACACACACACACACACACAGAGACACACACACACACGCAATGAATGTTAACCAAATATGCACCAACACAATCACAGCTGCAGCATAAAGGGCTGCAACCAGACATCACGCTTGGCGGGGTTACATGTCCCCCAATGCCAGGACACGTCTGTCCCCAAGTGCCATGGGGAGGACATTCTGCAGAGAGGCTGCACAAAGTTGTTGGGTTTTCTACTTCTGGAGTTCTTCAGAAGTTTCTAGTAGGATTTAGGAGGCTAATCCCCTTGTGGCATAAAACGAGAGCCTCCCCATCTGGTTTCCTCCAGGACACAGTGGAACAGAAGCACTGTCACAGCAGCACGTCTCAGAAAACTCTTGACTTCATCACCTACAACAGCTAACAATGAAGGAGAAGGAACATTAGAAAATTAGATTTTATTCTGTGGTCTGTGTGGCAAGAAGGCAATCCCACCTAAGGATTCCTTCAGGGAGTCACTGTGATAGGAGATTTGGCCTTCCGAGTGGAGACACTGACTCTCTGCAAACCACTTAATTCATATGCAGACAGAGTATATAGTGTATCGGTGAAGCCCTCAGACTCTCAGACCAAGGCCGCCTGGGTTCAAATACTGGGTCTGTAATTTAATCACTGTGTGATTTTTTTTTTTTTTTTTTTTAGTATCTCACTTACCCTCCTTGTGCTTCATTTCCCTCATCTACAGAAAAAGCCTATCACAAGGATTAAGTGAGTCAATCAAATAAAGCACTTAGTACTAACTGGAAGTACTAAAAACATCACCTATCATTATCTCAGCTTTGTTTAGGAAGTCAGGGGATCGAGTAATATATTCTAAGGCATTTCCATCAGGAAAAAAAAAGATGCATTTAAATATTTGTGTTTTGGTTTTGTGTTATATAAAGGAATAAACGCTGCTTATGTTGGAAATTAGTTAACTAAATAAACAAATAATAATTAGTGCATACCTAATATGTACCAGGCAGTGCCCTGAGCCTGGGTGGAGAGCTGGGGAAACAAAACTGAAAAACAAACAAAAAGATCAACATCTCTGCTCTCATGGAGCTTACAAAGTTGGGGGGAAACATGCAATAAGCAAGATAAATAAGGAACACGGGTGGCATATTAGAGAGTATTAAGGACTACAGAGAAAAGAAGATGCAAGATATCTCCTGCACGTCCTCATCTAATCCATCAGCTCTACTGAATACCCATAGGGAGTCAGGGCTGGCCTGCTATCTTAAACAGAAATATATGTCCTGCTTACATACAATAAACAAGACAATATGGGAAATGCCTATAGCGCCTATTTGTAAAATGAGCCCAACATTGTTTGGATCACCTGAGGTTGTGCCCAGAAAGGTGAAGCTATGCCCAGCCATCATTGGTAGATAGAGTTGCTACTTATAGACCACTCTGTTGTTTGGAGCTCACCTCTTATTTTTTTCCGTGAAGCTAGACAAAAAACCAAAACAAAACAAAAACCCTATTCCTGAACCCTCCTACACTGTTGGTGGGAATGCAAGCTGGTGTAGCCACTCTGGAAAACAGTACGGAGGTTCCTCAAAATGCTGAATATAAAGCTACCCTATGACCCAGCAATTGAACTACTGGGTTTTTACCCTAAAGATACAAATGTGGTCATCTGAAGGGGCATGTGCACCCCAATGTTTATAGCAGCAATGTCCACATTAGCCAAACCATGGTAAGAGCCTAGATGTCCATCAACAGATGAATGGATAAAGAAGATGTGATATATATATACGATGGAATATTATGAAGCCAGCAGAAAAACGAAATCTTGCCATTTGCAACAATGTGGATGGAGCTAGAGGGTATTATGCTAAGCGAAATATGTCAGTCAGAGAAAGACGATTATTGTATGATCTCACTGATATGAGGAATTTGAGAAACAAGACAGAGGATCATAGTGGAAGGGAGGGAAAAATGAAATAAGATGAGACTGGAGAGGGAGAAAAACCATAAGAGACTCTTAATCTCAGGAAACAAACTGAGGGTTGCTGGAGGGGAGGGGAGTAGGAAGGATAGGGTGGCTGGGTGATGGACACTGGGGAGGGTATGTGCTACGGTGAGTGCTGTGAATTGTGTAAGACTGATGAATCATAGACCTGTACCCCTGAAACAAATAATACAGTATATGTTAATTTAAAAAAAAATCCTATTCCTGAGGCCAGCACAGGCATTTCATGTGCTCTGAATCAGCCTACAGTGATCCAATATCCTTGTATTTGCCTCTTGAAATCCCTGTGGTCTATTCTTGGCTGGCCAAATGTATGCTCTGAACTGCTGAGCTATTCATCAACTCTACCCCAGAGTGCAGGATAGGGGCTAGGAATTGTGGGTGGAGGGGATATGGGTGTAGTGGGGATGTTGGCACCCATGAACTCTAATAAAAATTTTCTTTTTTTTTTTTTTTAGAGAGAGAGAGAGAAAGCATGAGAGGGGAGAAGGTCAGAGGGAGAAGCAAACTCCCCACAGAGCTGGGAGCCTGATATGGGACTCGATCCCAGGACTCCAGGATCATGACCTGAGCCAAAGGCAGTCACTCAACCAAATGAGCCACCCAGGCACCCCTCTAATAAAAATTTTCTAAATAGTGTTGAAAATAGGTAGGAAACAATAAAGATTAACCTCTGAAGATCTGAGGTCAGTCGTTTGTTCAGGAAACATTAACTGGGCACCTTGTGTGCACCCGGCATTTTGCAAGGGCACAGGTTATATGGCGTTGAAAGGATGGAGGGGCTTCCTATCTTCCTAGAGCTTTCAACGGAGGAAAGATTGCACACACACTGTCACCATATTCAACCCTTGAGTAGGTTTAACACTTCTGAAACCCCTCCCTTGAGCCTCAAATGGCCCTATGGAAATAAATATTATCATCTCCATCTTAAAGGAAGAAACCAACAGTACAAGACTAAATTAGGAAAGTCAGAAGGGAAGGAGACAACGTTATAATGGGAAATTGACAGCTCAAGTTATTTTTATAATCAAAGGATTGACCTCCCAACTCCTCTAGAGCTGAGGAAATACGGTACTTGAAAAGCAGGCAAAAGAAGCAATTTAACCCATCCATAACTTAGCATGGAAACAGGCAGGTAGATGTAGGGGTGGGGGTGTGTGAAAAACAGAGCATCCACATCACCTCCCCAAGGCAAAACCTCCCTGGTGCATCCCTGGTTATGTGGTGGGAGTAGTGAAGAACCCCAGTTCCCAATCACTCTCTTTGGTATGGCTCCCAAGAGAACAGACCCAGTAGGGGTTTGAGTTTTATTCCCTGCTGATGAGAAACAAGGGAGGGAAGGAGGAAGTGAAGGGGAATGCATCAAGTCTTCCATCCTGTACCAAGCTCTGGGAGAGCACTCCCCCCTCCCTTCTGGTGGCATCCATGGGTAACAAGAAAGTGAGAACACATAGAGATGAGAATGTGGAGGCTCAGAGGGATGATGTGATTTTCTTGTTTACTGGGCTGGAGAGATGGCCAATTGCAGTGTGCATGGATTTATTCTGTTACTTACCAGCACAAGGCTCTGCAGGGAGGATGCTACCCCTACCCTCGAGGATGTTTCCAGCTATCTTCTGCAGGAGAGGAAGACCTTGACTCAGGGAATCCTTGGAGCCTGACCACACAGATGGAGTTCAGAGGAAGGGGATGCCATCTGGATCACCTGCAAGATGCCGAGAGGCTTCTCTAAAGGGCCTCACCCTCGCAGAATCTCACGAACTGCCCATGCAGATGAGTAGACAAGTTTTTAATGGAGCCAAATGCCATCAAATAACCAAGCTTTCCCTCCCAGTTACTGCCGTCAGTTGTTTCTGTGTAACGACAGCAGAGCGCATGACTCTCCAGGAGAGAGCACACACAGGAAGGGGGAGGTGGGATCGGGGGGTGGCCTTTGGATTTGTCTATAGCTCCAATTTCCTTTCATGAATATTTCATTTAAATCCTTTATTAATCATTAAGTGGTAATGACTGTCTCCGTCTCCCCTGCACTCACTCTGTCTCTGTCACTCAAGCATCCTTTTCTGTCTCCCTTCCTCCTCCTCTCTCTCTCTTCTGTCTTCCCTGTCTGTTCTTTAATACACCCTTGATTTTCTGTTTCTCTTGCTCCCTCTTCCTTTCTTTCTTATCTTTCCTGCTTTTCTGCTCAGTTTCCTTTTCTCTCTCTCTCTCTCTCTCTCTCCCTACCTCTCTCTCTCTCTCTCTCTCTCTCTCTCACACACACACACACACACACACACTCTTTCTCTCCTGCTCCATTACCTCATCTCACCTATGGAATCAGGAAAGTATCTAAATCCACTGACTTCTCAGCCATATGCCACAAAGGACAGAGCTCATTATAAAAGATGCAGGAGAGGTGGAGGATGCCCAGGCGAAGAAGCCAAAAGCTGGAAAATGCACTCTAAATGGTTTATATGTACAGCAGTGTTGAGGGCCTGAAGGTTCCACCATGTCCCTATCATTAATAACCCAATGGGCAGACCACATGGGAACCCAGCCCAGGCACACGATTCATGTTACATGAGATGACTACTCACTCTGGCACAGCAACTCTGCCAGGGAGGGAAGGACCCTCCTGCCCTCTGATCTCTTGGTTAGGCAAGAGTACACATTTCCCATTGAAAATCATGCCAATGTATTTAAAGGAATTGCTGAAAATCAGAAGATGCGGGGCCAGAAAGAGGAGGCAGAGAAAGTTAAGCTTATATGGGGCTCCTGGGTGACTCAGTCAGCTAAGTATCCGACTCATGATTTTGGTTCAGGTCATGACCTCAGGGCCATGGGATTGAGCCTCAAGTTGGGATCTGTGCTCAATGGGGAGTCTGCTTGAAGATTCTCGCCCTCTGCCCCTCCCCCCACTTGCACAGGCTGTCTCTCTCTAAAATAAATAAATAAATCTCAATTGCACTACTGGGTATTTATCCCAAAAATACAGATGTAGTGAAAAGAAGGGCCACATGTACCCCAATGTTCATAGCAGCAATGGTCACAGTAGCCAAACTGTGGAAAGAGCCAGGATGCTCTTCAACAGACAAATGGATAAAGAAGACATGGTCTATATATACAATGGAATATTATGCCTCCATCAGAAAGGATGAATACCCAACTTTGTATCAACATGGACGGGACTGGAAGAGATTATGTTGAGTGAAATAAGTCAAGCAGAGAGAGTCAATTATCATATGGTTTCACTTACGTGTGGAGCATAGGGAAAAACATGGAAGACATTGGGAGAAGGAAAGGAAGGATGAATTGGGAGAAATTGGAGGGGGAGATGAAACATCAGAGACTGTGGACTCTGAACAACAAACTGAGGGTTTTGGAGGGAGGAGGGCGGGGGTTGGGCGAGCCTGGTGGTGGGTACTGAGGAGGACAGGTATTGCATAGAGCACTGGGTGTGGCACATGAACAATGAATCTTGGAACACTGAAAAAATAAAATTAAATTTGAAAAAAAGAAAGTTAAGGATTTATGACTTACCTTGGAATAAGAAAGTAAAAAGGAAAGATCATTAGTGCTTTTGCATACAAAATCCATCTGATTTGTCTCCAGTCTTAGCTTCTGCTACATTTCCCCATCCCCAATCCAGATATCCTCTTTGCTCAAGTCATGTCTCTGTGTTCAAATAATATTAAATTACTGGAACTTTCTTTCTCTTTTATTTCACCAAATTAAGTTTTATGTGATGAAGATTTCCCAAAAATATTAACAGGCATTGTTCATTCTGTGTGGTAGATTAAGATAAGATCACAAATTATTTTAATTTTTTATGCTTCCCTCCCCCATATTTTGCACAATAAGCAAGTATTACGATTGTCATAAGACAAAAATTTAAAAATCATCAAAAACCCAATAAATCCATCGTGTCTAGCACAACTCCCCTGACAGAATCTCTGGTGACTCCCCATCACATTACCCTCTGTCTGCTCAGAATTATCAGCACCCTTTTGTCTTTGAAGCCCTCATTTTAGCCTTTTCACTGGACACTTTTATGCCCATCTTCTCATCTAACCTTTTTCACAACCTTATACATTGAGGTGATTACTTCCATTTTACAGATAAGGAAAAGGAGACTGAGGGAGGTAAGTGGGGTTTTCCTATGTCCACATATTTAGTGCAAGACTATAGTCTCAAATGTGTCTCTTGGATTCCTCTGGCTGTTGCCCAGTGAATGGGTGACCACAAGACTTTTCCCAGTGGTCCCCTGATCCTCAAAGGTGTGTTACTTATTTTCAGGTGTCAGCCACTAGCTAGCTCTGAATATGCTGAAAATATTCACAACACAGAATGTGCTCTCTTCTAGTGAAACCACTCCAAGAGAATTCTCTCCAAACTCATTCCTTGGGTATGTGGCTGTCTATCCCCTTCATCCCAGGATGAGTCCCAGACCAAAACTTCTGAAGATTCTGATGAAATAATAACTCGTTTTCATTCCTACTGCACCCCCAAAAAATGTTTGCAATGCTTTGATCTTCTAAAGGAACTGGGATATTCACAGGACAGGGCTGTGTCAAGACTTTCATTAATGTGGAGCAAAGCCTGCAGTACAGGATCTTAAAGGGGCAGGACTCTCTCCTTTGAGCCCAACAGTCTGAAGATGGAAGAAATGTCCCCACAGGTTGGACAAATATTTGTCTAGTCAACCCTGCACTTAGTCCTCGTCCAGACAACCCTGCCACCAAAGATAAACTCCTAAATCTCAATGAAACTTATTCAGAAAGAAATCTGCCTGAATATTTTAGCCTGGCTTCCACTGGTAAGCCCCCCAGCTCAAACTGTCAAGTGAAGCTGGTAAAGAAACTGGGAGGGGGGAACTGGGGGGAGGGGCACTGACTCGTCTTATTTTCAACTAACTTCTCTTTTTCTTGGGAGTTAACAAAAAGGCAGGGAGGAAAAGGGAAAGGGCTACATTTTTAAAAAAATATTTCTCTACTTATTTTAGAATGAGAAAGTACAAGCAGGGGAAGGGGAAGAGGGAGAGGGAGAGAAAGAAAATCCTCAAGCAGACTCCCCGCTGAGCACAGAGCCTGACGTGGGGCTCCATCTCAACCCTGAAATCATGACTTGAGCCCAAATCAAGAGTGGGACGCCTAACCAACTGAGCCACCCAGGCACCCCAGAAGGGGCTAAGTTTTTGTTATGACAATGGATCATAACATGAAATTAAATTGATGCTTGCAGACTGCAATTAGCTAAAAGTAATTATGCATTCTGTAAGTAAATAAGACAAGGTTTCAGTTCAGTGCCAGATGGTCACAGATTGAGGTTTGAGAAGCAAATTTCAACAGAAAAGACCAGAGAGAGGAGAGTAATAATAATAGCTAATATTATTTCAATGAAAACTTAAATAGCCCCATTCTCCTCATTTTATAGATGTAGAATTAGAAGCACAGAGAGTTGACTTACCCAAGGTCATCCAACAAATAATCATTGAAGATTAAATTAGAACACAGGCAGTGTGACTTGAGGGCAAAGTTTCTTTCTACTTCTTCCCAAGATATGATCAGAGGCCACTCTATTTATTACCACTTTGTGTCCCTGTGTGTATGAACCAGAGAGAGAGATTGTATAGTCGCTCAAGAAAAATGTTAATGTCTCTAGACCAGGGCTCACCGATGGAATCATAATATGAGCCACATATGTATTTCTAGCAGCCACATTTGTTGAAAAGATTTATTTATTTTAGGGAAGGTGGCGGGAGGGGCAGACAGAAAGAGAGTCTTGAGTAGACTCTGAGCTGAGAACAGAGCCCTATGGGGGGCTTGATCCCACCATCCTGAGATCACGACCTGAGCTAAATCCAAGAGTCTGGCACGAAATTGACTGTACCACCCAGGCTCCCCTAGTTCCTCTAGCACATTTTTAAACAGTAAAAAGAAACAGGTGAAATGAGTTTTAATGATATATTTTATTGAATCCAATGTATTCAGAGTATTATCATTTCAATGTAGCATCAACACAAGAAATTATTCCTGAGATATTTTTGATTCTTTTGCTCGTACTCAGTCTCATAGCACATTGTGCATGCTCAATAGCCACACGCTGGACGGCGTGACCTTGGACCAACAGCTCTACATCATGGAGAGCTTCAGAAAACGCTGATAACTGTGCCCCTCCAAGGTCCCAGTAGGTCAAAATTTCTGGGGCTAGGGCCAGGCCTTGGTATTTTCTGTTAAATATCAGGATGCTTCTACGATGTAGTCAGACTATAAACTCCCGGGTGGAAGATTCCTTTTCCTTATTCCCTGTGTGTTCCAATTCCCTTCTACAGAGCCTGGAACTTTGTAACCATTGCAAATAGGCTTCATGAACAAGTGAGTGGGATTTGGACTTGCATTTCAGTGTCCTGAATTCTTGTTCTGACTCTGCCACGAGCTAGCTATGTGACAATGACCTTACACCAAACCTTCTCCCGAGCGTGATCTTCCTCCTGGCAGCAACCAGGTCTCTGGACTCAGGGCTTGCTCCCCACTTCTGTGTGGGATATGCATAACCCTGAGGACGTGTGCAATCCCCCTACCACACATGAGCACTGTCCAGCAGCGCATGCTCCATTCACCAGGTTTTCGCCCCCAACTCCAGCCCACTGTCTGGGATCCCCAATTACAGGGCATCCTGCTGTATTGCCCTTGGTCGATGTATGTAATCACCATGTCAGTCATATCTCCACAGCCACAGAATATTTAAATTGCACCTTCCAGGTCTTAATATGATGCTTCTGGGCCATTTCACATGCTGCTCCTAAGAGGAAGGCATTTGCTTGATGTGCTCAGCAGCTACACTAGTAACAGGGGGCTGGCGGCGTGTCACTGTTTACACCACAGGGGCAGCTGCATTTCTGTGAGCTGCAATCTTGCTTGGGAGTGGGCAGGTGCCGGCAAGGAAGCTGCAGGAAGGAAAGGAAAGGGGCCCTTTCCATGTAAACATCCTTTGCATCTGTGATTTGGCAAAGACAGAAGAAAAATTACTGTGAACCTTAGCTGGAGTCCAGACACCTTGAAATGTTGGGGAGGTGGTTTGTCAATGCATTTAACCCCCAGAAGGAAGGAAGGAGGGAAAGAGACATTGTTGCAGCTTGCAGGATAAACTTGAGCTCCAAGCAGGGCATCAGAATTTGTGTGACCTACGCTCCCTTGGTGCCAGCACCGGTACCAGTGCCTCCCTCTATTCCTGGCTCCCACGGTTCCCCAGCGCTTGCCCGACCCTCCAGGCATGCTGGGCCAGCAGTGCTTGGGTTATAATCCCTCAGGACCCTTTGTATTCGTGCATACATCTTTTTCCAGGCTAAATTCTACCCATTCTTTAACACTCATTTGGATGTCACCTCCTCCAGGGAGCATTCTTGGACCGCCCCCAGCAAGCGTAGTTTGGATCTGAGATCTCTCCTTTGTATTTTTTCCAACCAGCAGGCTCACTCTCATCATAGCACCTGGCAGTCCCAGGTAGCTCTTCCAGGTAAATGGTCATCTCCTGAGGAAGAGAACTGCGTCTTTATCTCTCCATGCCTACCACACTGGGTAGAATATGATAGGCTCTTAATTTGAAGAATGAGAGAGGGAAGGAGAGAAGGAGGGCGACAGAGGGAAGAAGAGAGGGAAAACACACTAACTGACTGGAGAGAGGGAAAAGAGGAGGGAAAGAGAGGGAAGAAAAAAATGGGTGAAGCACAGGAGTATTATGAACTGAATTGTGTCCCCCAAAATTCATATTTTGGAGTCCTAACTCCCAAGGTAACTCTACTGAGACAGGGCCTTTGTGGAGGAAATTAAAACTAAATAAGGTCATAGGGAGGAGCCCTACCCCTATATGACTGGGTCCCCATAAGCAGAGACACCAGTGGTGCACACATAGAGCAAAGACCACATGAGGATGCAGGGAGGAGACAGCCATCTACAAGCCAGGGAGAGAGCACTCAGGAGGTACCGACTCTGCCAACAGCCTCCAGAACTGTGAGATGGTTAATTTCTTTTGTTTAAGCCCCTGACTCTGTGGTGTTTGGTTATGTTAGTCCTGGCAGGCTGATATAATAAGTGATAGAAATGTTCAGCCCCATCGCACAGACAAGGGAAGAAGAAAGAGGGGTGTCTGCCTGCTGGGGCAGTTTGCTGCTCCAATGTCCCTCCACAGAGAACCTGCTGGAAGGAGCACAGGGAAGCTCCAGTGCCAATCCTGAGGATCTGGCAGATGCTCAGGCCCAGGGCCCAGGGATTCATTCTCAGGACGGCTCCTGGCTGATGGCTGAGCACAGCAGGGAGACTAGGACCAAGCCATTTCACCCCTCGGGGCAGGAGGCTTCGAGGGGGGCGGTTGGCTCTGGCTTCCATCCATTGGCTGAGACTTCATCAGAACTGGGGCAGGTCCCAGGCTCTTCCTGCCTCCGCCTACTTCCCCTCTGTTTCCCAGAGGCCAGGCCCACCCCACCAGAGGAGCCTCTCTCCTCCTCCCCGACTCACTCTCCTTTTGGTCCTGTACTAGCATTTTCCCCCACAAGCCTCTTACCCATTTAATTCTGTCTTGGCAGCTGCTTTCCAGAAAACCAAAACTGACAGAGGTGTGCAGAGGGGGGCATCCGCGAAGTGCTCCTTGCTTCATAATCATCACCTATTTCTATTATCCTAGCAACCATGGAGAGGAGGCAGTTTTCTTCCCACTATACAGAGGGAGAAACTAAGCATGATGCAGATGAGCAGCTTGCCACAGTCACGAGGCTAGTCATGAAGGGGCTACATTCTGTTTGTGCCATGCCTCCTTCCCGTTCACACATCCCCCACCCTCCCACCTCCCCCCCACCCCCGCCATGGACCACCACTTCTGCTGAGCCAATGAGCAGCATTTCCTCGTGCTGGACAGCTCTTGTCACTTTCCAAGGGGATGTCTCCAAGGGGCTTCCAGTTTCAGGCTTCACTCCCCCCCAAGTACACAGTCAATCATACTCTGAAGCCAGGGGACTCATCCATTGAGATGAGACGTGAAAGATAAAGATGTTCAAAGGGGAGACCAGGGGTGCAGCAGGACCTTTTTGGCAAGGCCTGTGGTCAGAGGGAGACTAGCGAGTGTTCTCATGATGGTGAGAATGGAGGCATAACAGCATTAAATGTGGAGCCAAGAGCCACCGCACAGAGAAACCCACCTTCTTACCTGTGAACCCCTAGCATCCCAGCGGTGCCTAGCACTTGGCCAGCACTTAATAAATATGCACTGTAGTGATCAGCCAAGAAACATAACCACTGAGCTTATTAGGATCAGTTTGACTCCTGGGTTAATGTATTCAGAATAGAAATAAGCAGTGGATTTATCCTCTTTACCTTTCCTCTTTCCTTTATTTTACTCCATCATTGAAGTTTGCAGAGAATTCAAGGCAGAGCTAATAAGTCAGGGACAGGCAGAGCTGGTTAAAAGAAAGTAGACTTTGATACTTCCCTGTTGATGCTTTCTTTATTCCATCTGTTCTGAGGGTGCAAATTCCCAAAGAGTTAACTCCTGGCAGGTTCCAAATCTGCAACCTTCAGAGGCCAGGAGGTCCTTCCATTTCCACCTCTAAATCAATCACACAAGATTTTCTGAAACCATTAGTCTAAGTTGTCCTTTGATCATTATCTTGTCCCCTGTTATAAACCCCTTCTCTGGCCTGCCCCAGCAGCAGGGGAGATAAGCTGCCTGTTAGTAGACTGACTGCAGATTCCTTGGAAGAGACCGCCTGCTGGCGCTTTCCCTCTGCAGGACTTCAAAGGGGAGCCCCACACATTTAAACACCATGGGGGAGGAATGCTGGAAAGAGGTGCACACTCTACCTAGTGAGGCCTGGCAGTGTTCTCTCTCACCTCCTGGCAGAGCCATTCTCCAAGGAGCCACGGTGATGAAAAATACTGGTTCAGGAACTGGGGTAGATGCAACAAGCTGAAGTGGAATTTTAACCAATACCGAGTGACTCCAGACTAGAAGTTTCTCTCCGCTGGACCTCGGTTTTCTCATCTATACAGTGAATAGATTTAAAGATCTTGTATGTGCCCTTCTGATCTTGGGCATATGTCTATTTCTGGGGAAATGGGTGGATGGATGGATGGATGGATGAATGGATGGATAGCAGAAAACTAAATTCAGTAGACAGGTAATAAAAGGTAATAAAGATGATGATAGAGAAAGCTGGATAGGACAGAACAGCTCACGGTGGAGCAGGGCTAAGTAAGGTAAGACACTGAAATCGCCTCATATTGCCTCTTAGATACCTTAGAGACGGACAAGAGCTAAAAACTACTAAAGAAGTAGAGAAGCTCGTTGGTTCTTAGCATCATCAAAAGAAATGAGCCAGATGCAATTGCCAGATTGGTATATTCAGCAGCCTATCGCCATCTTCCCTTGAATGTCTCGCCTGCACCTATTTCAAAATCAACCTGTTTCAAACCTAAAATCTGACCCCAATCTCACCTTCCCTGCCCCCTCTCGGGACAGGGACTGCCCTCTGTCAAGTTTCTTAGATGAGAAAACTGAGAGCCATTCCAGACTCTCCTTCTCCTTAACCCTTCTGAGTAGTTTTTCACCAAGTCCTATGAAGTTGACTTCAAAAATACTCAAATCACCCACTTTTCAACCCTTCATTGACCTTATCCTAAGTCAAGACATCATCTTCTTTTTCCTAGACCACTCCAGCGGCCTCTATCTGTCCTCCCTGCTTCTCCATTTGCCACCACCCACTGCTTTAACCCAATCTCTACACAGCAGGGAGAGATTAGGCCACTGGCCCACTCCAAATCCTTCAGTGTCCCCTTCTGCACTTTGAATAATCCAAATAGTTTGCCATAAGCAGCAAATCCCTCCCTGTGTGGCCCAGCTGACTTCCCCAGCTGCTTCTCATGCCATGCTCCCTCTTGCTCCCTGTGCTCTAACTATAGTGCTATTCTTTCATATCCTCAAATAAGACCAAGTTATTTCTCACTTTAGAGCCCTCACTCCCATACTCCCTAAGGTCCCACCCATTCCATCCCTTAAGCTGATTGATTTCTACCCATCCACCATCATAAGCACCACTCAAAAGATAGTGATGACTCCCCAGTTAAATTGGGCTCCCAGTTATGTCCCCCCTTAGAACTCTCTACTTGTCCTCATGAATGAATCTCTATGACTATTTGGAACTCTGTATTTATGTATGCGATTACATGTTTAAGTCTGTCTCCTGAATCAGCCTGTAATGTCTACCAGCACAGAGATGTTTTTTATTGTTGTAGTTGACCACAGTATCTCCCAGTACATAGTTCCAAATATTTGTAAGTCATGAAATATTTGTTGAATTGTTGAATGAATGAAGTTATTGTATCTCCAATGTTTTCTCATAAAAATTACTGCTGAGGCTAAATATCTTAAACAGCATTTCATTATTTTTTCAGTTAAACCTCAAAACTACTCAGAAAAGAGGGTATCTCTTTCTAGGTCCTGGGAATCAAGGGATTCAGAGTCAAAGAGAAATTAAGAGCCTTCTTATCCAACCTCCAACCTGAAATCCAAAGTTTTTATTTTTCTAAACTTGCTGACCTTCACTATAAAAAGTATATGACTATGTTGAAGTGGTGGGATTACAGGGCCTTTTATTTTTAACTCTTTTCCAATAGACTTTTATGTCATCACCCTCATAATGAAACTAATGATTATAATTGCATTTGTACTCTCTGGCTTAGCTAATAAGGCCAAATCTGCGCATAGGTGGAAGATTGGGGGGATTCAGTATTAACCCTCAGCACCATTACCACAAACAAGCATGTACTGAGCAGGACCTATTTAATGTGAGGATCTAGGTTGTCTTTTTTGCAACAACATAACTGCAATCCAAAAAGATGGAGGATTTCCTCCCCCGCCCCCGCCCCACCACAGGTTACACAGCTGATAAACGTAACATTAATTTAAATGTCTGACTTCAAAATCCACACAAGGCAAAAATTTAGAAATGAAGGCAACTCCCTGAAGCAATTTGTCAATAATCGCACAGATTACTGCCAGGTTCTACACGCCCATCTCTAAATTGTTTCCCACCTACCGAATAGCCTCTTACCCTAACTAGTTTTCTAACTAGTTTATATTTTATTACATGTTCGGTGAGTGATTAGAAAGTCAATACCTACTCCATGAGAATACTTACAAAATGGAAAGAGGTATTAACTCACAATTTAGCTAAGCAGAGGCAATGTCGCTCATTTTAACAGTCCAGATGATTAAAGTTTCGTGCTTATAACATCATATCTGCTATAGAGATTATTAGTGGTAACATTTCTTTTCACACGGAAAGCAGATACCAGTGTTCTTGTTACTTTTTAAATTATCAAACAGCAATCAATCACATCCCCTGAAATGTTGATCTAACAATCATTGCTGGTTAATATTGACCAACTAATTTAAGCGTTTCAAAGGAGATGTATACAATTTGCTCAAGGTGACTTCAAAATAATGCCCAGTCCTGTTAATGTTTACATCCCCAAGGTGCTCACCTCCACTAAAAACCAGCCTTGCACATCAGCCCCACAGGAAAGGACATCTCATGCTAGAGTTAAGGGTGGGCTCCAAGATAAAGAGCAACCCAGCTGGAAAGCTGAGATTCAAACACATTTGGTTTACATTAACTGGGTTTGCAACAGCTTCTTCAAAGGCAAAGAACATTCCTCTCCCCGACCTAAAAATTCCTGCTTCCTCCAAGATGGCAGACCCAGGAAAAAGTCCTGAGCTCCCAAAGAGTTACCCCTTTAGGCTGATTTTAGACAAGTTTTATTTTGTGATGTAATTGATACATGTTTATCATGAACAAAAAGCAGAAAAACACCATTCATCACAATATGAATTAACTGATATCTCATCACTATTGTTTTTAAAAATATGTAACAAAATGAAATCATTCTAATTGTTTTCACATATCGCTATACTGTCATCATCCTTTCTAAAATTTTAAAATAACCTGGTTTCCAGTTGAGAGTAGGTATGTTAAGGTCATCAATCAATCCTTTTTGATGTTTGTACATTTAGATTGCTTCCAATTTTTCCTCATTATAAACATTTCAGCAATGAGCATCCTTTACTTCAACTCATTCTACAAAGATTCATTGGGCTTCTAAAAAGTGCCTGGCACATAATACTGAAATTTTTGCTCATATTCTTAATTACTCCCTTACAAAAATTTCCCAGAAATGGAACTTTTGGACAAAACACTTTTCAGAATTTGATTGAAGAGAGATTATATCAGTAGATACTTCTATCAACACCACCTGAGATTATCTCCCTTACCTGGACTTCACCAAGGAGGGCAAGCAGGTGCAGCTGCTTTAGAGCAGTGCTACTTAACGGGGTCTTCGGACCAACATAATCTGCATTATGTAGAAATGCAGATTCTTGGGTTCTGTCCCTGAGATCTACTCAAACAACATCTCTGGTAGGTGGAACCAAGTAATCTGGATTTTAATAAGCTCTCTGCATGATTCTGTTGCTCATTAAAGCTTGAGAATCAATGATCTCAGGCACAAGAAACAGATCTATGAGTGCCACCAAGCAACACACATCCTCCTGACTACCTTCACTGCTTTGTTCATTCTCAATAACCTTTCTGGAAACTGACTGATAGCTAATTCTCCAACACGGGCCCCAGAGGGTTATAAACTCAGCTTTTCAGCTAGTTTGGCAAGACAATCAACTTCAGAATTGAAGTGGACAAAATATAGGGGCAAGTAGAAGGGAGAGAAGGAAAGTGTCTTCTGCATGGGGATGGAGAAGAAGAGCCACAAAGTTTCTGTGAGAAGGGTGACATGTGGAGCCTGGATGTTACTTGGAAGATCAGCTTTTGAGGTCTGCCTCATCTCACTTGTAACTCAATAACCTTGGACAACTACTTAATACTATTGATCCTCAGTTCCCTCTTTTGTTTATCAGGGATAAACATCCCATGTTGCAGGTTCTTGTGAGGTTCACAAATGATACCAATGTGAAATACTTTGGAAACTGTAAAGTCCTGTCCACATTAGGGGGTAATATTATTATCAGAGACCTGGGTGTAGGCAAAGGTTGCCCTTCCTGTGCTTTCCCTCCTCCCCATTCTGACCATGAAATTCACTTCTTCCCCCAAACCTTCAAAGGCCCCACTTATCAGTCATCAACATACAAAGCAAACTGCCTCCTTGGCCTCCTTTTAAGAGGTATCACTTACACTTCCCAGTTGGAATATTATCTTCCTTATCTCCAGACTGCAGAAATGCATGACCCACCACCTCTCTAAGTTGGATGGAAAATCACTTAGATGGAACACCCCAGTTTCAGGGAAGGAAAGATACTGTGAAAGTTCAAAACACTGTTGGGGAAGGGAGCATGACATTTGGGGCTCAGAGCAGGAGCTCAAATCTTGACCCTCTCATTAGGAAGAAGAAGGGGTCTTTGGCACTACAAGAATAACATGGTCAAAAGAGAACTCTTTTTCCCCCCAGATATGTTTATTTTATTTTTTTCAGTGTTCCAAGATTCATTGTTCATACACCACAGCCAGTGCTCCATGCAATACGTGCCCTCCTCAATACCCACCACCAGGCTCACCCAACTCCCCAACCCCTCCCCTCCAAAACCCTCAGTTTGTTGCTCAGAGTCCACAGTCTCTTATAGTTCATTGCCCCCTCTGATTTCCCCCCATTCACCCTTCCCTTCCTTTTCACAATGCCCTCCATATTTTTCCTTATGCTCCACATGTAGGTGGGACCATAAGATAATTGACTCTCTCCACTTGACTTATTTCACTGTGCATAATCTCTTCCAGTCCCATCCGTGTTGATACAAAAGTTGAGTATTCATCCTTTCTGATGGAAGCATAATACTCCATTGTATATATGTACCATATCTTCCTTATCTGTTCATCTGTTGAAGGGCATTTTGGTTCTTTCCACAGTTTGGCAATTGTGGCCATTGCTGCTATGAACATTGGGGTACATGTAGAACCCTCTTACACCGTTGGTGGGAATGAAAGGTGGTACAGCCACTTTGGAAAACAGTGTGGAGATTCCTCAAGAAATTAAAAATAGAACTACCCTATGACCCTGCAATTGCACTACTGGGTATTTACCCAAAAGAAGCAGATGCAGTACAAAGAAGGGCCAAAAGAGAACTCTTGATTTCCCTTTCAAAACCTGTTTTCACCAAGATTTTCCCATCTTAGGAGAGAGTGGAATGTTTTCTCACACCAGAAATCTGAATTATCCTTGATTCCTTTCTTTCCCTCACCTTCCAGTTCTAATTAGTCACGACGAACTGTTGACCTTAAGCAACTCACTTAACCTCTCTAAGCATCAGTTGCCTCCTCTGAAAAACAAGGTATAATAATGTATCTCATTCCTGGCTGTTCAAGAATTAATTTAGACAGTCTTCTAATCCTTGACCATCCACCCCACAGAAAGCATCAACAATTACTATACAGTGTGAAGTGACCCCTCTGAGAGCCATTGCTCTCAATTTAGCCATTGCATAAATATACTGCAGGCACTATATAAGTGACATAGCATTGAAAAGGACAAGGGGATTCCTATTCTGGAGTTTATAATCCAGAGGGTAGAAAGGTAGAGGGAGAAACATATAAAAGAAACAACAAGAAGAATTTCAGATCAGAATAGGTGTTGTCCAAGGAGAGGCTTAAGATAAGATAATTTTGTAGAGAATAGATATGTGCCTACCTAAAACTGGGTGGTTGGGCTGGCCTCTCTGAAGAGGTCACAGGTAGACTGAGGTTTGAATGATAAGAAGAAACCAGCCATGTAAGCAGAATGAAGAGACAAGTCACTCCAGACCAAGGGAATAGCCAGTGCAAATGCCTCTCACCCTACGTGAACTTGGAAAGTCCAAGGAATATCAAGTAGGTCAGCATGGCTGGTGCATGGAGAACACAAGGATGGAAGTAATGAACAGAGTAAAAGGAGTGGTACAGTCAGATCACAGAGGGTTTTGCAAACCAAGGAAAGAAGTTTGAGTTTGTCTGTTTATTTTTGTTTCAATGACAAGAGAGGCCAGCAAAGAGTCTTAAGTGGAAGAGTAATTTGATCTTATTTTCCTTTTTTTTTTTTTTTAAGATTTTATTTATTCATTTAACAGAGAGAGAACACAAGCCGGCAGAGAGGCAGGCAGAGGCAGAAAGAGGAGCAGGCTCCCTGCGGAGCAGGAGCCCGATGCGGGACTCGATCCCAAGACGCCGGGATCATGACCTGAGCCAAAGGCAGTTGCCCAACCAACTGAGCCACCCAGGCGTTCCTCTTATTTTCCTTTTTAAAACATCACTCTGAGTGTTTCCTAGGGAATGGATTGCAAGAGGACAAGGGTGGAAGGGAACCAATGGGGACAGTATTTGTGATGGTTCAGATAAGAGAATATGGTGGCTTGGACTGGGGTAAAGACCAGGAAGCTGGAAGAAGTGGACAATTCTGGATGCATTCTGAATATAAAGTCCAGAGGACTTGGTGACCAAAAAGGCCTAAAAAGCAGACAAAAAACAAAAAATTAAGAAGATCAAGCATAACTGAGTTTTTGGTGTACAACACTATGAAGCTACTTACTGGGATGACAAAACCCGGGGAAAGCAAAATTGTAATGATAAATAAAGACTATGCTTTAGCCACATTATTCTTGTAATGACTGCAGTATGCATGTAGAAATGTCAAGTTGGCATTAGATATGTCTTGAATTGCAGAGTGTATTGAGGGCTGGAGGTAAACATTCAAGAGTAATCAGAATCCCAGATTCCACCCCAAGACATACTTCTTAAATGTGTTACACGCTGATATGCTTCAGACTCTTGGCTGCTATACCTTAGAAAATTACAGGTGGAAGACCTAGCTTCTGCCCTCAAGATACTCTCACTGCCCTGAGGAAAAGAGGCAGATACACAGAAAAGTATATCATACCTTTGTCAGTGCGAGGATGGATGGAGGTGTTATGGGGTGCTAACCTGTGTAACCTTCAGCCATGGCCTTGGGCTCTTCTAGTCCTCAGTTCTGTCACACAAACTGGGATAGTACCACCTGTCTTGCTAACAGGGCAATAGGCACATTTCAAAGGAAATGATGTAGATTTCCTTTGAATTGAATGAAAGACATAGGGACTTGCATTATTATCCCACTGCAAAGAGGGAGAAAACTGGCATGAAGAGTGTATTCAAAGACTTTCCAGCAAAACACAAGGCTAAGTTCTGGCTGATAGGACTCAAAGGAGCCTGTCTATCTAATCACTGCAGCAGGAAATGTAATTCTTCACAAAGCCAAGGTTGCTATGAGGGAATTTGCATGAGGTCTGAGATAGGATGTAAAAGTTTCTCTGCTGCTGCTGCAGCTGAGTGATAGCTCCTAAAAAACAGGCACACCATTCTTGGTGGCTGTTTGCTTTATACCAGCTCACCTTTGACCCTTAGCAAAAGTTTAACCTTTAAACTTTCCACCAATGACATCACATTGTCCAATTGTGAGAGCGATGAGCCGTGGAGGGAACATGCCCCATTCAAACTTTGACACTATCCCCTAATAATTGTGACTTGTCACTCTGTCCCTTAGCCTCAGTTTCTGGAATTGTCATTTGGTTATGATAACCATCTTCCAGGTAACTTGAAGGATTTATCAAGACAATGAAAGTGTTGTGGAATCATGGCGGCAACTGAGAGCGGATCCTGGAAGATGGGGAAGAGGAAGAAGAAGTAGAGAAGTTGGTTCTGGTGGAATTGTCCAGAATTATTGATTCAGACTTTCTATCAAAATGTGAAAATAAATGCAAGATTTGGAAAATTGACTCTGAGAGGCCCATTCTACAAGTGGGCAGTTCTGCCCTTGCTGGAAAGTATGAAGATACTCTTGGGACCTGTGTTACATTCGAAGCAAATGTTGAACTTGGTAATACAGAAGGCAGTAATAAAATAATGCTAAAATATAAATGCCATACAATGAAGAAGCTTAGCATGACAAGGAGTCTTTTAACAGAAAAGAAGGAAGGAGAAGAAAGCATAGGTGGTGTGAAATGGCTACGAATCAAAGACAATGATTTCTGCTATAGACCCAACATGATTTGTAGCTTTCTGCATGAAAATGAAGATGATGACGTTGTATCTCTAGCCTCAGATAAATCTTTGGAGTTGGAAGAGCAAGAGATTCAAAGGAAAGATAATTCAAACCTAAGTTATGAACAGGGGAAATCACTGAGCTTGGAAGTAGAGAATTCTGGCCCTCTTATTGATATCCCTTCTTTGGAGATGGAAGGTTATGTTTTTTTATGGAAAATCAAGATACTGCCTTGGAAATCACTCGTAGATGAAATATTTCTCATCATAACTAGTAACAAACTTTTTGGAGTTTTTGTATAAAGTAATCGACTGTGTAGCTTTCAGTCATTCAGTTGTTCTTACTAGATTTGTTGGTTATACATGCATTTCTGATTATAGCACAGTTTAATATACCAGAGTCATTAAAGACCCAATATGAATCAAATTTTTAAAAATCTGGTATAAATGACTATAGGGATCCTTCTCTGATAAGTCCTTTAAATTGGAAGTTTTATTAAGGTAAGTGTTAAAGATTTTATTGCCATCATAAATTACTGCAAACTTAGTGGCTTAAAATGACACAAGTGTATTATCTTACAGTTTTGTAAGTCATTTATCTGACATGGGCTGGGGTAAAATTAAGGTGTTGGCAGGACTTCATTATTTTCTGGAGGCTGGGGTGGGGGGGACTGTTTCCTTGCTCATTTAGTTGTTGGCAGATTTCAATTCTTTGCCACTTAAGTGTCAGTGTCCCATTTTCTTGCTGTCATCTGAGGGCCATTTCCAGCTTCTAGAGACTGCATACATTCCTTGGCTTATGGTCCTCTTCTCTTCAAAGCTAGTAAATCTCTTCCTTCTTCCATCATCCTATTTCTGACCCATCTTGCTAACTACCTGACCCAGTATCTGTTCCTTCTTTTTTATTTTGTTGTAATCCCAGAATTACTCAAGTTAGCCATGTGCCCATATATGTGTATATATATGTATGTATATGGTCATATGACTAAATTCTGGCCAGTGACAGGGAATTATAAGTGCTGAGTGGTGGATGCTTCTGGAAAATTCCCTAAAGCTTTAAAGCATAAAAGGAGATGGACCATTTTTTCCCTGTTGGAGCATGAATGTGGTGGCTATAGCTTCAGCAGGCTCTTTGGACTGTAAAGAAACCTTGGAAATAGAAGCTGTGAGTGGCAGACCAACAAGATAGAAGATTGGATTATGATGCTATTATGATGCTGCCCTGGACTGCCAAGAATAAAGAAGGTTAATAATAAAACCCTTTCTTTTTCTCCCTGGTGAAATGACTTCTAGTTTACCTTTTGGCACTGTTTTTTTTGAAATCTGCTAGAGAAGATAATAATAGAATGTCAATTGTGAAGTCAGGCAATATTGTTTATGATTAAAAATGACCCCTTATTGGAGCACCTGGGTGGCTTGGTTGGTTAAGTGTCTAACTCTTTATTTCAGCTCAAGTCTTGATCTCAGGGTCATGAGTTCAGGCCTTATGTTGGGCTCCATGTGGAGCCTACTTAAAAAAAAAAAAAAAGTAACCTCTTGTTGGTAAACTATGTCTAGACCAGGAAGACTACAAGAGCTATAAATGCCCTTTGGCAAATACGGACTTTGGACTTACTTAAGCACTGTGTATTTGTTTGTTTGTTTGTTTGTTTGTTTTTTGGTTGGGCTCCATGCCATGCCCAGTGTAGGGCTTGGACTCAAGGATTTGAGATCAAGAGTCACGTGGTCTACTGACTGAACTAGCCAGGTGCCCCAGGCACTGTGTTTCTTATTATGAAGATTCCTGAGAGCTACACTCATGGATGTTTCCAGAGATGTTGGTTCTTGCAAAGTCCGAAGGTTCTAAGCCAGCCCAACTTCTGCATCCACTCAAATGATTTTGTTTTCTTACACCTGAACTGACACTTGGGCACCAGAGTAAAACCTCTTGTTGAAACAAGGCTCACCCTGCTGTGCTGTTTCCTATGAAGTTAAATGAGTCTGGTGCTGGGTTCTGTCCTATAGGCCAATAAAGCCTATTGGGTCCTATAAGAGTGAATGTTCTTCCAAACCTGTGACTGCCACTGTTCAGGCAGAGAAGGCACTGCCA
Organism: Nasua narica; assembly: GCA_028533885.1. NCBI lineage: Eukaryota > Metazoa > Chordata > Mammalia > Carnivora > Procyonidae > Nasua > Nasua narica. The sequence goes on along the minus strand of CM052798.1, from coordinate 157,854,537 downwards.
CTACCTACTTCCAGCCTTTATGTGAAAGAAATACCTTGTCTCTTGTTTAAGTCACTCCGTAATAGCCACACTTAATCCTGTTTAATACATTATGCATTTTGAAAGACAGAGAAAAGTATAAGGAAGTAGAATGGAAAATTCTTGAGATCTGTACTCTTGCTAAAGAAATTGATCTAGATTGGTATAGTTCTACCTTAAATTTAAGAAGATAATAAAGTCTATGTTCTTTTTTTAATTTATTTATAATTTTTTTATGTTATGTTAGTTAAAGTCTTATATTCTCAAGAGAAAAAAAAAAGACAATGAAAGCACCTACCATGATCATTGGTACACATTGAGTGCCCTAAAAATGGAGAAGATTGGCATATGAGTTTATTCCATCTTTACCCACTCAGGGTGGCCATAAGTGGGTTTTGTTAATCTGGATATTGCCAGTACCTAGAAGAATGGAGGCTGTATGTATGTTTGTGAAATGAACAAATGGCATGCAAAATAGTTATATGTAGTCCTTGAAGGACACAATAAGGTACCTCTGGCTAAAAATGCCTTCCTCTGTACTACAGACCCTTTCCTACTGAGTCCATATAGTGCCCAGAAGTTGGAGAAATCAATTTTATGATTCACAATTTCAATAGCACTTTGTTCGAGAAGACTGACATTGGTAGTCAATGGGAGAAAAAAGAACAGTCCCCGTCACTATATAATTACCTAGGTTTTCTTCCTCCCCTCTAACTAAAGGCAAAGCTTACTTTGACAAAGGGAACACTAAAATCTGCTTCTGCTCTGGCAGATTTAAAAAAAAAAAAAAATATGTCATTTTCAGGTTCCTCTGAACACAATCATCTCATACAGCAAGGAGAATATTCTTTGAAATAAATTCTCTTCACCTTGTAAAAGTTGAGTCACGCAAAAAGTCAGGTTTATTTAGGCTAACATTGCCCACAGTATATCAACTGGGACACTGGACCTGCAGGATGTCAGTAGCTATTACCTGGAAGAAAGGGCCCCATAGCACCTCTGTTTGAGAAACAGTAGGGTAAGAGTAAAAACTCAAGGGTAAAAGTTGAGGACTTCTTTTTATTGTTGAGTTGTTTCTTCTTCAGTGTGCTATGATGCAATGTCAGTCCCCAACAGAGGGTGAATTGTGGCCCAATTCACTAGATTCCTAGATCATCTTACAGGATTTGCCATACTTTGAGAAACATTGCCTTGAGTCAGGGAACTGGACCAGATAACTTTTCCAGTCCCTCCTGGCCCAAATCAGCTGTTCTTTTCCTGCCCTACAGTATTCGACTGGATGCTACAAATAGGCTGAGCATGTTTGCAGACTCTGGAAAATGATCTCTGACAGCCTCGTGACTCCATTTCTTTTTTCATGTAAGGATTCATTAATTCGTCGAACATACATTAGAAATCTGCTACAGATCAGGCACTGTGATTAAGGTAGTGATCTCTCTTGGAAAGAAGATGTTTTTCAATTATAGAAATGAGAGAGAGGAAAGGAAAACCCAAGTCAGGATGGAGGATTTTAGAATTGGAGAAAGCCCGAGGAGGTGGGAGGATGTGAAAGGAGAGCTTACAGCGGATGGATAGGTCAGAGTTGCAATTAACTAACATGTATTTATTGAGAGTTTCCTGTTACTCTGCTAGATGTCAAGAGTATGATAGTGAATAAGGCACAAGCATGTCTTTGAAGAGTTAACTCCATGGGGAAAAGAGTAAATTGGATTTTGCTTAGGTAAACCATTTTGTCTACCATGTGGAAGGGAAAAGACCATGGCTGAGATACAGGCACAGTGATCTAGACAAAAATCAGAAAGTCTGACCTAGAGCCATCACAGTGGAGATGCTGAGATATAGATACACTCAGAAAGCACTTAAGGATACAGAATGGATAGAATGCAATAAATAACTGAATTTAGAGGTTAAACAAGAGATAAAAATCCAGAAAAAGTTTTAGGAAATCAGCTTTCAGCAATTAGGTAGAAAGTGGTGCCAGCCCATGAGCTGGGTAGACCCTGGAAGGACTGTCAGTGCAAGTGTGTGGGCTCAAGGTGTGTAGGGCATTCAAAAGAAGATGTCAGGCAGTCAAGGAGTTGGAGATGCAGGTCTCAAGGTCAGAAGGAGGTGGAAGAGGTAGAGATTTGCAAGTCATCAGCACAGAGATAGTAAGTAAGGTCATGAAAGTAACAGACATTATCCAAGAAGAGTGTGTAGAATGGAAATCAAGGAGCCTCCAGAGGAACATGATCTTACTGACATTGATTTTAGCCCAGTGAGATCCTTTTGGACTTTGGGCCTTGAGAACTATAAGAAAATAAATTCCCTATTGTTTGAAATACTGAGTTTGTGGTGGTTTGTTAGAGCAGCAATAGACAACTAGTAGAGGTAGTCAAAAAGAACCATAATTCAGCTTGAAACCAAAAAATGGTGACCCACTAAATGTCCTTTTCCCAGAAGAAGCAAAGCATGGGCCAGTGTGCCTTGTCTCCTATATGCTCACTTACTGAGTACTCAGGGAAAATGAGACTGGCTTCCTATTTTTGGTGGTCTTATGCTAAGCACCTCAGCATAGCACAGAAATTGAGATGGCAGAGCTCACATACAGTATAACTGCATTCACATTAAGTTAAAAACAGGCAAAACCAATCCATAGTGTGAGAAGAAGGGGGGCGGCTATCGTTAAGTAGGAGAAGGAGCAGTGGTCAGGAAGGAGCATGTAGGGGTCTTCTGGGCATTGGGTACATTCTATTTCTGGACCTGGGTGGTAGCGATGCTCACAATGTGATAACACAGAGATTCACAGGTATTTTTTCTGTTAAGTGTCATACAGGAAATATTTTAAGATTTGGAAGCCATACGCATCTGTCTTGACCACTCAACTCTGCCACTGATGTTCAAAAGCAGCTACTGACAGGTCATAAGTGATGGGTATTGCTGTATTCTAATAAAACCTTGTTTACAATAACAGATGGTAGGCTGGAATTGGCCCATGAGCCACAGTTTGATGACCCCTATGATAGTGTATTGAACTGTATATTTATGGTCTGTGAAAATCTCCACATGTGGTCCATTGAGCAATTTTTTAAAGTTTAAAATGTAAAATGTAAAACAAACTATAATAGAGGACAGGATTCTATATTCAGATTGCCTGGATCCAATTCCTGACCCTTCTGCTCAATTACTCTGTAATATCTGTCTGCTTGACTTACCTGTGTCTCCATCTCCCCATCTGTAACCGAGGGACAATAATACTACCTACTCTGTGAATATTCTAACATTGAAAGGAGATAAAACATATAGTGTTTAGAGCAGTTTATGGGCAGCCTTCAATCAATATTTGCTGTTATTCTTATTGATGGTCATACCAATTGTATCCATATTGAGTTACAGAAGAGCAGCTTCGTCATTGTCCTGCCACAATCTTTCAGTGGCTCTCTGTGTTCCTCCAGATTCCTTAAATGGATATAAGAGACTCTCTCAAGCCTTTAAGTTATACCTTGAGCTACACTGAGGCTTCTGGAAACTCGGAACTCTCTCACCACACCATGTTCTTCATGCCCCTATAATCTGGGGAATCCTGACTACCTGGGATGGTTGTCCTCTTAGCTACTTGGTAATCCCTTACTCTGCTCTTCAAATAAATGCCATCACCTCTAGGAAACCTCTGGGCCCTAGATACCATAGATTAGTAACCTCAGAACTTGAACACATGTGTCTATTCTTATTTTTCTCATCTTATTTGTCTCTGTTGGTCAAGAGCCAAACACACTCTAAGCACCTGATACAGAATGGACTGCATTTATGTGTTCCCTTCTGACTGCAAGCTCTTACTCATCCTATCTCCCCAGCCCTTAGCACAATACTCAGCACTTGGCTAGTGCTCAATCAATATTTGTCAGATGGATGAATGAATTGATTGTTGGAACCAAACCCGAGGCCTGGGCATCCTATAGACAAGTAGAGCCAGATGACAAAAAGCGCAGTCCCAATCTCAGTGAGCCACATAAAGATTTCCAGCCATCATGAATTCCAGTTACCAAGGGATAATATTATAAGAGTCTTATCTGTATTTTACACCACAGGGGAAATTCTGTGGATGTTACTATAATTATTGCTCAGATTTTTCAGTCATAACAACAAACAAAATACATGCCCACCATTTCCCAAAGAGTCAGTGAGAGACAAATACCCTATTGAGGCAATTATATTGCACATCTGCTGTCCACAATTGTCTACAACTCCCACAGAATCCAAGAACATCATATTAATGCTAGAAGGGACCTCAGAGACCAAGTAGTCCACCCCATCATTTTATAGATGAGGGAAAAATAACTTGCAGAGTACTTTTTTCCAGATCATTCTGCTATGGTGCTTTTTTTCCTGGAATTGATGACATAATACTGTTTACAGATAATATTTTATTTCACTTATAATCTTACATTTATAATCTTGAAAGCATACATACATAGCTGAGGGGGGAATTATGATTATTTGGAAGAAGTGTTGTTACACAGCCAGGATCTAAAGAGAGGAAGAACCCTGGGTACAAGTTTGTCACTTGTCAATAATGACAGTTCATGACATGGAAATCACTTTCACAATAATTTCCAAGCGGTGTCATGATCAGCATAATGCCCACATCTGAAGGAGAACAGGATGTTGTAGGAATAAATGCATGAATTATTTTGTTATATCACAAACCATTGGTAGAAGGAAAACAGGTGTTATCAAGAGTACTCATCATTCTTTGGGGAGTTTCCAGAGGCATCTACAGATGCCTGCTGTTCTGACCAACGCCTACAACTCTGGAACCTTGTTTCTCATAATCTGAATCATCCCAGTATGCCTCCCTTCCCTGCGCCATGAAGAAAATATAAAAACCCAAGTAGGACTGTCGTGAGCAGTTCTGGAAAAGCAAGAGACAAAACCAGATTGAAAATAAGAACCACCTTCTTCATGCTTTTGTTTTGCTTCTTCTTTCATGTCATGTTTCTTTAGTGCCCTGTGCAAACCCTGTATCCTAATCAGACCAAACTTCTTGATTATCCCATTATCCTGATTTGATGGCTCTCACACACCTCCTGTGGCCTGGAATCTCCTTCTCTTGACAATTTCCCTGGTCAACTTCCAATTCTGAAGAATGAATTTCCATTACTTCTCCCCCACCTCCCTGCAAACAGTGCTATTTCACAGTTTCCAGCAAGTGCCTCATTAGTGCTCATATCTCAGTCCTGAGACACCACAGGCTGCTTAAGACAGGGACTGGGTCCTACCCCAGTGTCTAGCACAGCAGCAGGCAGTGCAAGTTTGCCAAATGAATAGATGATGCAGTAGAGTTATGGGAAAAACCAGGGTCAAGTAAAATAAGAGTGGGGGATGATTTTATACATTTTGCCCAATCATTTTTTGGGAACAAAGTGAGCCAGGTTTCTTTAGAAATAGAGTTGTTGGAGTCTTTCATGTGCAAAGGCGCTTAGTCAATATCCACGGGGGTGATATTCACTAAGTACCTGGTAAAGATGGACTTTCTAACTTAATTGTCCATGGAACACGGTGTGTGCATGTGTGCACGTGTGTGTTCACGTGCACACACGTGCTATGCACATGCACGTGTGATGCTTCTGTTAACATCCTCAGAAATGCTGCTCAGGAGATGCAGCTTTATGACTTCTTCGACTGGACCATTTCCTTAAGGGTGAGACCCTTACCGGAAAGTATGTTGTTAATCAATGTCTTAGTCATAAATCCCATGTGCAGGGCTATGAGTGCAACCACAAGCAGTTAAGTTGAATTAGACTTAAGGTACCTCTAGTCAACTTTGAGGCCGAAACTCCCACAGTGAAGAACTTCTGAAGTTCTGCAAAACCCATCTGGACTTTTGACCCAGAGACATCTTGCACATTTTCCATAAAGACAATAAAGGAGATGGCCATGCCAAGTTGCCTAGCTTTTACTTTTTTCATCTCCAGGTAAGTAACAGGTGGGGAGTAACAGCTTCTCACTATTACATTTGTGTGACATATTTCTGGGTGCACTTTTCATGCAGTATGGTAAGGATAATGAGCAGAAAAACTACCTTTTGAAACTGATAACTTCCCCACAAATGATATTTTTGTAGGCATAATATTCTTGCCAATAATTTTATTTATGCATGTTGTGAATCCCCTAGGTATTATAGGAATGAATAAGGTAAAAAGGCAATGAAATTCAGAAATTTATCCCCAAACCATTCACTGATCACTTCCTAGGTGCTGGTTGTTGATCACTTCCTAGGTGCCGGTTGTTGAAGGTACAATGGTCCAGTTCTAGAAGCTGGAAAAAATGCCTATCAAGGATATTACTGCTCCTTTGCAAAGATAAATCATAATTTAAAAGAAAAACAGCTACCAAAGAATGTCATCCAGTTTATCGGGACACCCTTAGCATAAAAGCCTGGTACGCGGTAGATGCTCAATAAACATTGAGTGAATTAGTAAACGAATGCACAATGGATGAACATGGACAGCATTTGAATGCATGTCTGCACATAGCAGGATAGGGCTACGCAAAGAATTGAGAATGGAGAGGGACGCAAATGGGCACCCCCAAATGGACATGTTCTAGATACATGGGGAGAATACGTGGAAAGCTTCTTAAGTGAGTAGGGTGGCAGGAGGAGAGAGGTTTTAAGGTCAATGACTGGACGTGTCGGACAGGAGCATGGAGTTTGGGCTGGGACACAGCTTTCATGCTGGACTGTTACACTGGGAAAAGATTTAGAAGAACATTAAATGCCATGTTATGAACCCAAAACTTTATCCTGAAGGTAAAAGGAAACACAGAAAAAAGCTTTGACCTAAGGAGTGATAGATGAAGGTTTGTTTTTTGGAAGAAAGATCCTTTATCATGGATCACAAAGATGAAAATATCCATTGGTTAAATATCGAGTGAAAGAACCCTTCTCAAATCAGAAGTCCTTGGGAATATAGGTATAGGCTAATGGATCAGGATTCCGTACAGGCAAGGAATCGAATAGACAATGCCTGAGAGCAGCAACTCTGACATAAGACAGACCAATTTTTCAGTCTCTGCCGCTTAACAGCTGTGACATTTAGGGCAAGTTACTTAACCTTGCCAAACCTCAATTTCCTCCACTGTAAAATGGGAATAATAATAGTACTTACCTCATAAGGTTGATGGTCAGGATTAAACTAGATTATGAATGTCAGCTGTTTACAAAGTGCCTGATCCATAGTAAATCATCAAAACTTTATCTATTAACATAAAACTTGAAATCTCAATTGACATTTCATCCCCTCAAATGGCACTTGTAAGAAGATAATGGATTAATGAATCAACTTTGAAGATGTTAATCCCTCAGTCTTCCTTCTTGTGAGATTTTAGAACATGTGTTGAAGGAATGTTGAAAGTCAGCATTAATATTGGGTTTCTTTCATTAATAGTTTTGTCATATTTGAGCACCCATAATTGTATGCTGCAGGAATTCAATTTTTTTGTGACATCAAAGGCCTATTTGTGCCAAGCCTACTTCTTGCTATCTTAACTCAGTTTCCATTTCCTGGTGACAAAAGTTAGAGAAAGACAATGCCGAGTCATTCTCAATGTCCTGCTTTAGGGACTTGTCCAAAGTCACACAGCCACCGGCCGATGAGGAAGCCAGTCCTAGAATGTAGGTTTTCCCTTTCCCAGACTGCTGTCCACTCACATCCACAAAATGGCTTTTTCCACCCCCTACTAAAGTGTGCCAACTAAACAGTGATACTAAGATGAGAACAGGTACTGAAGCAGCCACTTGAAGAGGTGCAGGAACGCAAAGGCACAAAGGTGCTTCCTGGCATGTGGCAAATACGTAGTGTTCACTTTCCAAATGAGTCAGTTACACATTCTTATGGCTTCATTCCATTTTTACATTAAATACAAAAAATCTTATACAGCAACCCACATGCAAATATTCGAAATGGTGCTTTTCAGCTTGCAACGTCTTCCCTGCACCTTCTAATCAAACAACCGGAATCGGTGTGGAAACAACATAGAAGGCTTTTGTATTTTTGTGTCAAAAATTTCCAAGCTGTGTGCCACATCATCAGTGGATCTCATCCTGACATCAGTACTTCCCCAGCTGACACCAAAGGCTCTGCTCTGAAAGGACAGCCCCATGTTGCAGAGTATGTACCTAAATATAGATCATAGGTGCATCCCTCTCGATCCCTACTAGCAGAAGTCATCAAACACTGACCCAAAATAACACTCAGTGAGTTGGTCTTGGTTTGGAGTCAGAAGGTACGTCTGGCCTCATGACTTTGCAACTGCCTATAAAAATTAGGAATTAGTCCATAAATAGAATGTTATTTAATGAATGTCTCACTATGCTGTTATCAGCACTAAACACCAAAGCTAGTTCAAAGGGCACCTCCTACTTCAAAACTCAACTTAAAGGTCCTCTTGGTAAGAACTTCCCTGCCTGGCCCCTTTGTTCCCAAACTGCTCTACAAATACTCCGCCATCCTAATATTTTGCATGTTTTATTGTGTGTTGATGTGTTAACACATTGCTGCCACCCCAAGCTGTGGTTCATGTGGAGGTAGGAATTGTCAGATTCTCTCTTCTGGAGGCCGAGGAGCATCCAGCTTTGGGGAAGTCCCCTCTCTTTAGGGTGCTGGGGCAGACAAGGCAGTTAGCTACAGCAGACACTGGATAAGTGGATGAATGCACATCAGATCTAAAGAAGGTCACCATAACAGTACTAAGATCCAAAGAACACCATCAGTGTTAGTTCTAAAAAGGGAGTGTGAATCCGGGGCGGGGGGGGCAGAAATAGGACTAGATGTCCCAAGGTCAAGGTGATGTAGAAGGTAGGGAAGTGACGTATGAAGTGGAATGAGATAGAAAAGCTAAGACAGAGGTAGGATGGGTGGGAGATCAGGAGACCATTTCCAGGGATTGTAAACTGTCCTGTGACGACTTAGAGACCAATGTAAAGGAGAGGCTGGACTAAAGACAGCCCCTTTCTACATCTCCTGCTCTTGACACACTGCAAAACACACAAAACAAAGCAGTTGTTTGATAACTATTTACTGAATAAGCAAATGAATGAATCATAGAGTCTTCTAAGAGTTGATCTACATATTCCAATAATCTGTGTCTCACAGAGTAATTTGGCCATCTTCTTTTTTAGCATTTTTCATAGGCTAATTTCTTTACAAGTTATGTATCTATTGGTCTCCCCCATTCAATGATTACACTAAAAGTGCCATCATGAAGTCCCAGCAGAGATCAGACTATCTTACACAGGGTAAGTGCTCCATAAATACCTGTGGAGTTATATGAAATAATACCAAATTTAGATGAATTGCTTTTCAACGCAAATTAGCTTAGTGGTCCAAAACAAAAAAAAGAGTTTAGCTTTAGATGAAGGATAAAAATAGAGACATAAAATATGAAAAAAACCATGAAATGATACTCAACATCACTAATCATTAGGGAAATGCAAATAAAAACCACAATGAGACTTAACATCATTAACATGAATATTATAAAGAAAGACAAAAACAAAGACCAAAAAGAAAAAAAATTCAAAAAATAACAAGTTTTGGCGGGGATACAGAAAAATTAGAGCTCTGTACATTACCAATGGGAACATAAAAGGACATAGCTGCTATCGAAAACAGTATGGTGATTCCTCAAAAGATTAAAAATAGAATTACCATAGGAACCAGCAATTCCACTCCTCAGTATATACCCAAAAAACGTGAAAACAAGAATTTGAACAGATATTTGTACACATGTGTTCATAGCAGCATTATTTGTGATAACCAAAAGGTGAAAGTAGTAACTCAAGTAGCCATCAACAGATAAATGGACAAACAAAATGAGGCATACATGCAAGGGAGTATTATTCAGCCCTAAAGGGAAAGAAATTCTGACACATGCTACAACATGGATGAACCTTATAGATCTTAGACTAAGTTAAAGAAGTCACTAAAGGACAAGTACTATATGAGTCTACTTATATGAGGTTCCTGAAGTATTCAAATTCCTAGAGACAGAAAGCTAATTATCAGGGGTGGAAATAGTGAAGAATAATGAGTTATTGTTTAATGGTACAGAATTTCAGTTTCAGAAGATGAAAAATTCCTGGAGTTGGATGATGATGATGGTTGTACAACAGTGTGGATGTACTTAATGCCCTTGAACTACATATTTAAAAAATACCTAAAATGGACTAAACTGAGGGTTTTGGAGGGGCGGGGGTGGGGAGGTGGGCAAGCCTGGTGGTGGTACTGAGAAGGGCACGTATTGCATGGAGCACTGGGTGTGGTACATGAATAATGAATCTTGGAACACTGAAAAAATAAAATAAACATATTTGGGGAAAAATAAAAATAAAATACAATAAAATAAAAGTTGAAAAAAATTAAAAAATAAAATAAAAATACCTAAAATGGTAATTTTATGTTATGTACTTTTTACCATAATAAAAAATATACAACTTATTAGCAAGATTTTTAAAAATTGATTAATCATTCTAACTTCCTAGTGGTTTGCCACTTTAGATCTCTCTCTTTTTTATCAATTTTAGAAAAAAATGACTAGTGAGCACCAAAAAAACATACAGCCACACACACACACATACATACACACGAACACCTCAATCACACACACACAACACTATTTTATAGCAAGGCTTTTTTTGTAAGCCAGATTGCTGACTCTAGTAATAGAAGCTAGACTATCTTACCTCCAAGTCCTCTCAAGTAGTTAGCTTCCAAATGAGCAGGCAGGCTCTACTCCCTCTGCATTGCAAAGGACTCACTCCTTCACCCCTTCTACATCCTTTGAGAATCACGGACTCAGAGCAGAAATAAGACTCTCTGTGAAGTAGTCTGGTCTCTGAGAGAAAAGAGAAGTTTCTCTTCCTCTCTTATAATAGACTCCCCTTCAGTAAAACTCCCTCACAAGCAAAGGGAAGGTAGAGAAATCTCTGACAGCTCACCTGCCCACACAGAATCTTGATGGATGTTGCACATGTCACCACGGCAATGAGACATCTAACTCTGACCCCACCCAATCCTGGAAACTGGAAACCCAGATCATAGGTTCAGATCTTCCCAAGAATTCAGAGAAGGTCTGTGCTTTTGATCAGGAGGTTTAACAAACAAATAAGTCAGCATACAGACTGGAGACTGGAAAGAAGGGCCCTTCATTCAGTCCCTGCTTCCTTCAGGGGCTCCCCCTTCCCCTTACCAACATTGTCTTCTGCAAGGTCTAATTCAAGTGTCACCTTGTCCCTGAGCCCTTCTCCCAATTAGTCAAATCTTTGGGGATTTCTTCTCTCTTAATTCCTAAATAATGGATCTTAGATGCACCTTCAGAATGAAAGTTTATAAAATAGAGTCTCTTTAGGCCTTTTATTGAGTCCTCACCCTATGTGGTGTTTGGTTCTCAATTACACAGTGATGCTGTGATTAAAGCTCACTGCCCTGTCTTCTTTTCCCCACCCACTTAACACCCACTGCACCATAGGATATTCTCAGGGATTGGTTAAGCTACTGAAATACTTCAACACTAGCTTTATTGGGTAGAAAGACAATCTCTGCAATAACACTCTCTTTCAGCAGAACTTGGTACCTAGTAAATGCTCAGTAAATGTCTGTGAACTGGCCATCTTGTGAAAGCAAGAAGTAGTAGCTCTAAATATCATTTTTGTGTCCATTAATCAAGTAAGAGGCAAAAGAAGGATTCTCAGAAACCAGCCCCCAGAGTGGAGGGTGAATGATTCATGGGATCCTCTGAGGGTCAGAATTGTAGGTGACTTTGACATAATTGACCAACACAGTATCTTTGTCCAAAAACGAAAATTAAGTCTAAAGAAAGACAACGGTTGGTCCCAGGTCACACAATGAGTTAGTGACAGCTCTAAGACTGGAGCCTAAGTCTCAACCATGGCATAGTCCACTTGAAAATGTCTTTCTTTGATTTCAGAGAAAATTTCTCACTGAGAAATTTTGCACTGGGGGCATTATAGATTGTAGATTGCCAGGGCTATCCCTCGCCTTTTACAAAGTTTCCCTCTAAAATCATTGTAATTCCAGAAAAAAAAATATGTTCTAAAATCACAGAAAGTGGAAGAGAACTAGAGACCACCCATCCTCCATGGTATGGTATGGTAATTTCACTCCCTTATAAATTATTAAAAATATATCTCTCATTCGAGCAACTTCTACTGAGCACCTATAAGATGTCAAGTGCCATGTTAGGTTGGGGGACCCAGAGATGAATTAGGCAAGGCCTCTGCCCTTGAGGAGTGCTGGAGATAGGCAAACAAACAAATAATTTTTAATCAGCTGTGGTAGGCACAGGTGTTTACAAGATGCCTCAAATATTTTCAGGCAGTCACAGAGGAGGCATACAATAAATATTTGTTGAATGAATGAATTGGCTAGTTAATTAGACTTCGCTTGAGTTGTTTAGGAAAAGATTTATAGAAGATTTACATTTAACCCAGGTATTCATTCATTCGAGTGATTACTTATCCATGTATTGAGTCCATGATTTGTTACTAGGCACTGTGATAATCTGAGAAGTATACAGGGATGAATGAAGCAAGGCCCTTGAACTTAATTATAGATCAGTGTAACAACTAACATTTTATTATAGGTGTTTTATTCTAATCTCTGTGTGTTCCATTAAAATGTCAGTTCTCTGAAGACAGGATCATTATCTGGTTTTCTCTCTGCCGTATTTGAAACACCTAGAACAGCACCTGGGACCCAGTAACCCTTTCATAAACACTGATTGAGTGACTGAATGAGCAGATGGGTAGTACATTGACAATACTGTGGGACCACAGAAGAGTAGTATCACGTTAGCAACATTTCAGGAGCACATGGAGGAAGAAGTATCCAAGAAAGAAGCAGAGAGGGACCAGGTAGAAAGAAAATGAGAAGAGTGCATCATCATAAAAGCTAATGGAAGAGAGAGCTTCCAAAAGGAAGAAATGATTGACTTGTCTTCCCCCAAGATCATTGTTGATGAACCCCCTTGATCCCCAGGACCAGGACTTAGATGGGACAAGCCTGGAGCCTCTGGCATGAACTCTGAGGAAGCACTCACTGTCAGTGTCTTTCCAGTGTAGGGTCAGCACCCAAAGCAGCACCTCCTCAAATTCTGTGTCCGCCATGCCTCACTTGCCCCAGCCCATTGAGCTCAGCACTGGGCTAAGTGCTAGGGCTCTAAATGTCAATAAAATACAGTCCCTGGCCTCAAGAAATGCAAAATCTAATCGGTAGATGGACATAAGTGATTGCAATGATTATAATGCAGAAGGTGAGTTCTGAAGGTATAAGCAGAAGGAGCATGGGGAAATCGGGCAAAGAGGGTCTCCGTCAAAGCATGGGCTCAGGAAATGGCCTAAGTGCTTGAGCTGAGACTATGGGACAATCACAAACTCACAGAAGGAGAGGGAGGAACAGCATTCTGGGCAAAGGAACAGCATCTACAAAGACAAGATGGCTTGAAAGTACATAAAGTATTTTGACACGGTGATGTGTGATAGCCACAAGTGAAGGGAGACAGGCAGTATGTGAGGTTAGAAATGTGGGCTCCCATTATGTGTCCTTTTAAACCAGAACTCCATCTTTATTTTTACAGTTATATTAGTATCTGGGGCAGTTTTCCTTGGAAATAGGATGCTGCCTAAATTAATAGAGAGGCCCATCAATCTATTGGTCCTGCCTGGTCCTGGCTTCCCAGAGAACAGGGAGGAGCCCCCAACGGAGCCTTTGCTGCAGTCAGATATATTTTTAGCCCTAGCAGAAAATAACAGCAGTGTGCATTTAATAAAAATATCAAACCCTGGGAATGATCTAGTGCCAGTGCTGGAGCAATCAGGGACAGAATATGTTTCCAATTGAATTACTACTGCGGTCATAGTTATAAAAAGAGAGAGGGAGGAGAAAAATGTTAGGCTGGTCAGTTTCTCGGGAGCATTTAATCTCAGTTCGCTCTAATGTTAACGTTGGAAGACACATGAGCCAACTCTGCCCTTAGGAGTTATTTCAGGGGGACTGGCCAATACCGCAGCTTGCAGGCAATGCTGGGCAGCCCTGCTGCCTGAAGTTTCCTTCTTTTCTCTCTTCTTCCCTTCCACCCCTCCTCCAAGTTTTGGCTTCCGCTTGTTCTGCTCACAAGCTGATGAGGCAGAGTGTGAATAATTACGATGAGGGTAAATTTAGACTCTGACAAGGCTGAGGGATGTGGGCTCTGAAGTTGGGCTCCAAAGCAGAGGAGCTACTGTAGCACCAGAGAGAACCTCAGGGGTCCTGAGCACTGCACTCCCCCGCTGCTTCCAGAAAAGGAAGACTCCGTTGTCAAGATAGTCACCATTTCCCTCCTTCTGTCAGTCCCCTCACACCGGTCACCATGTCCTCTAGTAAAATGTCGTGGTTGCTCACCACCACCTATGGGGGGGCCTCCTTTGTGCCAGGCACTGGCTGAGCCATCACCGACATTACGTCATTTCGTCCTCACACCGACATTAAAAGTAGAAAGTGTGAGCTCTCGGCTACCGGGGAGGAGGCTGGAATTAGGACGGATTCAGTCACTTTCCAAAGGTCACCTTGCTCCTAAGTGGGAGAACCTGGATTTGGGTTCATTTGAAAGCTCATCCCCTGCTCTGCCCAGGGTGTGACCCCGGGCTTCCAATGTGAACGACTTCTCTGTAGCCTCACACCCCCATTTTTCCCATTGCTGCTCGCTCCCTGACCCACCCTCCCCACCCCATTTTCCTAGACTTATCTCCTAGAGGTCTTCCTTTTTGTCCACATCCCTGTGGTACGTATCATCATTACTATTGATTATAATCACTATTATATATTCAATTCATATTGTACGCCAGGCATTATTCTAAGTGCTTTACACGTATCATCTGATTTAATTACCTCAACGTTCTTGTAACAGAGTTCCTACTATTATACCCTTTACATAGAATGGAAACTGATGCTTAGCAAGATTTTTGGACTCACCCAAGTCTACAGAGCTGGTAAGTGGTAGAACTGGAAAATTAACTCTCCTTAATTGAGTAATTACCAAGTAACAGTCACTGGACTTAGCCCTGGACATTATCATCGCACATAATCTTCACACCAATCGTGAGGTAGCATTATTAACCCCATTTTACAGGTAAGAAGGCTCAGGCTCGGGGGAAATTCCAAGTGACTTGACCAAGGCCACAGAGCCAGGATGGGAGCTCCGGTCTAAGAAACTTCCAAGCCCATTGCTCTTATGCATGGCACTGAGCTGCCTCCTTATCTGTTCTCTTAAGGAAGGCTCCTTCAGGGAGAAGGCGATGCATTATTCCTCTCCCACTCCTGGCACCGGTGCCCTGGTGCACAACAGGCACGCAGTAAGTAGGAGGTAAGAGAATGAACAAACCCAGGGAATTAGTAGCCCATTTCAAACGTGATGTGTTAAAATGCACTGGGAGGAAAAAGGCAGAGTGGACACGCTTGTGAAGGAAAGTCTTAGGACAGAGGACACTCCCTGGGCATGCAATTCCTGCCAGCTGTCCCGGGCTGTCACATCAGAGGCACATGAGGAGAGGTCCAGCCCTGTCCCCCTGGAGCCCCCTCACTCACTGCCCCCACCCTCCCAGAGCTGGCAGACTGTCCCAAGGCCCTGCGGCCAGGCACAGGCACCCGATGATAATGGCCGCCACTGTTGGTTCTTCTCAGTGCTTCCTGGTGTCCAGCTGCCCGTACAGCCATCACTCCCAGTGCCCCTTCCCAGCTGCTCTACATCCTGCCTGTGGTCAGACAGCCATAAAGGCCTTCTGGAATAAAAGGTCAGAGGGCTGAATATGGCATTACCCAGGGAGCTCCCAAGAGCGGATGGTAGCCTCCCCAGATACATGGCTGCCCCTTCCTCGCACCTGTCAGGTTTTACCTTTCCTACCTCTCTTTTCGGAGAGCTCTGTAGAGAAGCCTCTGAGGCAAAGAGAGCTGTATTCCAAGCCTGTCTCTGTCACTGCTTAGTCAGTAGACTCTGGACAAGTCATTAATCTCTCTGAGCCTCTATTTCCCCAACAGTAAAATGGGTATAACATCCCCAAATTACAAACTGCTCAAGCCGTCAGACGACTTCAGGAACGAGAGGTAGGAGAATACAAAGTTTAAGAAACGCTCTTGGCAGTAAAGGTAGAACTTCAGATCCACCTCAGGTGACCAGCCGTCCCAGTTTGTCCAGGACGGAGAGATTTCCAGGACGGGCGACTTTGAGTGAGAAGCCTGGGAAATTTCAAGACAAACCAGCAGGAGCTGGTTGCCCTAGTCATCTACCACACAGTGAAACGGGATACTAAGTGCTTCTTCCTTGCAGGATGGCCACGGGGTTCTGCGGAAATGCACATAAAGCGCATGTTCTCATTTCCTTCTGTTCACTACATTTCCCCCTGGGTCTACCCACTGATCACTGTGCTGTTTTCTAAACAAGGGGTGAGTCATGCTGTTCAACCAGGCAGACGACAGCTAAAGGAAAAGCACACTGCCCTTGCTAAGACCTGAAAAGTTCTCCCCCCGGGATGCGTGGCTGTGGAGGTAACCCCCCTCTCCCAAGGATGCTGAGTGGTCCCCAGGAGTCCACAGAAACAGATTTCTGTGATGCTAAGTTTAAGCTGACTTCACTCACCTGCTTCATGCCAATCTGGTATTTTGCAGCCGTTGGCTGGGAGAAGGCCAAAGAGAGCGTTCACTTAATGGAATGACTCAGGCCTTGAGCTGAGAAAATAAAAGCAATAAACCAGTCGGCCTTTCAAGTTGCTCCCAAGAAAGATGGGTAGTAGTACAGCATCACTCATGGGTAGAACTCATTTCATCCATCCTGCTAGAAATGGGTGGTCAACAGGCCCAGTGCCTAGCACACAGAAACTATTCAGGAAGTACATCCTTAAATATGTAGACTTTGAACTTTTTTGACAACCTCATTTGAAATAGTAAGGATTCATCATACTCTTATTTCAAGTGTGCTTGCTTACAGATATCTTTTACTAACATATCTTTTCTCCAAAAGATAAGAGGGCAGCCCAGAAAGCCCTTACTTTAAAATCATGACACCTGCTTCCAAGCAGGACTCTTGCCCTCCAAAGCAGTGATGTGAACTTGAGCAGTGAACTTAACCACCATAGGACTAACGGAACAATTCAGGAACCTCATTGCCATTTCCTAGGCAAGCAACTACTGTGTGGTGGAACCTTGATTTTGACCTCACATTGAATATATGTATTATCTCTTACTACTTAGCACGTTGCAAAGCATCAGAATGGATAAAAAGATGTGGTAAACACAATGCTACTGTAAAGCTTCAGGTCTAACTGGGAAATTAAGTACCTAGAGAATATATACTGAAGCTAGGGAATAACCCTAAGGAACTCTGAACCATAGAATACTAGGATCTGGAATATTCTCTGAGGTAACTCCCCAGATGAAGAAATTAAGATAAATACCTTGCTTTGGTGACCAGTACATACTACAGCCAACATAAGCAAACATGATCAAATGAAAATAATGATAATAAAAATAATAATTCATCACAGTCACAGTAGTTAATATCTATGGTAGGCCCATCATGTGCTAGGCATTGTGTTTAATTATTTGGGCTGCCATATCTCTTTTAAGCCCCACAGCAATCTTCATGGGCTCTGTTTAAACACATAGGAATGGAATCTCAAAACACTCTCCTGAGTAAAAGAAGCTTATACAAAAAAGAACATACAATATGATTCACTTTCTATAAAGCTCTAGATGAGGAAAACCTAACTGCTGAAGTAAGAACATAAAAGCAGCACTTGCCTGGGATGTGGATCAGGGTGGGAGCAGGGATTGACAGACTTGAAAGAACTTTTGGGGGACCTGGTAATGTCCTATATCTTATAGTGGGTTCTTGTTCTGCAAGTGCATGAATCTGTCAGATCTTCAATGAGAGAGCTAAGATGTGTACATCTTAGCATATTTTCCCGAAAAATGGCAGAAACAAATATTTAATTCTAGATAAGAATAAAAATGCTGAAATATCGATGAGAGAGTGTTCTGATATCTGCAGCTTACTTTGAATTAAAAAAATAAGGTAGATTGATGAATGGATAGATCAGTGGATAAATACGTAGTAGTGCAAGTTACGTTACAGTGAAACAATTATAGTGGAATCTTAGTGAGCAGCACGTGAGTGCTTTCAACTTTTCAACATTTCATAATGAAATTAAGGTGTGGGAGGGTGGTAAATCCACAGACGCGTACATAACAAATTCTCATCCGAGTTATCTCAAGGAAATAAATGCAGCAAGCTGTCCTCCTATCGCTAAAGTGCCAGCATTGTTTAAGTTTGGGTCTGAAATGGCCGAAAAGCACATACCTCTGAATCAGCAGGACTATCTCAGAACATTCTTTCTGAGGAAAACCGGGCTCCTCTCTGAAGGAGGACCAACGTCTCACCCTTGCTGAGTCATTCCTGAGCTGAGATCCAGGGGTGCTAGAGAAGGAAAATCAAGTGCATGTGACAATGGATTCAGGTGCCCAGCCGGGAGGCTGACAGCAGCAGAGGCTCATCTCTTGGATTATCAGAATGACCTATTTGCCCAATCTGGAAAGGAAGAAGCAGCCAAAGGCTCCTTAAGCCAGCCGATGAGAAATTCAGTTCTGGCAAATGATGACTACACTCTCCAGTGTGATCACAGCTGGTCTTCCAGTTACCTTTTATTAGGTTAGTTATATTCACTAATCTGGTCTGGTCTCTGGGTAGCTCAGCCCTTGCAGGGCCTTTGTTCCGAATGATGTAACTGGCCCTGTTGTTTTCTTAAAACAAGAGCTGTCGGGGACTCCTGGGTGGCTCAGTCGCTAAGCATCTGCCTTTGACTCGGGTCATGATCCCAGGGTCCTGGGATGGAGCCCCGCGTCAGGCTCCTTGCTCCACGGGAAACTAGCTTCTCCCTCTCCCACTCCCCCTGCTTGTGTTCCCGCTCTCACTGTGTCTCTCTCTGGCAAATAAATAAATAAGATCCTAAAACAAAACAAAAAAACCAAGAGCTATCAGTCCATGGGAAAAGCCCCGGATGTAATATTAGGAGGTTTGGTTACGCATTCAGCTGCGGGACTTGCTGTGAGTTCCTTAAATTATCTGGACTCCGGTGTCCTGCGGCCACACAAACACTGGCTGTCGATTCACTATGACCTCCTCCTGAGGACCAGATCTCCATCATATTTTTGTCCTCAGAGGCTAACCTAGGGCCCTAATGCACACGAGGTTGTCAGTAAATAAACACTGCTCATCTGAAGTGAAGGGACGGCCACTTTATATGGATAGAATCTGAATCTGGTTGGTGTTCTTTGCTGCTACTCATGGTCATCTCACTACCTATCAGGCATCTTATGTGACTATTTATAATCCTTCCCACTTCCTTATGAGGTAGGCACACTCACTCTCATTTTATGGTTCGGGGAAACTGAGGCAGGGAGTGGTTTATACGTTTGCTTTTTCCGGGGCCCACCTCCTTGCTTCCCACCATGGCGATGGACGACGAAATGCCGTGACATCCCCCAGTGTCACATCCTGTTCCTTCCCCACGAGAGAGGGTAGCAACAGCTTCATCCACTCTTCACCAAACCGGCGACACTGTCTTCTTAGAGGGCTCTCCACATATCCTCCGTTTCCAGGCACTGGGCAGGAACAAAGAAACAAAGAAATGTACTCTTAATTGTGGGTCGGGCCACACCGCCAGCCGCGTCACACTTGCGGGTCACCCAAGCAAATGAGAAGTCCCTCGCTGGTGACACAAAAGGGCTGCAAGTCACACCAAAGTGATAGCAGAGGGCCTTCAGTACCAGAGCCTGATTGATGGAGGCACGGGGAGAATGTACTCTTTGCAGACCGTGACAAAACCACCCGGATCCATTCATCTTCCCTGACCGCGGCCTTTCTCCTCCCCGCCAGGGGAAAACCGGGCCCCAATGCAGAGCACAGCTACACCTGCCACTTTCTGTTTCCATGGCTGTGGCTGCCTTGAGATTACTCTTTGAAGAGGAAATAAAAAATGTTCCCGCAGAAAGGATGGTTCCTAATATCTTTATCCTTGAAGGATGCATGTGACCTGCAGGAAAAAGGGTAAATCGTGTTTGATGCCACAAAGTCTACTCTAATAATTAAATCTCATCATTTTTCAAAAGCCACCTGATCTTCATCTCTCCTGCTTGACAAGACTTGGCTTGGGTTTCTAGTAGTACCACTTAATCACCCAGATTTTGCTAGATGCCATGCAGAGACTATTGCCTTGATTCTCACAGTGACCTTGAGTGAGACACCTACACCCATTCACAGATGAGGTAAAGGGGGTTTATGTCTGAGCTCAGAAAAGGGTACTTGGTGGGATTTAAGTAGGCTTTGCAATATGTCCTTAAGTGGTCAATGGCATTTAGACCCGTCACTCTGGGTTTGAAGTTCACTTAACATCAGGTGACTGGACAAGTCGCAGAAACTCCCCTTCAGCAGGAATGGGGATGATGCTAATGCCCTTCTACCAGAAAAGCTCTGAAGACTAAATGAGCTATGGACAGTGCCTGACATATGGAAAGCATTCAATAAACTGTTGGGGATTCTTAACGAATAAGAGATGTGGGTACAAAGCAAGCAGAATTATGAGCAGAAGGAGAGAACATCAAGGAATAGCTGAGCAGGGGTTGAAATGGCCCAGGGATGAGTCTGGAACGGATGTGGATGAGGAAAGAGGGAGCCATTGCATGTTCTTGAGCACAAGAGTGGCATGCTGAAAGGAGAGATGTCTGGAGGTCTCCCTGGTCTACAGGATGTGATGGTAAATTTGGGGCATCACATCAGCTAACCAACTGCAGTCAACATTTTTCTTCATTGTTGGTTGCTTGTAATTCTACAGCAGTTATTGTCCAAGTAGGGTTAGCCAGCAGTGGAATCCCCTGGAAGCCCAAGAAGATTACACAGTCCGAGGCCCTGCCCAGACATAGGAATCCGGGAACTCTGCAGATAACACCCAGAAATTCACATGCTTCCAAGGGGCCCAGATGATTCTCACTCACATGGCTGTTTGAAAGCCACTCATGGAAACCAAGGGGTTTCAAACTTGGAGTAAAGAGGAGTCCTCATCTGAACAGACCATGTGATGGTAATCAGGACACTGGGTTTCCAAGGGCCGTTCATAGTATAATAATAAACCCAAGATAGCTGTAGCACTCTTTTAAACTGCCAGACACCTAAAAATAAAATCAGCAAGGCAATGTGAGTTCAAGCCTCAGAAAAGCGGCCAGAGGAGGAATTACAATTAGTAACTGACCCCCTGCTGCAGAGCAGGACTTTTTTTAGGCCTGTAACTCACGCCAATTCAGTGGCCTAGGGCATATCCCAATTTAAGTGCAGTTTTCAGAGTCCTGGAAAGTGACCGTGACTCTGGCCAGCTCCCCGATTTGAGGCCATGCCCCACAGCAGGCAGAAGGTGGCAGGAAGAGATTCAAGTCAGATCAACGGCAAAGGCTCTGCAGGTAGCATGAAGCAGACACACCGGGCAATGTGATGAATATCCAGGTGAGAGAATCAAGGCCTGCCTCAGGGCGCTACAGTCTAGTGTGGTATGCGGCACAAGAATGTGGTATCACGTACCTTTGGAGGATGACAAGGGAGTGGGTCTTTGGAGCTGCCCCAGGAGTGAGAGCTGTCCTGTCCCCTCCTCTTTCACTTCCTGTGGCAAACAGGTAAAGGGGGGAAAAAAAGAGAGAGAGATAGGACAGTAAAAAAAAAAAAAAAAAAAAAAGTGATTAGGGAACCAGAGAAAAAGAAGAGATTGATTCTACCGAGCAGGACCTTAGTAGCAAGAGTGGGATTGCAGGAGGCAGAGGTGCTCATGAGCACGTACAGACAGAGGAAATGTTACATGGGAAAGAAATACAGCTGGGGCCCCGGAGGAAACACTGAACACTGACGAAATGGAAGTTGGGGCTCATCTCCCAGAAGTAACAGGGCAAGAGCCTAAAAAGAGAGATTGGGAATAACTCCTGAAAGCCTCAAATACCAGACTAGGGAGTGAGCTTGTTATTTCATAGGTAACATGAAGAACTTGATTAAAATAACCTCGGTGATAGAGTGGAAGGTGATTTGCAGCGAGAAGGCACAGAAGATTTGTTGGTGTGCCTTACAGGTAGAATATGTCCGTACCTTCTTCCGGGCTGAGATCCAGGAGAGAAGGACTAGATCCTTAGAACACCTGTTTCTTCTTTGTCAGATTGGTTTGAAGGCAGGTAGATCACTTGGCAGCTATCACAACAGTCTAGGCAGCAGAGATCGAGAAAGCGCCCCCTAGGGCAGAGTCGGGACAGAAAGAGCATGGGCCAGATAAAGAGAAGAGAGAAGCCACATTTTCCTTTTCTGAGTTCACAGCATTAAATGACGTTCCCATCCTAGTGCAAAGGCTATCTGACAGATTAACAGCAAATGTACTCCGATTTTTATCTTCCCTATTTCTGCACCACTTGTAACCTGACTTTACAGCTCCTCCCATGAAGAGGTGAAGGTGCCCTTTTGAATCTGGGCTAGCCTTATACCTTGCTTTTGAAAATAGAATGTGGAAGAACTGGGTCAGTTCTGAGCCTAGACTTCAGGAGACCTTGAACAATTCTGTAGTCTTCAGGAAACATGCCACCTCCGTGAACAGAAGCCCAGGCTAGCCTGTTGAAGAATGGGAGACATCCCATCTGATGGCATCCTGTATAAGCCATCCCCCAGCTGGCCCACTAGCTGGTCCTTGATGCATGAGAAGGGATGAGATTGGACAAGGCTAAACCAGATGAACAGAACTGTCCAGCTCACCCACAGACTCAAGATCGATCGATCGATTAATAAATAGTTGCTTTGGTTTGCTTTGCTTTCAGTTTAAGTCTTGTGCTGGTTGGTTAGACTGTTACCTGAAAATGGGGGACTCAAGATGAGTATTCCTCATAGCCAAAGAAGCTGGACCCTCTCCAGTGATTCATTTTAAGCTAGGTTATATAAAGAAAAATTATTTTTGAGTATCCAGCTGAAGAGGATTTGCTAAATAATATAAGTTATTTTTTCTTTCCACAAGTGTGTGGTCATTAGGTCCTTGGTACTTACTTTAGTGCATGAGTACTTGGTCAGTAGTGACCTAGGCCAGTTCTTCCCCCGAAGAGCTTTGGGGTGTGGTCCCTTCACAGTCTACAAAGTGCTTTCATACCCACTGGTTCATTTGATTCTTCCAACTCCATCTCCGGGAAGAAGGCATTTTCAGAAGCTTCCATTTACAAATAAGGAAATTGAGGTCAAAAAGGTCAACTAATTTTCCAACATTGTGCAACCAGTTACGAAACTCTCATGTCCCACTAGACTGGGAGCTCATTGTGGGATGAGAAGGTGGCCTCTTGTCCCAACTCCTGGGACCAGATTAGGAGATCCTGTAATTAGA
Organism: Nasua narica; assembly: GCA_028533885.1. NCBI lineage: Eukaryota > Metazoa > Chordata > Mammalia > Carnivora > Procyonidae > Nasua > Nasua narica. Next base: position 157,831,049 of record CM052798.1, on the reverse strand, counting down.
TTATAAAGCACAAATACAAGGACTAGGATTCAAAGCCACAGCTCTGATTCCAAGCACTCCGCCTGCTCTATACTATCAGCTATGCCTCCCATAGACTACTCTGAATCTTCTCTACACAAGTTCAAAGTCAGATAAAGAAAAGGAATCATAGTCCTCATATTGCCAGCTCCCAACTCTAATGCTGAGTGCCATAAGAGTATCTGCTCAATGAAGCTCCAATCTAAGGATTCAGGCATGGCAGGATCCAGGTGTTCAACTATTTCCCTTCTTTCCATGTCTAAACTCTGCTTTCCTCCATATATACTTCCTTCTTGGGCAGACTGTCTCAGCATAGTGGGTAAAACAGACCCTGACAATCCCAGACTTTCAAGATCCTTTCAGTTCAAGATCCGAGAGACACTTTCTCTGAATAGCCATGTTAATTCCAGGCATTGGACTCTTGCTCTCTTATGTTATCTGCCAAACCGTGGCCTAATTACACTGTCTAGGAGAATGGAGTACTCTGATTGGCCACCTTCCTGTTAAGATGAGCAAAGATAATAAATGCCCACCATACGTAATCAATAAATATTTCTGAATGAGTGAATGAATGAATCTTGACTCACAATGATTCAAAGATATCTCCACTGCTAAGGGACAAGCCAACATCTTTTCTCCCCCCCACTCCCCGCTGCATTCCATGAGCTGAGTGTCATCTAACCAATAAACCTTCCTGGGAAGCAAGATCTGGCCTGCAATTCTAGAGGCATCTGTACCATGAGCATGTAATTAAGTCAGAGGCAAGTACAGCTGGCGAGAGCAGGAAGACATGCATAAACTCTTCAATCTAGGAATGTTTGCAGACCCTATCATTACATACCCCACATGGCAATCTGTCCCACCGGGACTCCATAAACTCTGTGACTCTAACTGTTCTCCAGCTGAAACTGCATGAGTTCTCTTCTGGACTGTGATGTTCTTCCTCTCTCCTTGAACTAAAAGCCTTTTTAAATCATCACCAAATTTAAGACCTATAAGTCACTGAGTGAGGACTTGATCTAGGTGAGTATTAGCATTGGGATTTGGAAGAAGACTAAGTTTCAAACAGGGAAACTCTATTCCACTTACTCACTGTGTGATCTTTGGTGGGTTACTTAACCTCTCTGAGCCCCAGGATCTACATCTGTAAATGATAGTAATAAAATCTGCCTCCTATGTTCACCGTGAGGATTAAGGATCACTAGGAATGGAGCAGACCCAGTATGGTGCCTATAAGATGGCAAGTATTTGACAAATGTCAGTTCTCATCACCTTTATAGACATGAAATGCTGACCCTACTTATTAAAGTCAAAACAAGGGGCACCTGTGTGGCTTAGTTGGCGAAGCATCTGCCTTTGGCTCAGGTCACGATCCCAGAGTACCAGGATCGAGCCCCATGTTAGGCTCCCTGCTCAGTGAGGAATCTGCTTCTCTCTGCCCCTCACTCCACTCATTCTCTCTCTCTCTCTCTCTCAAATAAATAAAATATTTTTTAAAACAAAATAAAGTCAAAACAAGACAAATAAAACAAAAGGAAACATAAAAGGAATACCTTTTAGAAATGGTCCTCTTAAAGCAAAAGCAAATTATATACCTAATTGTCTAAGCTTCTCATTTACCTGCTAGGCACTGCATAGGACACAGCCTCAAAGCTCAGGAGTTTAAAGTCCAGTGGGTCAGATTATCATCTGAGGAGGGATACTAGAATTTGAAATTATAATTGCATTTTAATTGATGAACGCTGACCTTGAACCTTTGCATGTTATTGACGTTCTGTGCATTTGTATCCTGTCTCTCCAAAAGTTCCACATTGTCAAACACATGGAAATGCTTCTTTGACAAAAGCATTTGAAGGGAAAAGAGGAGATCAGAAAGGAAGCAGTCTTTTTGTTTGTTCGTTTGTTTGTTTTTCTGTTTTTCCACTGATTACCAATTTTCCTCTGAAGAAATGATTGGATCAGGGATGACCAAGGTCCGGGATTCTGCCTTTAGCACAGCCACAGTGTTGCAGTTTTTCCCTTCCGTGAACTAGATACTGTAGTACTTTCCCATCTCAATCTCATTGTGAACTCTTCCAACCCATGCAAGGGCAAGGATCATATTTCGTTCATCTTTGTGTTCTCTGCATTTAGCAATTTCTGGCACATCGTGTATGGTCAATAACTGTCAATGGTTTCAACAGCAAGCGTTTCTTTTTTCCCTGAAGCCAGCAGGCTGGATGGCCTGCAGTAGGCTTGTCTCAGCTCATCTGGACACGACTGGGCTCACCTGCATTGCTGGTCAGCTGGTGGGTCAGCTGGGGGCTGGCTGGTCTAGGAAACCCTTGGTGGAGGTGACTGTGTTTTGTTTCACGCAGCCTCTTGGAGGTGATGGGACCCTCTGGAAAACAAAGGTTTAGCAGGACAGCATTGAACTTACGTAATGGCACCACGAGATATATTCTAAGAAAGCTGCTCCATCAGAGACAGGTACAAAGAAGAAGATAAGAAAACAGATATTCTGGTTCTACACGCTTTTATGTTCTGCTGGAGGAATTACACCAGCTTTCTGGAGGGCGACTCAGTGATATGTGTCCAAATGCAGCCTGGCTGCTCATTTGGGCTTAAGAGTAAAAGGTTGGGAAAAATTAGGCTAGGCACAGAGTGGCAGGGGAGGGAATAAGGTGGGGGGGGGAGAAGGGATGGGGGGAGTAGGCAATGCGGAAGGCAGAGAAGTGAGAGTCCCTCTTATACCTCTGTTCTGTACTCTTCTGAGGACACTTGGCACCCTGGGACTGAGCCGTGAGTCCCTCCCCATTTCCTGGAGATGAGCAAAAAGAAAATTGGACAATTAAACACTTACGTGGGAACGCAGGGAGAGCAAACCAAGCAACCCAGACTGCTAGCCCCATTCTCTCCAGTGGATCGGGATTAAGGCACAAAGCCCGGGGTAGAACTCCGACCCTTTGGCAGGGAAAACAAGGATTGAAACTTGCTGAGCACTGAGCACGGAGGACAGATCATACCGAAACCATTAGGTGGGTGGGTAATACGATGTTCAAATGGAACTGGATTTCTTAGCTTCAATCTCTGAAATCTCTGCAGGGAAAAAAATAAATTGCTTCTGTTTTTCTTCTTTTCTCCTTCTGTGTTCCCGTGTCTGGGTTGTTGGAGTGAGTAGCGGGCTCTCAACAGTCTCGAATATGTCCTCCATTGTGTTCTTTTTGTGAAGAAAATTACAACTTGGAAAGGAAAGGGGGTGGAGAGGAACATGACATTCTAAACAGTCTCAGGGAGATAATTGCGAAGTCTCCTTCCCTCGTTCCTTGCTCCCCCTCCCTTCTTGGCCCCTCTGACTCTTCTTCGCCTCTAGGATCTGGCAAAGGGGAGCAGTGCTGCAGGTGGATGGGCAGCTTTGCAGGTGCCTCCCTGCCATGTACCAGCTGTTTCTCCTCATCTTCCTGGGGCAGTACAGACCCACCTGGTGCCGCCCGCAAAGGAACATTCGGGAGGTTTTGTCTAGGGAAGTGTGAAGTGGTTCGTTTTTGTTCTTTTTCTTGGGGGTCTAGGTTATCCCTGTCATCCCTTCAACTGTCTGGTTGGCCACGATTCAGTTCAGGACTCGCCTTGCAGCTGCCTCACTGTTTCCAGCATTTCTAAGTATTCAATATACCATTTATTGATTCTTTACTATGTGTTGAAAAGCATACCAAGCATCATATGATTGTACCAAGCAGATCAAGCATCGTTGATCTCACTTAATCCCCACAGCCATTGTAGTAGTCCTACTTCCTCATCGGTGATACACCGGGTCTCAGTGAGCTCACTTGTCCACATTCACCAGCTAATAAGAGGCACAGTCAAGATTTGAACCTAGTTCTGTCTGATTCCTGACCACTATGCTATAATATCCTCGCTCACAACAAAAATTGATACAAGGCAGTCCCAAGCTGTACCATCCTTAAAGTCTTAAGGAAGAAGACAGACTTTAAGTGGAGGTGGTTGTAGGGGTAGCAACCTACAATGAGATCAGGAAGAGGAGGTTTCCAAGAGAGAGAAGGACTTGCCCAAGGCCACGTGGCTATCCTGGAGGCTGGAGGAAGCGATTCCTATAGCTCCTCCTAGCACAGAGATTGGATGAATTGTGACTACCAGACCATTTAGCAAATGCTAAAGAGTCTGCTTACAATGATCATCCCCCCTGACCCCTGTGCACAGCCTGGAAGAAAATGCCAAAGGGAAAAAGAAAAAAAAAGAAAAAGAAAAAAAATGAATGACCTTGGTTTTCCTTTTTCTTTCTTTCTTTCTTTTTTTTTTTCTTTCTTTCTGGTTTTGTTTAAAAAAAAAATAATCTAAGCGCTAGGTTTCTTGGGGCTCTTTGTCCTCATTTCCTAGACCAGGAAACAGGGGCTCAGGGGCAATGAGTCACCTGGGATCTGAAGACCAGGGGGTGTTTTCCCTCTACACCAGCATTTTTCAAAGTGTGGTCCCAGGACCAGCAGCATCAGCAGCATCTACCTGCGAATGCATGAGAAATGCAAATTTTTCAGGCTGCACCCCAGACTCACTGAATCAGAAACTCTGGTGTTGGGGCCCCACATTCTGGGTTTTAACAAGCTCTCTTTGTGATTCTGAGGCAGCTAACGATTGAGAACTACTGCCTTACCATGGTTTGTAACTCATAGTTTAGAACGAAATCCAGTTGCGAATCCATATGTTTAGAATTTTTGCTGCCTCACATTGTAGACAGTCCTGAAAGCAATTTTATTTTGACCTTGAAGAAATCCATTGCAAAAGGAAGATGCCAGAACACTTTTAGAAATCTAATCAGCCATGCAGCTTGGGATCTGCTGGCATTTGAGGCCTGCCACAGAACAGCAGGTTGCCGCGTTAAGCAAAAAGGCGTGGATGGGAGAGGATTTCCCATGTTCTCATCACTTCCTTCTTGAGCTGTGCCTTGCTGGGGCCGAGCTAAATGGAGTCCTTCCCAGCCGTCAAAGCGTAATAAACCATGTTAGAGGTGCCCTCGAACTAAGGCCTCTTAGTAGCAAAGAAAAACCACACCAGCTTCCTCAGAAGTAAAATGACTGTGTAAGGTCACCCAGCTGCAGAGAGAGGTTGAGGGAAGGAATCTATGCAGCCCCTTTCAACACCAACACTTAATGAATCTGACTGCCAGGTGGTTTTAGCAGATGCTTAAAACGGTGTTTAAAACTGATCACTGAAACAAGGCCCACTGATCACTGCAGTCTTGTTTCCCCACGATGATTGTCAAGCAGCTTGGAAGAAAATCCCACAAAAATCAAAGGACAACCTTGAAATATTTTCCTCTAATTTTTGAAGTTTTGTGTTTGTTGCATTTTTTTTTAATTTTTTATTAATTCTTTTAAGTAGGCTCCATGCCCAGTATGAAGCCCAACACGGGGTTTGACTCATGACCCTATGATCGAGACCTGAGCGGAGATCGCTTAACCGCCTGAGCCACCCAGGGGCCCCAAAGTTCGTTGCATTTTTTAAAAATGATTTCAAGGGTTTTTTTTTTTTCAGCAGTAAAGTGATGAAATGGTATTATAAAAGTACTTACATAATGCTTCAGTTTTTGAGGCAGAGACTGAGTGATGTTCAGTTAACTCCGCGTGGGAATATCTAGTCGTAGCCTCATTGCTCTCTGTCTTTCTGCGTCTGAATTTACTGAGAGGGTTGACCTCCTCCCTGGCTTCACCTTCCTCTCTGCGTTCTGTTCAGTTTTTGCTCCATATCACTGTGGCTTCTCTCCAGTGATTATCAGCAACTGCCTCGTCCACAGTCCCCTGGATTGGAGTCCTCCTCTGTCCTTCACTCGCATGTTTTCCTTTCTCACGATTCCTTCCTTCTCTCCTTGTGGAGTCCCTGCCCTTTGTCTGTCTGGTGATCTCCAAACCCTTTGGATCTCAGCCCGTGCTCTTGGGGGTGACTCATCTGAGCATCCCATTATCTCAAGTCTATGTCAGTCCTGCTCCCAGCTCTTCTCTGAGCCTCAGACTGGAATATCCGACTCTTTGCAGAACTTCTCGTACAAGTATTTCAAACGCCGCATGTCCCAAACTGAATGCATTTTCACTTCTCCAAAAGCTGCTTTTCCCATAGTTTTAGAGTAGATGTACCACACCACCACTGTTCAGTTACACCTGCCAGGAACTAGGGAGGTGTTTTTCACAGTGCCAACTCTCAGAAGCCTCACCTCCATAACATACACACATACCACAAACGCACAGCACATGTGCTTTCTCTCTTACACACATGCGAGTGCACACACATGCACAACCACATACTTGCTTTCTCTCATACACACTTTACACACACACATATACCATATGCAAAGACCAAACCCTGTGAATTTTGCCACCCCCGCTAAGTCCCTAATCATCGCCCACCTCTGCTGACAGTTTCCTGACTGTTCTTTCTCCTTCCTTTAACTCCAAGCTCCCGTTGCAGCCAGAGGAATTTCTCTAAAATGCAAGGCAACCATGGTTCTCTCACTCTGTACATCTCACATCTCCTGTTGCCTGTAGAAACGGTCCACACTCTTAAGCACAGCCAGCAAAATCCTCCTTGAGGTCAAGGAGCCTCAGGGTCAAGGTCTCTGCAGCCTCTTTATCAGTTTCCACAAGGAATACCTCACCAATGTTCACCCTGAAATCCTCAAATATTTTACTGAAATTCCAGGCACAATTTATGTCAATAAAAGATTATTAATCTTTAAAAAAACTTTAGTAGAAATGTGATTCATGAAATGGAGATTTGGAATAGTCTTAATAAACTCCTCTGCTGCTCCAATGCCATTTAACTAACTGAATTTAACTAACCGAATGACATTTAACTAACTGAATGACAATAGTAAGAGAGCGCATGTAACTGTAAGAAAAAATTAGGAAATTTTTTATGCATCCATCTGGATATATGCTAATTTATTTAACCAGACCCCTCCTGATGGAAATAAAGATAGTTGCCAATCTTTAAAATCTATGTCATTAAAATGTCAGTCTGTCTATCTCTGGGATTAGAAGAGGAAGACCAGGAACTGGTCAAAATGGGAAGACCAATTACAACACTAGAGCAGTGAAGAGACCAGCTGGTGTCAGTTAAGATGGAGAAGAGAAATATTTAGGGATCTAGAGGCCCTAGCCTTAGAGAATTTAGCATTGTAGGGAAAAGTACAATAAATTTCAGTGCACTGGTTCACTTGACACATATGGCTTGTCTACCTACTATGTTCTAAAATTGTCCACCTACTATATTCTGTCAAGTGCTGAAGGCCAAATGTGTAATAAACATTTGGCCCACTTCCTGCCTTCATAGACTTTGAGCCCCAAAAGTAATACTAGGTGATTATTTCAGAAGATCTACACCAGCCTGGAACATGGGGCATGGGTTGTCAGTAAGCAATGTGCTAAGCAGTGGATAGGAAAGTCACTGGAGGGCACCGGGGGGCTCAGTGGGTTAAAGCCCCTGCCTTCGGCTCAGGTCATGATCTCAGGGTCCTGGAATCGAGCCCTGCATCAGGATCTTTGCTGAGAGGGGAGCCCGCTTCCCCCCCCCCACCCTCTCTGCCTGCCTCTCTGCCTACTTGTGATCTCTTTCTGTCAAATAAATGAATAAAATCTCGAAAGGAGAAAGAAAGAAGAAAGAAAGAGAGAGAGGGGGAAGGAAGGAAGGAAGGAAGGAAGGAAGGAAGGAAGGAAGGAAGGAAGGAAGGAAGGAAGGAAGGAAAGAAGGAAGGAAAGAAGAAAGAGAGAGAGAGAGAAGGGAGGGAGGGAGGGAGAAAGGAAGAAAAGTCACTGGATCTGTACTTCTCCAAGTGCAGCCCTCACCAAAGCAGTAATTTATT
>CM052798.1:157717369-157813772 GCA_028533885.1 Nasua narica | reverse complement strand
ATGGTTTGTCTCCTTCCCCATCCCATCTTGTTTCATTTCTCTTCCCCAGCCCCCCATAACCCCCTGACCTGCCTCTCAAATTCTTCATATCAGAGAGATCATGTGATAATTGTCTTTCTCTGACTGACTTATTTCGCTTAGCATAATACCCTCTAGTTCCATCCACGTCATTGCAAATGGCAAGATTTCGTTTCTCTTGATGGCTGCATAGTATTCCATTGAATATATATACCACATCTTCTTTATATATTTTGGATACTAGCCGTTTATCTGATATGTCATTTGCGAATATCTTCTCCCATTCTGTCAGTTGTCTTTTGGTTTGTTGACTGTTTCCTTTGCTGTTCAAAAGCTTTTGATCTTGATGAAGTCCCACTAGTTCATTTTTGCCCTTGCTTCCTGTGCCTTTGGAGATGTTTCTAGGAAGAAGTTGCTGTGGCTGAGGTCGAAGAGGTTGCTGCCTGTGTTCTCCTCTAGGATTTTGATGGGTTCCTGTCTCACATTGAGGTCTTTGACCCATTTTGAGTCTATTTTTGTGTGTGGTGTAAGGAAATGGTCCAGTTTCATTCTTTTGCATGTGGCTGTCCAGTTTTCCCAACACCATTTGTTGAAAAGACTGTCTTTTTTCCATTGAATATTCTTTCCTGCCTTGTTGAAGATTAGTTGGCCATAGAGTTGGGGGTCCATTTCTGGGCTCTCTATTCTTTTTCATTGATCTATGTGTCTGTTTTTGTGCCAGTACCACACTGTCTTGATGATTACAGCTTTGTAATAGAGCTTGAAGTCTGGAATTGTGATGCTGCTGACTTTGGTTTTCTTTTTCGACATTTCTCTGGCTATTCGTGGTCTTTTCTGGTTCCATATAAATTGTAGGATTATTTGTTCCATTTCTTTGAAATAAAATGATAGTATTTTGATAGGGATTGCATTAAACGTGTAGATTGCTTTAGGTAGCATAGACATTTTCACAATATTTGTTCTTCCAATCCATGAGCATGTAACGTTTTTCCATTTCTTTGTGTCTTCCTCAATTTCTTTCATGAGCACTTTGTAGTTTTCTGAGTACAGATTCTTGATTCTTTGCTTCTTTGGTTAGGTTTATTCCTAGGTATCTTATGGTTTGGGGGGCAATTGTAAATGGAATCGATTCCTTAATTTCTCTTTCTTCTGTTTTGCTGTTGGTTTATAAAAATGCAACTGATTTATGTGCATTAATTTTATATCCTGACACTCTACTTAATTCCTGTATGAGTTCTAGCAGTCCTGGAGTGGAGTCTCCAAGGAAACCCTTTTGGGTTTTCCACATAAAGTATCATATCATCTGCAAAGAGTGAGAGTTTGACTTCTTCTTTGCCAATTTGGATGCTTTTTATTTCTCTTTGTTGCCTGAATGCTGAGGCTAAGACTTCTAGTACTATAAACATGACCACTTCTGCAAAATTTTGAATTCAGTTAATTGCTGCTTTTGTTCTATATAAACATATACTGTTTTCTGGGAGTCAACCAGGAAACATATTTTTTTGTAGTTAACTTCATCTTGGAAAACCAAGAATCACATTACTTTTTTTCCCTCCAGGAGAAACAAAAATATGAAATATAACCCCAGCCTATGATACAAGTTACCTTGTTGCTGCAAAGATAGAAAGAGCTGATCCCCATTGTATCATTTACATTCTTTCTTGTGCTTCAAAGGATCCCTCCTCCCAATGACAACCCTCCCCACATATTAAGACCCAACTTAATTCTTTTTTAGAGAATTCACAGTCATGTTGATATACAAGTTTAATGATACAAGCACACACACTGGAATCAGACAGATGTGGGTCTGGATTCTGGCTCAGCCATCTGTCAGATTTCTGACCTCCAAATTACTGAATCCCTCATATCTTAGTTTCCTGATCTCTAAAATGAGTATTAAATAGGAAAATATATGCTGGCCTCCAGCATACTTCCTGGCATTAAGCACCTGCTTTAGCTGTGATTTATTATTGAATTTTCTGTGTGTCCAGCACTCTACTCCATGCTGTCCCATTTTGGGCCCTGTGCCCCAATTCTCCCCATGCTCAAAATTTGTCTCTTAAATAAGACTCTGAGACCTTTAACAGAGGAAATCCAACCTGTGTTCATGGTTATCTCAGAGCCACCTCCTGCCAACTCTGACTCCTTCTAGTCATATGCAGGTTTCTCCCTTTCCTCCAACCATGTCCACTGCCACTTCTCTGTCAAAGATCTCCCAGAAACTCCTCCAAACTCTTGCACACATTTCCCCACCAGAGAGCCCTCCTGTTACATCTCCTTCTTTTCTGACCTGTTATGTTATTAACAGCTATGCTTTCCTGAGCTCCTACTACCTACCAGGGACAAAGAGAAGACACAAGACACGACCTTTCCCTAACCTCTACAAGGACTCTAGAGGTGTTTCTTAATATTCCATTTTGCAGATGAAGCAATTGAGTAAAGTTGAGAACAGTTGTTACATGCCTGAGTCTACTCATTAAATGGGGCTCAAACCCAAATCTATGTCTGCTCCAAAGTGCTCTCCAGTGTGCCCTGCTCCCTTCCTACACATTTTAAGGCCTACAGCCAATGAGTCTTACTAAGTCAAAGAACTGCTCGAAAACATTCCAGGACTCCTTCTTATTTATGAAGAGAAAATGGGAATCCCTTGGCTTAATATGGAAGATTCTCTATTTCTGACAGTCTGAGTTTTATCCCACTGTAGTGCTTCATGACCTTGGCATAGCAAACAAAACCTTTCTCCACTATTCTTCATGAAAGCTCAGCATTTTCCAGTCTTTGTGTGTTTTTAAGCCAGACCCTCCATTGGGAATGCTCTCAAGGCTGCCACTCTCATTGTCAAACTTGCAAACCCTTCCTGTCTGTCCCCCAGGGCTCACATTACACATTGCACTCTCCCTGAAGCATGCACCCTCTTCACATCTTCAATGATGCACCTGGTGGCTACTGCATGTCAAGCAGTTTGACCTCCTGTGCACTTCAGCACCTATGGGTGTGACTGTGCCACAAGATAGGCATGGGGGAAGGGCACAGAGGAGCAGCACTAGCCAATCAGGAAGGCCTTTCTGAAGGAGGTGATGGCTTGGTTGAAACTGACAGAGAAGTTAGCAAGAGGAAAACAATCTCTCCTCAGTCTTAACATCCACAACCAGCATTCTTTTCATCTTTCCCAAGATCCCACTTGCTCCTTATATTATAGTTATTTTTTTCATCCCTACTAGACTCCGAGCTCCTGAAGAATAGTATCTGTGACCATTTCATCTTTGATTTTTTTTTTCACAAAATAAGTACTCAGTGATGGGCATGAATACAGACTTTGGAATGGGCAAATGTGGGTTAGAGATCCAGCTCTACTATTTACAAGCCATGTGACCTTGATTGGACTAAATTATGGTTTTAAGATACTCTATGACCCTGCAATTGCACTACTGGGTATTTACCCCAAAGATACAGATGTAGTGAAAAGAAGGGCCACATGTACCCCAATGTTCATAACAACAATGGCCACAATCCCCAAACTGTGGAAAGAGCCAAGATGCCCTTCAACAAATGAATGGATAAAGAAGATATGGTCCATATATACAATGGAATATTATGCCTCCATCAGAAAGGATGAATACCCAACTTTTGTATCAACATGGGTGGGACTGGAGGAGATTATGCTGAGTGAAACAGGCTAAGCAGAAAAAGTCAATTATCATATGGTTTCACCATATGGAAAAGCATGGAGGACACTGGCAGAAGGAAAGGAAAAGTGAATTTGGGGAGATAAGAGGGGGAGATGAATCATGAATGACTGTGGACTCTGAGAAACAAACTGAGGGTTTTGGGGGGGAATGGGTGAGCCTGGTGGTGGGTATTAAGGAAGGCATGTATTGTATGGAGCACTGGGTGTACTGCATACACAATAAATCTTGGAACACTGAAAAAATGAAATAAAATTTAAAAAACAATAATAATAATACTATGTTGCTAGAAAAAGATTCCATTTTCACATGCCAATTAAGCAAGAGAAAAAGTCTATCTTACAGAGTTGTTGTGAGAACACAAAATAATTACAAAATGTTTGCATAATACTTAGCATTGTACCTGCTACACAGTAAAAGTTCAGCAAATGGTAGCTTAGTACTTCTGATACATAGTCCAAGATTTTTTATTTATTTTACACACCTCTTAACACAGCACACAGAAATAGTTCCATGTGAACACTCACTAACTTGAAGTATCTTATTCTAGCCAGGATATGTGCACATAAACATGATCATATTAATTAAGACCATATCACAGATATTTCTTTTGCAAGGCAGATTTTTTCTCTTGCCCAAAAACTCATAAAGAGGTGGCAATTGAGGTTGAAAAAAACTAGTGCTTAGTCCTATAGCACTTTCTTCAGTTTGTCAGTTTCTATACAAATGAGCCTAGTAAGTGATTCATTGTTGTCCTGCGTGTGTGCACGTGTGTGTGTGTGTGTGTGTGTACATGGTGGTGGAAGAATCTTTCAATCAAAGAAAGAAAGTGAAAATAATCCAGGCTTCACGAAAAGTTAAAATCATATTATTCTTTCTAAGCAGTTTTTGTGGTGGGTACTCAGTTTAGATGGTGGTGGTTTTTAATTACCCAAGATAGGGGAACACCCATCTAATAAAGGAAATCCCATTAAATAGTCTCAAGTCAATCTCTTAATTCAGGCAAGTAGAGAGAAAGAGGCAGATCATGAATTTGAAGGGTTTACAAAAAACGCCATTGTATTACCTTCAAATGCACATGGGGACTTCAGCTACCTCATTACTAATTAAACAGATCCACATTGAAATTCTCTGGATAGAGTGAATATAATAGATTAGAATATTGAGCACACACCATATACCATACACCACTCCAGGGGACCTGGGAAATATACACACATGAAGGAGACTTAGGTTCTTTTCTAAGTGAGAGAAACATGCCAATACCTAACTTCACTTTAAGACAGAGTGAAGCAGCACAAAATGGAAGCAAACTTTGCAAGCTGATGAGATTCCAGAAAGGGTCAATCCTTGCTGTTGGGGCTGACCACTTTCCCTTTCTAGAGGAGGGACCATTGTGGCTGGGCTTTGAAGACTAATCTCACAGGGTAAGTTGACAAATCCATCCTTGTTGAGAACATACTCTGTGACATATATTTTATATATCATATTTCATTTAATTCTTAAAAACTTTCCAAATATTAGTACTATATGCTTATTATCAAGATAAAAAGGCACTTTTCCCAAGGCTACACCACCAGAGAGTAGGAGCTTGGTTGCCAATATGGGCCTGAATGATCCCAGAGCCTGCGATTTCACCTCCTCTTTTGTCCTGGAGCTCCTTTACGGCATGTATGAGGTCAGCTATCTGGGAGATGAGGTTAAAACCATCGTGCTGGAGTGTCCATCATTGTAACCAAACAACGAAGACATGAAAGCCTTTGTAAGCAGTTCATTCCTGGAAGTAGATCATGCTCACTGCCAATACTGCATACACTATTCATTACCCGGTATAGATCAACTAATTTGCAGCTAACTTATAGCTAATTTATACAATTAATAAGGATTATTGGATTGAATTGAATGAATTTCTCTCTCATCAGAGACAGTGTAAAGGTTAACTTTGACCTAGTTCAAGCCTAATTGCAATAAATTATATAAAATACTGAATTAGCCAGGGATCTCATGAGGTGTTCCCAGGGTTTGGATTAGGGCACCAGCCCACCAGTACTAACACGTAGCTGATGTCTGTGTGAAAGGCCAGAGAAACACAAGGAATCATGGTTAGACTCTAGGGAGTAGAAATCTTAGACTGCTTAATGTTCTTCCCCAGTGGAGTGGCTCAGTGTATCACAAGCCTCCAAGTAGCAGGGCAACACACGCCTCACCGATGCTGCTGCTTGGTCTTTTGCACAGGCTCCTTCTCATCTCTCTGAAAAAAGTCCTTGGTCCCCCCTGTGACTAATCTTCTCTCAACCACAAGGTGATTTCACCTCCTCTCATGGCTTTTAACACCATCCAGCTCAGGAAACCTCCAAATTCATATCTCTTTACCTCTCTTGCATGCTAGACTTGTATATCCCGCTGGCCAGAGGGACAGCTGGCTTGACATCTCCACTCCAATGTCTGATAAACACCTGAAACTCAACCCGTTCTCACTCGATTTATTACTGGATTATTGCTTTTGCCCTCCCCCTGCCTCCCCTTCGCACTCCCGACCCGCTCCTTCTGCAGTTTTCCCAGTCTCAGGCAATGGGAACAATGGGTATTCAGTTGTCGAGGCAAAGGAACCTGGAGTCAATCCTCAATTCCACTCTTTCCCCCATACTCCACCTGAAACCCTTTCGCCTACACTATCATTCCATCTACTATCGACACGCCGCTCTTACCTCAACCTTTAAAATGCATGTAGGGAAAAAACAAAAATAAAATAAAACACAGGCAGAAACTGACCACTTTGGGTCACTTCCATGCTACCACCCTGGCCTGAGCCCACCATCATCTCTAGCCTATGCTTCTGCATTGCCTCCAGTGATCTTCTTGCTTCCATTCTTGCCCTCTACCTTAACACAGGAGCCAGAGGGGTGCCATTGGCTCTCCACCTCATCAGAGTAAATGCCCAAGTCCATACGAGGAACCATAAAGCCCTACATGAGCTGCCCCCCAGCCCACCCCCACACAACTAGTTTTCCCCTCTCCTTACATCTTTGCTGACTCCTCCTTGTCAGGTACAATCTGGTGACACTGGCCTCCTTGCTATTCTTAAAAATAACACACATCTTCTCACCTGGATCCATCATCCCATAGATGAATGGGCCTCAATCTCATCTGCAAAATGAGGTAATTGGATCAAATGACCTCTTGGGTTCTTCCACAAAGAAGTTATGATTTTGTAACTATTTTCACCTGCAGTGATGATCATGAAACTCGAGCCTAACACTGACACAATATTATGAGCTCTAAACAATGGCAAAGAAAAACCTGCATTTCCATATCTTTCGCTACTTGTTCCGAAAATCAAAATTAGTTGTAATAAGCCATTGTAGGGAGAACCAGAAAATTAACAATGGTCTGTGGGTATTTAGACATTTAAATGTTATGACCATGGGTACTGTATTATAAGGAAAGTTATCCTGTTAAAATGTTAAGGGAGAGTAGAAAGATAGCTTTATATGAATACTATTACAACAAATACAATGTAAAAATAAACAGAAATATTTGTGGAAGAAAAATCATCAACATGCGAATAGTAATGGTGTTAAAGTCACAGAATTAAGGGTGGCTTTTCCCCCTTCATTTCCTTCTTTTATGAATTCTCTACTGTATGATTTATTTTGCCATCTTTTATAATGAAGATGTGTGTGTGCGTGTGTGTGTGTGTGTGTGTGTGTGTGTGATATTTTAAATTTTTAAACCAGGAGATTGCTCTCCAGCTAGAAACAATACTTTATGTTCTTTCAATTATTAGATCCTCACACTACAGACAAATTAGGAATGGTGTTCTTTGAACAAGAACATGGTAATAAAAGATTAACACGCAATTTCCCTACATTGATGTGGATCAGTCATGTGGTCAACACAGTTGGCAGCCAAGGGCCCAAACACAGGCACTCAGGGATTGTCTTATCACACAGACATGGTTAGTGGTGTAGTCATTGATTCAAATTACTGGATTTCCCAGTGGCCCTCGGAGGGGTTCTGTATTTTTTCTCTCCCTGATAATGCCAAAATGCTATTCTCAAGTGAAGGGATAGAATAAGCCTCATCATTCAAGAATATTCCTCGATTTTCCCAAATTGCAATTCAATCTGCCCGGTATTTATTAAGTCTATATTAAGGATCTAAGTATGTAGAGTCAAAAGTTATGGATCTAGAAGTTTCCATAAAAAGCTGTTTGATTCTTAAACTCCACATATGAGTGAAATCATATGATAATTGCCTTTCTCTAATTGAGTTATTTTGCTTAGCATAACACCCCCTAGTTCCTTCCACATTATTACAAATGGTAAAATTTCAATTTTGTCATGGTTGAGTAATATTCCATTATGTTGCTGGAGGGATGGTGGGGGGATGGGGTAACTGGGTGATGGACATTAAGGAGGGCATGTGATGTGATGAGCACTAGGTGTTATATGCAACTGATGGATGATTGAATTCCACCTCTGAAACTAATACTACACTATATGTTAATTAACTGAATTTAAATAAAATAATTTTTTTAAATAAAATAATTTTTTTTAATGATGACAATAAAAAGCTGTCTGATTAACCAGTTTACATGCCATCACAGGTCTCCATCTTCTCACACATAAAATGGGGAAAACAAGACCCTGGCCCCTGTGGAAGAAGGGAAGCCAAGAAGGAACAATGGAGGGAATGTCTTATGAGGTTGTTATGTGTATTAAATATTATAACAAGTTTCCATAAGATTTGGCTCAAAAATTCAGTCCTTTCTCCATTCAACAAGTGTTTATTGAAAACTTAGCCATGTGACAGGTCTGTGCTAGGTAGTATGGACACAACACTGAACGAGGCTCATTTTTCCCCTCTAAAGAAGTATCTAAGCAGTAGGAGACTCCAAGAAGTAAAAGACTATTTCAGTCCTAAAGGATATTCAACTAGATGTGCAGAAAGCATGATGTTTGGGAGGGAGGGCAGAGAGGACAGGACATTAGGGGGACAAATAACCCTTAAGTACACTAAAAAGTGTTTTTAATATCAACAATAACTTGAGTGCTTGGTAAATGCCAGGCAAATGGAAAGTATAAAAACTTTCCATCTACATTATCTCACTGATTCTATTCTATTATTAACATCCCTATTTTAAGATAATTGAGACATGAGTGGCTAAGTTACTTCTTCAGAATCACACAGCTAGTAATCTTATTGGAGCTCACATTCAAAGCCTTCCAACCTGCATTTCCAACTACTGTATGCACTTCCTCCTTCATTGGCTACTGTACTTATTAAGTGAGGTAACAAATGTAAAGTGCATACAGTATTGCCTTTCCCAGTAAGTGTCCAATGTTGACTGGTGTTAGTAATAGCAGTACTAGCAATAGCAGCAAGAGTAATAGCAAAACTAGTAATGGAGTAGTAACAGTAGCACTAGAAGGAATAGCAGGGGTAGTGGTACTAATAACAGTAGTAGCAGTAGCAAAATGAGAAGCTCTCTACAAATGCTAGCAGTTATTATTAGTCTGGGCGTAGGAACATTCTAAGAAAAAAGGTAAAAAGTGCTTTTGTACTTTTATGTCGTATGGTTCCTGCTCTCAAAAAAAACCCAAAAAAACAAAACAAAACAAAACAAAAAAAACAAAAAAACTCACTTCGTGGTACAGAAGAAGGAGACATATATAATACAGTCGGCAATTTAGAATAAAAACTATTTGTTTCAAATCAAGGTTAGTGTAGAAGGGATGTAACAGTAAGTCTTAGGAGCACATGTAGCATGTATATGGCACTATACCAACCACTTCACAAGTAGCAGTTCATCTATTCCTTGCAACCATTCTGGGAGGTAGCTAGTGTTTCATCCCCTCTCCACACATATAAGAACAATGAAGTTCAGAGAAGGCAAACCATTTGCTCAGGATGACACACCAGGTAAGTAACAAAGCCAGGATTTTAACCCAGAGCCATTAACTATGCTCACCTGGCCACTGGATGAGGGTGCAGGACAACCCGGCCTGAAGGTAGATCAGACGTGGACAAGGAAGAAGGGAGGGCAGGGCATTCTGAGAAGAGGAGCTGCTGGACAAGGGTCTAGGGTGGAGATGAAGACATAAGGCTGAGAGCAGGGAGGAGTGAGCTGGTCCAGCTCTCAGGCTTGAGCCTGGGCCCTGCCCTTTTAGAGCTCCCCACCCAAGAAAAACCACATGGCTGAGACACACTTGTTTAGAATGTCTTGTTTTTAAGTTGCATTTTGTTTTTGTCAACTGTAGCAAGGTGTATAAGACCAAGCTGAGAATATTGAGAGAAGAAAGTTTTTGTTTTTTATTTTGATTTCTTCCAAAATGTACCCAAAGTAATACAACTTTTAAAAAATGCTACTTTGGGTTTCAGACACTATTTAAGGCCACATTTATACACTCATTTGACTCCCCTCACCATTAGTACTCAACTGAAGCAACTGCAGAAGTCTTATAATGGCAATCATTCATTCAATCAACAAACATTTATTGAGCACTTAGTCCATATCAGACCACATGCTCAGCAATGTAGACATAGCAGTGAACAGGAAAAGACACCATCCTTGCTCCCCTGGAATTCACATTCTAGTTGGAAGAGAAGGGTGATTAATGTGAAACCAAATAAAGACCATGCCAGGTTGAAACACATACTTGCACAAATACAACTAGAGTGACATGAAAGAGAGCTACTCAGGTGGGTGGCCAAGGTTGGCCCTGACAAAGCGATGCTTGAACTGAGAAAGAACTGTAAGAAGGAGCCCACAATGAGGATCTGAGGCCAAAAGGAGCCAAATGGAAAGAAGAGCTAGTGCAAAGACCCCAACACTGATGAAAACTTCAGGTATTTAAGAAACATAAAGCACACTCATTTGGATCACAGTGTGTAGTAGGAGGTGAAATCCAGAACACATTCAGTAAGTGGACCAGGGATGATCTTGTAGTTTCAGTGAAAGGAGATGGATTTTGCTTTCAGTGCTATAGAAGCCACTTGAGGATGGTAAGTGGATCAGAGAAGGCAACTTTTTATCATTGGGGAAAGCATCTCCTTGATAATCGTGTAGAGAATGAATTATAGGTGGGCACAGAAAAGTGGGAAACCAGTTCAGAAGGTATTACAGTGGTTAAGGTTGGTGAGAATGGAGCATAGACTAGAATTGTTTTGGTTTATTTGGAGCAAAACAGTCAGATCTAGAAAGCATCACTTCTTACTGTAACTATCGTACTTCAGGAGTAGATGTGGGGGTGCCTGGGTGGCTCAGTTGGTTAAGCGTCTGCCTTCAGCTCATGTCATGATCCTAGCATCCTGGGATCGAGCCCCACAACTCTCAGCGAGCCCCGCTGAGCAGGGAGCCTGCTTTACCTTTTCCCCTCTACTTGTGCACTTTCTGTCTCTCTCTCACTACTTCTCTCTCTCTCAAATAAATAAATAAAATCTTAAAAGAATAAACAAGAAAAAAATAGATGTGGAAGATAAGGGAATTTGTGAAGTCCAGGAATATCCCTAGGTTCTGGACTAAGGAACTGGATACATGGTGGTATCAATCAATAAAATATGGAGATCAGGTGAAGAGGAAATTGCTGGAGGTGCTGGATAAAGGATTCATGGGTTCTGTTTGAAAATAATAGGTTAGAAATGGTTATTAGACACCCGTGTAGAAATGTCAAGTAGGCATTTAGATACATGAATCCAGAGTACAGAAGAGAAGACAGGTTGAATAGATTTTGGTCTCAGATGATAGGTCTGACAGGTAACTGGATATGATCACCTTGGGAAAGAAAGAAAGGACAAGAGCTAGTTCAAACCATCTCAAAATAGTGTAAGCCTCAGTTCCCTCATTTATAAAACAGAGATAATAATAAACCTGTAGGGTTTAATAATAAACCTGTAGGGTAGTTTCACAAATTAAATTCTACTTATATATAAGGCCCTAATCTGTCAGATGTCAAGTCCCTGGTCCATTTCAATATCATATCAATGTCCCATCAAGGCCAGTTTCACAAAGGTTAGGATTGCTCAAGAGACAGAGTTAATTGCTTTGTAAAGCCAAGGTCCTATGATCCCGTGGTTTCCACCCCCAGATGGCTTTCTTTTTCCTTTCTCCTTGATCAATTCCATCCCTGTCATATTTTTACATACCACAGAAACATGCACAAAACATTTGGGTCATTTCTCATGGGCTGCTAAATCCCATGTCCTCAGGAAAGAAAAGATCTTCAAGAGTCCTGACCTGGTGGTACATAACCTCAAGGAGTTGCAACTGGCATGGGTCAAATCTCATTACACAATGTCAAGTCAAATGGCAGCTAATTGCCCTTGGCTAGTAACCCAGTAGGGTGAGTGGCAGGCCAATGAGTCTTCAAACAGTGGGGTACTTGAGGACACCAAGATGTGTGTGCCCTGAGCTGCCTGCTCTGTCACATTCCAAGTGCAGAAGAGAGGCAGACTACAATAATAAAACCTAGCATTTATTGAGTGCCTATTCTGTATCAGGCATGTTGGCTAGCACTTTCTATGCATCACCTTATTTAATACTTCCAAAAATCCAGTGATAAGATACTAATATAACTCTCAAGTTAACATATGAGAAAACAGAGACTCAGGGAAGACAGGTCATTATCCAAGTTGAACAACTAAGAAGTGATGGCTGTGTGAAAGCAGGTCTGCTCTCAACCACTACGCACTATCATTTCCTTGCAGTATAGCTATTAAACCTTTTCAGTCTATGTCAGCAACACTGACCTCCCATGCATACAGTGAGCAGAGCACTGGATGAGGAGTCAGGATGTGTCCTGACCTCAGATCTGTTATTTGTAATTATGTGGCCTATAGTACAAGATTTACCTTCAGTGAGCCTTAATTCTCCTATCTTCAGAGTGGAGAGAGTAATCTCTGCCTTATCAGGAGTTTTGGGAGAACACAATGTGATAACTTCATAAAAATCATTTGCCAACTCTCAAGTGAGGAATGCATGAAAGGCGGTGATGCAATTATGATGATGACATGATGATCATGATGATATTGATGCTGCTGCTAATGATAGTGGTCCACATGCACTCCCACACACACGGACACACACACTAGAATGAAAATATCTCAGAACTCTCATCACTGATTATAAAAACACTTAGAATAGTGCCTGGTCCCTAAATAGTGTTCAATAAATATTATGAAATAACTAATGAAGATGAAAAAGAAAGAGTTAAAGGAGAATTCAGAGATTCAATCCACTTCAAATATTTGAGTCTGGAAATTGATCACCTATACATTCATAAAGTTAGAGTCAATATGGGATTCAAGGTGTTAATAGCAAAATAAAGATTCAATGCCTATGGTTTCAGCTTTATCCTTCAGAGACTTCAGGGAGGATCCACCATAGCTAAAGAACTTCCCCCACCCAGCAGTTAGCATAGTGTTCAGCACACAGTAGTTTCTTTATAAATGTGTTTTTTTCTCATTGCTTCCATTTTTCTTCTTTTTCAACCCTCTCCCCCATCTCTCCCTTTTCAATCCTCTACCTCTATATTATTTTAGATTCTTTCAGTCATTTCCTCTCTTCTCAAATTTCTTCTCTTCTTTTGATTTCTCCATATTCTTTCTTCACTTCTTTTGGTCTCTCCATATCCTTTTCTCTCCCCTTTTTCTCCTTAGCAATCCCTTTCTCTCCCCAGACATTTTTCCTAGCCCACTGTGTAATGAATGCTGTTCTTTGTCTTTTGGGTTTCTACTCCTTAAGCCAATACTTAAAGACATCTTGTCCCCCAGGGGTTTTCCAGGAAGTCTTACTGGAGCTAATGACAACTGGTCCAGATAGTCATGGGCTCAGAAAGAGTAATTACAGGAGTCTTGATAATACTCAGCTTTAGGGAAGCCTGGGTTGCTTCCTTCCTGCACAAGGACCTGGTTGTCTTTAGGACTACTACGTCATGGG
Organism: Nasua narica; assembly: GCA_028533885.1. Lineage (NCBI taxonomy): Eukaryota > Metazoa > Chordata > Mammalia > Carnivora > Procyonidae > Nasua > Nasua narica. The sequence goes on along the minus strand of CM052798.1, from coordinate 157,800,128 downwards.
CCAGCAGAGAGGACATGATAGCAGCGGTCCTTATTCTCCTATTGATTAGGAGATGGTTTGACTACCCATATTCATTTACCTCAAAGGCCATATAACTGGTGGTTGGGCAGGGGATCAGCTGCCTCAGACATCCTCTAAAAAGAATGCAAACCTGGATGTTAGAATTAAGGCGTGACTTCACATTCTCCATTCTTCATACCCTTGACAATGCTGCTTGAAAATGGTTCAGATAGACCTCACATCACCTGACAAGTTAGAGTCAGAGGTGAAGTTCAAAACCAGCACAAACTTTAAAATGTTCTCATGGGTCCTTCAGCACTGCCCACCACACTTATACCTTTTATTCCTGTAGATTATTAAACCTACTATGCGCAAGGCATTATGGTAAGTATTGAAAAAACAAAACTGCATCCTTAGTCTCACTTGACCAGGAGAAGTGTGGACAATAGAAATAATTTGTTGGTATGGCTTCTCTTTCATACTGTTCTGCAGAGTTGAACTGAGTCTCCAGAGGGTCGTGTCTTACCTCTCCAGAGGCTCTTTCATGACCCTACTTTCATGACCCTTCTGTGACTCATTCAAAGGCTAGCAGAATAGGCCTTTGGGGATACTGACCTTTGCTCTTTGAATAACCTTCATTCTGTTCAAGATCAAGGCATAAGGTAAGCCACACATCAAGCTTCCTGCTTTGCAGGGAGTCGGCTTCTCCCTTTGCCTACTGCTCCCCCAGCTTGTGCTTGCTCTCTCTCTCTCTCTCTGGCAAATAAATAAATAAAATCTTTAAAATATATATATTTTAAGAGTCAAGAAACCCTGGACCGCAGTGTTGTGCCAAATCCTGGCCTCTTGTCTCCAACTTGATGCTGGACAGAAATTCTGGGAAGGAGAGCTCCCAGGTTTGATGCCCTGACGGTAACTTGAGAGGAAAATGTTGTGTTGAGGAAGGATGGTCTCCAGTAATTTCCCGCTCATTCTCATTGCTATCCCCAAGAGAGATCAGATGGTCTCAAAAACTTGGAAATGTAATTTAGCCAGCAAGTTCATTACGTGTAATTTACTATCTCACTTGATGTGGAGAATCAAATTTGGTGAGAGAATTAGAAGGAGCTGTGGTTTCCCAGTCAATTAACATTTATTAAGATCCATCTGTAAGATAAGCTGATTCATTTATTCATTCGATATAGCTTGTGTCCTTTTCATATGGCAGAGGCAACACCATGTGATAGTCTTAGAACCTAAGCTTCAGAGTCAGGCAGCTTTAGTTTGCCTCGTGGATTTGTTATACACTGGCTGTTTGATTTGGGGTAAAGCCCCTAATCTTGACGAGCTTGGATTTCCTCAACATTAAGATGGAAGTAAAAGTTTCTACTTACAGCACTCTTTAAATAAAATAATGTAGGTCAAATAATTCACATGGTAGCTGGCACATTGATGTCTAAAAACAGTGAATAATAATCATAATCTTAAGTGCTAAATTATGATCAGATGATAGTATTCTGTATGAGCCTACTATTTCCTGTCTTATTTAGGAAAACATCTGAAAAATCCTTCAGTTGTTTACTTTGCATCTGAAACACTTAGTAAAAGGGCAATGTATTTGCATGTGTGTCCTACTTGGTCCAACACATTGACACAGATGAGTTTCACTCTTGAATCTGCTCAGTCTTGAAATTTTCTTCTCATGAAAAAAGATTTTGACTTGCCCATGGTTTTTCCAGTAAGTCATTCAAAATAAGGACCTTTTGAATATCATTTTCACTTTCATCTCTTTTTGGTTTAATGTTGAATTTTAGGGGGCGCCTGGGTGGCTCAATGGGTTAAAGCCTCTGCCTTCGGCTCAGGTCATGACCCCAGGGTCCTAGGATCGAGCCCCGCATCGGGCTTTCTGCTCAGCTGCCTCTCTCTCTCTCCCTGCCTCTTTGCCTGCTTGTGATCTCTCTCTCTCTGTCAAATAAATAAGTAATTTTTTAAAATGTTGAAATTTAGCATACAGTACATCTGAATGGACCCCTATTACATCTTGTAATAAATTTACATCACACATAGGAAAGATCACCTCTTCCAATCCAACCAGCCAACACTGGAAAGTGAAATGAAGTGAATGGATTATTAATGTGAAAAATCAGTTTGTAAAATAAGATGTGCAATTCTCATTTTGCATTCTTTCCCTTTTTTCAAGGTATATACTTACATAGTAAAAACCATGGAAAAATATATAGTCAACTGTTTGTAGTAGTAAACTCTAGAAAGTGAGACTATAAATTATTTCTTATTATTATTCATTTTTGTATTTTCAGAGAAGACTACAATGAACCTGTGTTGTTTGTGTAATAAGGGAAACAGCACCTAGTAGAAACTAGGTTTGAAAACACCCTATTTAATACTGTTGCTGGCAAATTTTAGATGCTCAGTGAATGTTTAATGGTTGAATGGATGGCCCACCATCTAGGCAACTCCTGATGAGCCAATGGTTCAGCTGCCCTGGCATATCCATCATTCTGGCTCCAGCACCAAATGATCCCTTCAGGATAACAAGAGAAAAGGGAGGAAGGCAAAAAAATGGAGAAGAGAATAGAGAAAGGTTTAGGAATGAGGCTTGGTAAGAGACCAGTTACACCACTCGATGGTGAATGTTTCTCCTGGAAGGCGTTCTATGAACAGTGGACTCACATCTCTTGGGCACTACTTAGACGCCTCACAGAGAACACAGTTCCCTACTCCTTTGCAACCTCCATCATGCAGATGGGGAGTCAACCTGACCATCACAAGTGTCGTTAAATGGCAACAGTTTGAATCAAGGCCTCCCGACACCACTTCAGGGCTCTTTCTGAGAAAAAAATAACATTATGAAATGTATGAGTGGTATTTGCAAATTTAATTTGATTTAGGGGCTCAGAAGGGTCATGGGAAATAAGAAAGAGAGGAGAATCAGAACACTAAAAAAAAAACACTTCAGGGCATATTTTGAGCCCCAGTAAAATATATAAAACTTACAGTCAAATAATACTTATGCATGGGTTGAAGATTTTCAGGAACTATAAGAGAATCAATCTTCAAAGAATAAATTAGTAACTCATCCAGTATGGAAACCACTTCATCAGCCCAAACACACAGGCAGGGATCTATCAACAACCTGTGGAAGGAGAATTCTCATTGTGTACATAGGATGTCATTCATTGCTGTTTTGAGTTCCTGTGTTCAGAGAAATGTGGCAAGGTCTACTTTCTTTCCTAAATTCCTAGGTCTTTGCCTCCTACCCAGCCTAACCAAAGCCCTACCCTGGAAGACAGGAATTGTTAACTGACTCTAATATTAACTGCAACCCACAAAACTATACCCCCAAATGCCAAAGAGATGATTTAAATGTAGACCACTGATGGACCCAGAGGATTCAGTACTCAGTCAATATGGAAAGACAGGATTATGTCTCCCATAATGCAATTCTCTACTTAAAGGGAATCTATTCTTTCAGATTATCCTTTTACGTTCATCACTGGAACAGGAGACTGCCTTTTAGCCTGGATCTCAGCCGGCTTCAGATCTTTTGTCTTTTCTTAGGTTTCACAGATGTTAAGGAGAGGCCAGCATTACTTTTGTCTATTCTTTAGAACCTTCTCGTACACAACAGTTTAAACAAGAAAAAAGCTTAATGTAATATTGAGGGTTTACATTTTAACAGAGGTAAGGGCCAAAAACTGAGGTGACACTCCATTCCTCTCCTTCACCACTGATATTTGTTCTCTGGCTGGGAAAGGTTTGGGAAGGGCTATAAGAACCTTAGAATCCCTTGATCCCACCCTGTTGCACCTCCATCTTGTCCCCTGCACTGTCACTCACTGACTAAATCTGAGAGAGTACACTGGCTGAATCGGTGCTAAGGCTTTGGTGCCCTTGAAGTCAATTCATCATAAATATCGGTTAAGTGAGATTTGGGTTTTGCACTTATTTTTATTAGCAAGTGATAAAAACATTAATTAAGTTATCATTAGCTGCTATTATAAACAAATCCCCCAAATTTACAATGTGCCAAGCACAATAGAAATTTCCACAAATATATAATTCAAAGTGGGTTGTGCTGATCAGTGAATGGTCCTCTGTCTGATTCCAGAGAACAGATTTCTCCATTCTGTGGCTCTATCATGTTCAACACGGGGCCCCCAAGGTTAATGGCTTCTCTGGGTCTGCATTAAGCTGATAGACTGGAAAGAGCACAAAAGAGCCCATGAGAACTCTTTATGTGCTGGGCAAGAAAGTGGGGCAGGTCATTTCTGATCTCATCCTATTTTAGAGTTCAGTCACATGACCAGGTCTAAATGCAAAGGAGGCTGGGAAATGTAGGCTGTGTGCCCAGGGAGAAGAGGAAGCAGGTGTGTTAAGCCGCTAGCCAGTCTCTATCACAATAGGGAAATAAGTCAATATCCGCATAATGACAAAATGACAGTTTCCAAATAAGAGAGGCTTCCACTTCTAATAACAGCACCTTCAGCCCTACACCAGGACTAGTCCTACAATAGGACTTCAGTCCCTATACAGAAAAAGATTTGGTTCTCTCTAGGGATTCTCTCTAGGGATATTTAATCATCATCAGAGGACACCTCCCCCTAAAAAGTGAAAATAGGGAGATGCATTTCAGGAGGGAAAAAAGGGTTTTAAAAACCACAATTGAAGGGGAAAAAGCATCAAAATCCCTAACTGGTTTGAATTTTTAATTGACCAATGAGCTGATAAATTAAATGGACTGAGCTCATTCGGTCTAGCTAATTTAGGTTTTGCCCTAACCAGTTAACAAGCCAAGGTTATTAGTAGTGATATTGTAGTATATTCAGCATCCTAATGAATCCCTACTTGCCATATATTCCACCTCAGACTAGAAGAATGCCTCTCTTTCTCATGGAAGAAAGAGAGCAAGAAAGAGAAAGAGAGAGAGGAAGGAAGCAGGGTGGGAAGGAGAAGAGAAAATAGTTCCCCTCATTCTGTGTGTTTTCTCCATCATTTGGACTACACTGGCTTTTCGTCTCCCCTGCTCTAATTGCAATGACAAAAAGGAGCTCTGAGTGAAGAAACCCAAGAGTATTTGAAACCAGGTTACAACTCCCTTCAGCAATTTGGTTCTGTAAGAAAATATGCATGCCCACAAATTATCTTTAACTCCTGCAAGGAGACATTCAGCTCTCGTGGGAATTTAAATTTATTTCAAGGTGGGGGAGGAAGGCATTCTTCTTGTGAGTTTGTAAAATGGATTTCATGACTGTAAGCATGAAAGACAAGTTTCCAGCAGAAAAACACCTGAACTCCGATCAAGCTGAACGGATGTTCTTGACGCTGTGGGGTGCCAAGTGAGACAAAAGATTGTGCCTCAAATCACATACACATACCACCTTGTCCCCTTCGATCTGAGTCATCCTCCAACAAATGCAAACCCAGAGGTGCAGTCTTCTCTATCGTATATATTTAAATATCCCCTGATATTGACCAGGGTAAATTAAACAGATACACTCAAAAATCACTAATGGAAGTATAATTTGGAAAGTAGTTTTGTTGGAAATTTTATCAAGTAGGATGGATTCATATTTTTATTTTTCCTTTTCTTTCTTTCTTTCTTTCTTTCTTTCTTTCTTTCTTTCTTTCTTTTTTAGAGAGAATGAGAGGAGGAGACGGAGAAGGAGAAAGAGAATCTTAAGCTGGCTCCATGCCAAGCGCAGAGCCCAATGCAGGACTCAGTCTCACGACCCCAAGATCATAAACTGAGCTGAAAGCAAGAGTTGGATGCTAAACCAACTGAGCAACGCAGGTGCCCCAAAAAATATTTTGTATTTTTAGAAACTGGGGGCCTTTTAATGACCTTACATTTGAGAATGAATTGAAATTGAAAACAATGTCACTTTGCAAAAACTCGGAGACAGGCTCATAAGATAACAGCAAATGAAAAAACAGGAAAGTAATTTGTTGGTATAGGCTGTTAACCAAAATGAAACAGAAATGAAAATTTCCAAAGAGGGAAAAAAAATCTATTTTTCCTCATTTTTCTCCCTCCTTTCAAAATTTCATCGAAAAAAATTGTTGAAAAAAAATATAAACTTGACAAGAATTGCTCCTTAGGTTTGTATCTTTTCACACCTCAGCTGCAACTCCCCAAATGCAAGATCATTTAGATTATGTGAGGCCTGTTGTTAACCATGTGTCTGCCATATTTCCTATGAGACGCGACAGGCCTCATTCCTAGGAGTAGTGAGATCCCTGGAAGGACCGATGTCCATGTGGCCAGCTAAGTGTTCTGTGTCCACCCCCACTTCCTTATGGAGCCAGGAGGATGGAGTCGGTTATCAATTAAAAAAATCAGATGTGAGCAAGAATTCCATTCTTTCTCAACTCTGTGGCACTCCTCTGCCTTGGTTCTAGAAATTACTTCTCAGACTGAGCAAATGTGGGGCAGCAGAAGAATCAGAATCTGCCTTTCACACTCCTCATTAAATGTACCATTGACAGAAAGACTTCAGCCTCCACAAGTTAACAATCTCTTTATTGCTGTTGCGGCCACAATGCGGTTTTGTCTCTCTTTCTGTCATAGTGGCACTGAACCTACCTTTGGTCAGGGTTTTCTGCATCATTCTAAGAGAACTTTTTTCTCTCTCTCTCTCCTGCATTTAGTCACATTCTCTGCTGCTAAAAGAAGCAGTACTTAGATCCTGTTCAGCTAGGCATGAAAGATCACCTGTGTTCCCAGGGTTTTGATGGCGGAGACTTGCCTTCGAACGATGAAGTATCTCAAGGAAACTGCTTGCTTGTGATCCTACTCTAGCGCCCAAGTCCTGTCTCCTCCTGAAAATTCAGTACAGCGTTGGGTTGAAGAGGTGCAGGGCAAGCTTGACATGTCTCTTGGTTGATACAGCTCTATTTCCTTAGAGCCTACGAGGCGACAGGAAGTGCATTAGCTGCTGCAAATACGACAGTGGAGACTTGCCTTGAGCAAATGCTTTCCAAAAGTTATTAACTAATTAAGCTCCACTGTATAGTGTGCTACAGGGGTGTCTCAAAGGGAATCCTACTTTAGTCTAAGGCAGAGATTTCCAACTAGGGTCCCCCCAGGAGACATAAGGCAGTAACTAAAGACATTTTCAGCTTTTATAACTTGGATGGAGGTGAGGACATGGGCTGGGAGTCTATTGGCATAGAACGGATAAAAGGTAGGATGCTGCTTAGCATCCTATAATATCAGTAGCGTCAAGGTTGAGAAACCCCAGTGATTTTCAAACTTAACCGAGCAGAGAATCACCTGGAGAGCTGGGCCCCATGCCCAGAGTTTCTGACTCAGTACATCTGGGGTGGGGCCTACGAATTTGCATTTCTCACAAAGTCCCAGGTGATGCTGCTCTCTGCTGGTCCGGGGACCACACTTGGAGAACTGCTGGTCTGTATTTTCACAGAAGGCATTCCCCCCAGAAAATGATGTATAAAGGTTGGCGAGAGTTAGCTGGAGAAAAAAAGTAAAAGATCAGCTTTTTCAGGCAGTTCATGCAAGAATCCAGAGGTGAGAGGTTTGTGTCCAAGGAACAGAAATAAAGAAGCAGGGCATTGAATGGAGCTGGAGAGGGAGCCTGAGGCAGATGATGCTGGAGCATAGTAGGATGTGGTCTCTAGCCCGTTTAAGACAATGGAAAGGCTCCGAGGAATTTTTACCGGGAGACTGGAGAACTGGCCCAGATAGTTGGGGTGGGGAGTAGAGGGGGGCATGGTGCCTATAGTTCAACATAATAAAAAAGCATGGCCTTTGGAATCGGACAGCCCTGGGTTTCCATCCTAGTTTGGTCTCTTACTAATGGTATGATCGAGGGCAAATTATTCAACTTCCATGAGATTCAGTTTCCTCGTCTGTAAAATGGGACCTCTCATATCCACTTCTCTGGATAGTTGTGAGAATAAATGAGATCACATTCATAAAAGGGTCTGGCACACAGAAGGGCTCAATGAATGTTAATTCTCTCCCATTAAGTGTCAATGATGAAAGGACCAGGGACTCCTCTAGAAGCTAATTTGCATCTCAAAGAGCACACAGCAAAGCATGATGTCAGCAATCCAGGTCTGTCCAAAGAGCACTTGCATCACCTGTGTGTGCCAAACCTGTGCCAGGACCTGCTGCTGGCGTGTTTAAGGGCAAATTAGGCAACCACTGGCCCACGCTAAACTGCTGCACAGCTAATGCTAGGTTTGCAGATACCATCACAGGGCTCAGGCCAAAGTTACCTAATTTATTGATGTTTGGATACTTCAGAGGTTTTTTTTGTTTTTTTTTTTTTTTACCACATCTCTTACTGTTTTGTAGCCTGACAATGGGGAGGAGAAACAGTGCTCGGAACCGCAATAAATAATAATACTTAGCACTTAAATAACCTTTGCATCTTCAAAGTCATTTCTAAACACTCCCAAATTAAGACTTACCCAGCCCCAGCCTTGGGAAAGTGTCATTACCTTTGTTTCTTCAACGCAGGAAGAAGAAGGAGGTGATGGTGTTGCCCAAACTCTAGCCAGTTGGCATTGGAATGGGCTGCTTTAACTCAATCTAGGCATCCCTAATAAGCCCATTCCAGAAGAATCTGGGCCTTTCCCTGGACCATGAGTAGAGCAAAATATTTAATTGGAAGAGAAAGAGTTCTACTCTTCAAGAATCACTTCAAAATATTATAATAATAAATAAAGATGGTGGAAGAAAACTTCTGGAGCAGACGGATGCGTTTATGGTACAGATTGTGGTGACGGTCACCAGGGCGTATACTTACCTCCAAACTCCTCAAGTTGTATCCGTTAAATATGTATGGCTTTATGTATGTTCGTCATACCTTAATAAACTGGTTTTTAAACATTCCCTGTGAGTCTCATTTTGCACAGATGTTCCCAGCACATTCTGAATTAGACTTAATGGGAACAGTTGCTTTTTGCCCAACAGAGTGCTATCTCTGGTTCCCCAACTCCCTTACTCTGCCATCTCCCAGGAAGCTGGGCAAATGTCAGGATTTTCTGTGCGCTTGATAATTATATAATTAATAATGATAATATCTAAGTTTCTTCATCTGTAAACTGAAGATAATGACACACAGGGTTGTTCTGAGGACAATGTGTGAAGAATGCCAAGTAGGTAATGAACCCAAGGAAACGTTCTTTATCATTGTTGTGGTTGACACCATAGCCATTTTATTTATATCATTTTATTATTTCCCATATGTTTCCCTTATGCTGTTTTATAGTGTTCATAACCATCCTCCTGTAAGGATAAGCAGGTAGCATTATCTTTTGAGGAAATGTAGGTTCAGAGACAGAAAATAGACTCATCTAAAACCACACAGCTAATCACTGCAAGAGCAGGGGGAGGAGCCACAGGTTGTCTTTATATCATCTTGCTTCATTCATAACTTCCTCTCCTCTTAACCCAAAGACTTCATCTTTGTGTTCACGCAGTCCAGATATCTGCATTCTCTTTCTTCACGTTTTAGGAAAGAAAAGGCTTCTCTTACCTCCCCCCCTCCATAAATCCACAGCAACTCAAGACATTTATTAAACCCCTATTATGTGCCATACACTGGACCCAAGGTCTGTGGAGTATCTCCAAGGAGCTTGTCCTCAGGAAGTTTCATGTCAAGGGGCGCCTGGGTGGCTTGGTTGGTTAAGTGTCCGACTCTTGGTTTTGGCTCAGGTCATGATCTCCTGGTTGTGGGATTGAGCCCCACTTTGGGCTCTGCACTCAGGGTGAAGTCTGTTTCAAATTCTCTCTCCCTCTCTCTCCTGCTCTCTCTCTCTCTCTCAAATAAATGAATAAAATTTTAAAAAGAAAGGTTCACGTCAGGTGGGAAAGATGAGCTCCAGCTAGAACAATTGCTTCCTACAATCAAGATTCAGAAAGAACCATTTAGAATGGTCTCTACATGGAACACTACCTCAAAAACTAGTGATGTACTGTATGGCAACTAATATAACATAACAATAAATAAAATGGTCTCCACCACAAGTCTAGATCTGGGAAATGCCAACCACTCCCACCTTCACCCCTATTTCAAGGACACCATGTTTTAGAAAGAATATCAGACAACTGCCCAAGACACTCGTTTGACTCAAGGGGTAAGTTTCTCCTGCTAAGATGCCCAGAAATCCTGCAGGCTTATTTCAAAGTGGATGATGTTCACTAGCATATTACACTGACAAATTGCCCAGGCTTTGGGACCAAATAGACTTGGATCCAAATCCCAAGGCCCACAGTAGCATGACCTTGTACATCTTACTTAACTTCTCAAAAGCTGGGCTCGTGTAAAATAGTGATGACATATTTTGGGAGGAGGATCTGAAGAAGAAAATGTACATGAAATGCTTAAAACAAAGCGGGGCACATAGTAGCTTTCCAGAAATTGCAGCAATTTTTTATTACTTTATGATACTATTACGGCTATTATTATCCCATGATATTATTTATACAAATTTTGTATTAGTTTTCTTTTTTAAGATTTTATTTATTTATTTTAGAGAGAGAGAATGACAACCCGTGTACACAAGGGCAGAGGGAGGGGCAGAGGGAGAGGGAGAGAGGGAATCTCAAGCAGACTCCACACAGAGCACAGAGCCAGGCATGGAGCTCAATCTCACAACCCTGAGACGTGACCTGAGCTGAAATCAAGCGTCAGGCACTCAACCGACTGCACCGCCCTGGTGCCCTACTTCTGATATTTCTCCTATATGTAATCTTAGTGAAACCTGATTGGGTGTCTCTGGTAACCAAAAGAGGGTCCTTGAAAATAATACAGCTATCCATGCTGTAGTTGCATAAATTAATTAAAAAAATATTTGTGTTTGTTGGCTGTGATTGCAATAGCTCCATCTGGAAGCATTGGTCAGTTTATGACCATTAGAAGTAAGAAGAAACAAGCCCAAAGAAATATAGCTGGAATCAGACAGGACAATCCCAGCTCTGCTTTTTACTGGCTGCATAGTCCTGGGGAACTCAGCCACCCCCCTCCCCCAGGGCTCTGTCTCCTCATTTATAAAATGGAAAAATTAAGATCAACTCCCCTGGATTACTGAAGAATTAATGAAACAATATGTGGCACTTTACAAATGTTACTAAAATACTAATAAAATACTAGCACTTTACTGTTCTTAGAATAGTGTTAGTTTTCATTAATAAGAAACTGGACAGCATACTAATAACTATTTTATAAATATAGTTGTTTGATACATAAACTCTTTAAAATAGGTAGTGGAAAGAAGGAAAGAAGAAAGGAAGGGAGGAAGAGAAGGAGACAAAGAAGAAGGAAAGGAAAGGGAAAGGAAAGAAAAGAAAGGAAAAGAAAAAAGGAAGGAAGAGAGAAAAAAGGAAAAGAAAAAAGGAAGGAAGGAAGGGAGGAAAAGAGAGTAGGGAATGGGGATAAATAGATGATAGATAGATGATAGATAGATAGATAGATAGATAGATAGATAGATAGATAGATAGTAGATAATTATTGAAAGGTACCGGAGGGAAAAGGATGCTTGAACTCGAGAAAGAGACCGTGGGGACTACCCCACTCTGGTGGGCTCTAAAGGAAAGAGAAATCCTCTAGGGATTGGAGGTTGTGCCAAGTGACCTCTGACTTCCCTTCCAGCTCTCAGATTCTGTGATCGTCTCCAAGGACTGGACACGGTGATGATTAACATTCCCTTTTCCCCAAGATGGGTGGTGCACGCTTTCATCTTTCAATGTTTATAAATGCCTTTGAAAATGGAATGTGCCGCATACATACTATGAGCTATTATTAATATGGTGTCCAAACACCTCTCTCCACATGATAGTTAAGGAACAAAGCCACAGGGGTGTGAGTGTTAGAGAACTTTCAGAGTAAGCATGTGTATGTGCACACACCCCGGTCAAAGAATGTTCTTTATTCTCACCCTGCCTTGGGAGAGGCGGACTATGTCACAGGGGCCAGTGATGGAACAGAACTGGGGACGCGCAAGGGCCTGAACTAGAGGTGGGTGGCAAAGTCACAGTGTAATTGATCGAAGCCATTTTCCTGGACCCCTGTGGGGTCCTGGACCCCTACGCCAAGTGCTGTGGAGAATCTAAAAACTTACTGATCAAGAGCCCCGATTGGAGCGCACATAAGACAAAGACAGCGACCCAGTTTTGAAGAAGTCTGCTCTCAGAAGGTGGACCTGCAGGCCGGCTGACCAGGCCCCAAATGCAAATGACCAGCAGACCTGAGCAAGGGGCAGATCTTACTTGTAGATAACCAGGGGTAGGTCAGCGAAAAGTTCTGTTACCATTGCGGAGGCGGTGGCTCTAAAACATTTTGTTCATGAATGCTTTAAGAAATCCAGTGGAAGTTCTGGGAAGCTCTTCCCAGAAAAAATTTGCGTGCAGATAAAATCTCGGACTGCGTGTCTCACATGGGTCACACATTTCCTAAAGCTCTGATCTCCCTGGGCCCTTTCCTGCAGCCCTTGTGCTGCTAAAACCTCTAAGTTGTGAAATCAGTGAGCTGAACAGATTCAAATCGGAGACCAGATCTTCTCTTACACTGGATCCTACGCGTCTAGCGCAGTTCCCAGGGCATGGCGCACCTAAAATGAATGCTTATTTAATAAACCAGCACAGAATTAAAGTATTTTAATGAGCAATGGCTCTTCCTTTAGCTATACTTTATATGATCTTTATTTGTTTGTTTTCTTGCTTGCACTTCTCAGGAACTTGACCCCCATAGTCTACAGAGCCAAGAACACATGAATGGACACTTGAAGCGCCCTAAATCATTTCAAGAACAAGAAAAGGTTGAAATATTCACTCTCTTACCCCAACACAGGATGCAAACTCTGTCTCGAAGAGCATTAAGGGACCATGTGTAAATTGCAAAATCCACACCTAAAATGGCCACATTGAATGAGGAGGTGTCTCTCTAGAAATCCCAGAAAGGCAAAGCCGTGCGTCATTCCAGCCTTCGATCTGTCTGAGCAGAAGAAGCGTGGCACACTTCTTTAAACTTCCGAGGGTCCCTCCAGCATGAAAGACAGGAGTAGGTCACACCTAAACTCTCCCCAGCTGCCGGCACCTCTGGGATTAGCCCCTCAACAAGACAGCCTTTGCAAGCGTGCCCTGGGAGAAATGGGTCCTATCACTCAAGCAAGGTCCTCATTCAGAAAAGTCAAGATGGCGGGAGAGAGGCAAAGTCTGGAGAGAGTGAAAGAGAGAGGGTGGGCGGGCCAGAGGGCCAGAGGAGGGCTTCTGAAAGTCCCGGCTTCTGGTTTCCTCTCTTTCTAAAGTAGCCATTCCCCCTTGAATAGGTAAATAAAACAACACCATATGGGTACGGCATTATGCAGATGAGGAGGCTGAGACAAGAGACCGTCAAGGCTGCTGAAAGCCAGACCGAAAGCCATGTGTGCATGAGGTCCCCGCACAAACTCCCCCCACCCCACCCCTGCCTTTGCATGTGCTCCCGGGCTCAGCCCTTGAGGGCTTCCAATTTCCGGCCACCTTGAGGGGCTTTTTGGTGAAGTGCCACAGAAGATAAAATTAGAAACCAGGCTTCCTTTTCCCCCCCTCTCTCCGTTAGTCACACACACACCAGCTCTGACTGAGAAGCACCCTCATACCAGCCTTAAGGTGACAGATGCTCCAGTGAGCTGCGCTTTAGTGGCTACCTGCGCCCCGCCCCTGAGACCCCTTTTTCTCCACCTGCCCCCGCCCCCTGCCCCAGCCAGAAGGGCACCCTGCCCCTGGCCCCACATTCTCACCATGTCGTCTGTTCCTTCTTCTTTCTGAATGTGTGACCCCAGCATATGGCTTAACTTCTTCGACCTCATCTGTGACACGGAGATTTAAAAAAAAAAATCTGCCCACCTGCAGTGTTGTTTGAAAGCCCAAATACAGCAATGCGGGTGGCATTTGGGAGCCAGCTGGGCACCGGCTTCACAGCAAAGATTGTTGCAGGCAAACCACCGTGAGCTCAGTTCTTCAGGCTGGTAACTTCCAATTCAGCCTCAAATATGCTCAAAATATGCTCACCATGGGGTCTGCGCCCCCCTACCCCCGTAGGTGGTCCAAAAATGCTGCAGCCCCTGGGGGTAGGGATAAAAGATTCACAGATCCTCTCCCATCCCCAAGGCCTCTTACGTCCTTTGCGTTTATCAAGAGGCTAAAAGAAGGTCAGGAGTTTCATGTTGTCTTTCCATGAGGGTCATGGCTTGATTCGTTTGTATGCAGCTGTCACTGGCTTTGTGGGGGGTCTACCTGTGGAAGCCACCAGAGTTGGAGCAGGGTGGCTGCCTACTGGAAAGCCTGCCTCCGCTCCGTGAGTCTGCAGGAAGTCCCGGCAGCTCCCTCGAGTGTCGCCACACACAGGACATGCTTCTGGGTGGCTCCCGGAGAAACATTTTCTTTCTGTTGCCACGTTTAAATCATTACAACAATTGACGACTACTGTCCAGTTAAAGTAGTAAGATCAATTTTTCTTTTGTATTATTTCTATACAGATTTTTTTTTTTTAGGAAGAGTTAATCTACAGAACATAATGAAAAGTAACAGTAATACAGATGGCTTCTAAGTGAGTCTAAAGTCCTGAGTTGGTATTCAAATTATGTATTTTTGAGAAACTATGGACAGATAGGGAGAGCTTTGAAGAAGGTAAGGTACCGGGCCCCAGGTCTATCTTGTTACTTTTCCGTGAATATGGAGGCATACGACATCTCTGTGCCCAGAGTTCCCAGTCAGACGGTGGGGGAGGCTCCGGGTGGGAGAAATATTCTCTCCGCACCCCTCCCCCCCACCCCCACTTATCAAAAACAGCCTCGGTCTTCCAAGTTGACTCCGCCCCATGGCTGGCTCTGTTGGACCTTCCTCACAGCTCCCTTGTCATGCCCCCCGGGCTTCTTGGGGGCCACATAGCAGAGTGATTATAAGCCTGAGCTTTAGAGCTGGGCTGTGGGCTCCATATTCCTGCTCTGCCCCTCCATTTCTGTGACTCCATTTCTTCCTCTGAAAATGATCTCCCTCATAGAGTCATTATTAGAATCAAAAGAGAATACATTGTAGAGTGTGTACAGTGGTGCTAATCTCTTATTTTACAGAGCAGGATTGAGGCCCTGAGGTAAAAAACAGGCACACCCAAGATTTACAAAGTGCGTTGGTGGCAGAGCCAGAACTCGAACATCTCTCTATACGCCTGGAAATATTTCTATGATTGAAGTCTGTTCGGCCACCATACTATGCTCTATTTAAAAAATATTAATGAACTTATGCAGTAATCATTTTGAATATATACATATATCAAATCATTACACCCTAAACTGTATATACCTTAAAATTACACACTGTTATGTGTTCATTATATCTTAATAAAACTGTAAAAAAAAAAAACAACTGTAACATAAAACTGTAAAAAGAATTTAATTGAAAGAAATTTTTTAAATATATATAGGAAGGTGGCACCTGGGTGGTTCAGTTGGTTAAGCGACTGCCTTCGGCTCAGGTCATGATCCCTGAGTCCTGGGATAGAGTCCCACATCGGGCTCCCAGCTCCACGGGGAGTCTGTTTCTTCCTCTGACCTTCTCCCCTCTCCTGCTCTCTCTCTCTCTCTCAAATAAATAAATAAATAATCTTTTTAAAAATAAAAATATAAATAATAAATAAATAAATAAATGCAGGAAGGGGTTGAATGGCTACATGAAAGACTCGCTTCTCCAGGAAAAACATGCCATCAAGTTTCCAGAAGAGAAGGATTTGATGGAAACACACCACTCTCTGTGTATGCATCAGTGTCAATCAAAATGATGCCAATTATTACTGAGGAGCCATTTAGAGCAGGGGTCTGTAAACGACAGGCAGTGGGCCATGTCCAGCCAACCATATGTTTTTGTAAATAAAGTTTTATTGGAACATGGCCACACTTGTTCAGTTATATAGTGTCTACAGATGCCTTCATTCTATACTGGCAGAAGACCGACATGACTAATACAACAGACAATATGACTGGCTTGCCCGAGGCAGGGTTCAGTCATCTCTAGCCTGTGGATTCCTCTGACATAAAAGAAAGAAGGTTCAGGAAGGAGGGGTAGTTAATTCAGTGCACACCTCTTCATTTTGCCTATTTGATGTTCATGCATCAATGTAGTCAGAGAGAATTTTATAACACGTATAGAAGCAAGATGTATCATAGAATATACCCATCTGAGAATAAATCCCTACTTGAAAATGTTTTTTTGACTCTATCAAGATCACAAAAGATTACTAATACTATAGGTCCAAGTTATTCAAAATTATATTTATATCCTTCAGATAAGAAATGCTGAAAGCCAGTATCTTAATCCTTCAAAGAACTGTAGTTTGACCTCCAGGTCTAACAGAGGTCTTCCTTTAAGAACCAGCAAACCCAGGGAGGGGCCAGAAGGGTAAGAAGACTGTAGACTGGTGAAGCAGCATCTGAATAAATGAGAAAGAAGATTCTTTAATTCCTAGATCTGGCTGCTTAGAATTTTCTTAAAGCCTTTGAGGTTATGCTCATTGAGAGATTGCATTATTAGCCAGGAAATACTTACCTTTCCCCAGCACTATGGACAGGGCATACCACCATCCTCAATGACTTTGGGCCTGGCCAGGTGACTTGGTTTGGTTCCTGGAAGTGACAGGAGGTCAGTTTTGGACTCTGTGTATTTCCAATCTCTCTCTGCCCCTTCTACAGCCACATGAGAAGTAGATGGCCAAGTGGCTGCTGTTTTTCAACCTGTGCTCAGGAAGGAGAGATGTGTGGGAATACTCCTACACCGGGCATGCAGATAAAACCCGATCCACAGACCAAACCTGACCAGCAGACCCATGAGCAAGAGCTAAAACTCGTGGTTGGAGGCCACTGATATTGGGGTTATTTGGTACTACGCTTAATTTAATACAATTCGCATCTTTGTTTGCCAATGACGCTGTGGAAACGGTTGGTTTATGGTCAGGTGTGTATATTAAAACTCTTAATTAATGCTTGAACGGTAATTAAATGCCCTTTACTTCATCTTCACATAAGGAAACTGAGCTGCAGAGAGGGAGTTCCCCAAAGGCCCTAACAAGTCAGTGGCAGAGAAAGGATTCTTGTGATCCACCACCCTTACGCTGATTGGTTCATTCATTCACCAGTCACTCTTCCTAAGCACTTGTAAACTTAACATTCTGACCTAATAAGCACTTCATGCCATGAAAAAGTCCAGAAATTGTTATCAGGAAAAAACCCAGATGCATTATTTGGGGGTGAAATACATACCAATATATCAACATTGTACCAGATCTCCTCCAAAAGGCTTTGTGAGGTTACAGCAAAGATGAGTCCTAACGGTAAATACAACCACATCTTATTTTTCAGCCTGAGAGCTGACATTCACAAGCTACAGATGCTGTTTTAGATTATCTTTCTAAGAAATCTAAATGGTCATCTTGACTGGCCAGCTACTCCCCAGATGACTCAGAAATATGTTCAAATTAGGCAATTAGACTACATGCTTCTCACCCACTAGCCCAGCATTAGACAGCTAATTTTTCAAATATTCCTAGAACCACAAATTTTTCAGGTTATATGCTTCAAGCTTCTAATTAATAAAACTGGAGTTTGAGGATCTGAAAGATCCTGTTCGAAACCTCATCTCTTGAAACAATTAGTGTGTGGCCTTGAAAAAATTATTCAGTCTCTCTAGGGCTTGTGTTTTCTATCTATAATACGAAGATAACACTACCACTACCTCAAAACATAAATGTGGAATTGAATGAACACAGGCACTCAAGGAGAGGTGGATGGAGCTTTGGAATAGCCCCACAATTGTTAACTTAGAAGAAGCAGTTGGGTTGCTAAAAAGCATGTGAGCCTGGTGGTGGGTATTGAGAAGGGCACGTATTGCATGGAGCACTGGGTGTGGTGCATGAACAACCAATCTTGTAACACTGAAAAATTAAAATAAACATATATGTGGAGAAAAAAAAAAAGCCTGTGAGCTTTGAAATGAATCTCCCAGCCCCAGTGACACACTATATACCCTGGGTAAATCATAGAACCTCTGGTTTCCTCATTTGCCAAGTCTAGAGAAGCCAATGAGAAATTCTCACCAATGTTCCAAGGGACTGTCATTGAATCGGGACAGCAGAAATGCTCCGGGCTTCATTCCTGTCCTCCAGTCTCCAATGAGGAAAAGAAAGCACAGGATAGTGCAAAATTTAGGACTTAGAACCAGCAATTCTGCTTCCAATAGCTTCTCATACCCTGCTCTAAGGCTCTGTTTTCTCACCTGTAAACTGCACATGGCCGCTCTTGTACCGCCCATATCTCTGGGCTGTCGGGCTAATCAAATGACATAAATGCATGCAGAAAAGCCCCCACAGCCCAAGGTAACCTCTGCATTTGTCAACAGCTGTGGGGAAAAAACAACAGGTTGTGTGCATTGATCAGGTCCTATGGCTAGTACTGAGAAAATGGGAAGAGAGGGCATGAGTTTGAACTTGGCTAAGCTCTCTCCTTTTGGTCTGAACCTACAAAACATCAAAGATTCAACCAAGATAACTGGATCATGCGGCAATGTGATTACTATGCATATATTCCCAGAGACAGCAAAGAGAGGACAAAAGAAAGGGAAGAAATAACCAGCTCTGCTAAAGAGAAAGGAGGGGGCAGAGCTTTAGAATATGGGTCCCATTACCTGCTTCTGCTCCTGAATATAACAATTCTAAGCTCCATGACCTTGGCAAGATAACTAAACGTTCTCTGCCTCAGTTTCTTCATCTCTAAAGTGATAGGGCCTCCCCTAGAGAATTGTAAAGCTTTATATTAGTTACTGCAAGTGCTTGGAACTTGAGTGCTTCCCATATAGTGAATACTAAACATGTATTTATTCATTCATTTATTACACTCAACAAATATTTATTGAGAACTCATTCTGTGCCAACCCCAGTTGGGACTGGGCATATGGTCATGAAGAAAACAAAGTCCTTGCTCTCCAGTAGCTTGGAGTTCGTTCCAGAGCAGTTCCAGAAAGACAATAGACAAATTAAAATAAAGTATATGTCAGTTCATGATAAATGCTATGGATATAAGTAAGATGGGGCAGAGGGGATATGAGATTAAGGGGGTGCAATTTTAGGTCACGAGGCCAACTGAGCACGTAGGTGAAAGTATGGCGGGCTGTCAGGCTGCCCCCTCAGGATGGAGGCACTCGTTCCATAGCTCCCAGGAGCTCTGGCTGCTGCCCCCCAGATTCAGCCAAAGGGAGCTTTCATCTCATACCCTTTCTCTGAAGGCACCCTGCATCTCTGACTGGTCAAAACAGATGCACAAAAGCCCCATCACTTTCCCTGTCCTGGGACAACACCAAAGAGCATCCCAGCTCCAAGGTCCCCTGTGGGATTGCCAGAGATCTCCACTGAAACTGTATCATGGTCCAACTCCTTCTTCTGTCCATCACAGATATTGTTCCTGAGCCTGCTTCCCAGATAGCTTCCTCCACCCAAATCTCGGAGTCTCAGACTCTCTTTCCAAGAAAATCTGACTTATGAACCAAGGCTAAGTAACTTGTACAATATCTCTTTGAACAGAAAGTAGTAGATCAAGAGTTTGCTCCTGGGGCTGCTTGCCTCTGTGGCTATTGTTCTGTTGTTATCAGTGGTAGTGCGTTCTAGTCTGTTTGGTCAGTGCAGTAACAGGAAAACTGCTTGGAATTTCTGAGCCATCCAGAGCATGAGGGTGTGGCTGTGGATCAGAAAGGGAGAGGAGGTGTTAATGTCAAGAGCAGAAGACATCACACCCATGGACACCCAATGATGTTGAAAGTGCATCAACACATTTTGAAAAGAAACGTAATATTTTAGAACTTGACTTTTTTTGCTACAAATTCTTAGTGCTTTTACCATAAACATACAATTGTTTGTTTTATATGAATTAAAAAAAACTCTTTTTAAGTAAGTTCTATCTTTAGCCCGGTTTTCCAACAAGTGTATTTTTATATATTTTAGGATGTCCTTTATATCTTGGGATAAAGTGACTTTTGGGGAGCCCCAAAATGTGATCTTCCTCCTGATCTCAATGATGCATTTATTTTTCTATTAGGATGCCTTGAAGGATACTTGCCTTTGGCTTCAACCTGGATCCCAGAACAGTAGTTCCAGAAGCTGGAGATATGGTATCTAGCTATGCCCAAAAGCAAGATTTCCTTTCTCTAATTATTAGAAATACATTGGAGATAAGTGTCCAGATCTTTCATACTCCTTCCCTTTACTGGCCAGAGATCCAACATTGAATCCTTGTTAAACTGGAATTCTCTGGGTTTTTTCTGCAGGTTTTTGTAAAAGTATCATCCATTCGGAAGGTATTTGTAAGTTTCTAAAATGTCTTCTGCCTTCCTGGAATCATTGACATTAACATGGCATTAACATCAGTGGCTAAACTCTAGGTTATCAAAGCTGACATAGAAATTGGTACAAAATTTCTAGTTGCACAGCATTCTTCAGACAAGTTCCTGTCTGGCTGAGAGCCAGTGATAATAATGATACATTCGTTCTGATTAAGAAATGATCAAATAATATCTTTACTAAGTATTAATGACTCTGAATTGCACTGATGTCGTGTTGGTCTCTCTTCATTTCAGAATCTTTTATGAGCATCTAAACCCTTATAATGCATCAGAGCAAATGTTACCTAACCTTTCACTAAAGTCTGGAAGAATTCAACAGGTTCCTATCAAGCAAAAATATGAGGCATGATATTGAAATATTTTTTCTAACTTCTGTATTCTTTGCGTGGCGTGTCTTTGAGCATTTAATCTCACCAACCCTCAGCCTTTCCATCTGCTAAATGGAGATATCTAGGGTGGTTCTTTTATCACACAGGGCTAATGTGAGCAACAAATCATCCTTTTGGCTTGGTGGTAAGGTATTTGCTGAGTTACCTTGAAAACCTTATATCGGAAATTTGCTGCTTGATGAGAAAAATTTCCTCACCACCTATCCATGCTCAGCAATCATTGGGAATCACCCATTGTGCAGTGCAACCACTAAGCTTGGTCCTTGAGGCTTTTTATGACCTGGCCTTAATCTTCTATCTCTCTAGCACAGCCTTCCTTCTTACCACAGTCTAAGATGCACCTGAAACATGGGGCACCTGGGTGTCTCCATTGGTTGAACGCCTGGCTCATGGTTTCAGCTCAGGTTGTGCCTGATCTCAAGGTTGTAAGATCAAGCCTCATGTCAGGCTCCACGCTCAGAAGGGAGTCTGCTTGAGATTCTCTCTCTCCCTCTCCCCCTATACCTTCCACCACTCAACACATTCTCACACACTCTCTCTTTTTAAAATAAATAAATATAATCTTTTTAAAAATATATATGCCTGAAACATTATCAGCTTTCACTTTGCATCACTCTGGTCAGTTTTCCCTGAGAAGAATGTGCTTTGCCCTTGCTTCTATCTGCTGGTGAAATCAAGTTCAGAATTTAAAGCCCAACTCTCAATATACCCCTACAGAAATTTTCCCTGCCATTCTCTTGCCACCCCCTAACTTCCACAATACTTTGTCCATCCCACCAACCAAAACTAAAGGGTTTCTGGCCATACTCGAAGTTACTCCTGGAACTGGCAGAATCATGACCCCGCTACTCATGTCACCTGCTCTCTTTCCACAGATGCTTTTCCACAGATGCTTCTGTGAAAATTACAATATCATTCTAGGAAATGTGGGAGACTCTGACAAGCACTCAAAATAGTTATTCCATGTTTAAACAGTGATGATCTACCCAGCCATCCTAATAACATTGCGGAAATGTAATTGAGTGGACCCTATGACTCATCGATGGCTGGTTCTGTGTCCTCAGATAAGGCATGGAGAACTAGGTAGAGAGCTTATTCAAATAATAAAGGAGAGCAAAAGTGAAGTAAGGGGTTGTAATTCCATCAAGGGTCTTGACAGTGACAGAAACCCTCAGTGGAGGCTTCTCTGGTCACAGAAATGACCGTCGCAGTGAAACCATTAGTCCCTGCAATGTTTGGCTTTGATTCTGACAGTGACAAGACTCGCCAGATAAAGCCATGGGCTGCAGTAACAGATAGGGTTTGGGCAGTAAGGCCATCCACAAATGAAAGATTCACTTTTTGTCAATGAAAGCAGATGAATCTGTTTAGTGGTGCCTTGAGTCTACAACCTCAAAATAGAATTGCATCTCCTCCAATTGGAACACATTCCTCTAAGCAAAAAGTGAAACACTTCAGGATGCATGTAAGTCATAGCAAGAGAGAGTTTGCTATTACATCCGCTAACCATGAGTTCGCATCAGGTAAGGGATGCCAAGAGGGCCTATAGGCATCGAGAATGTGGGAGCAAAGAGATGACTCTACCTTAGAATAAGAAAGGGGGTCTTTTGCACAACACTGCACAATAATTACCTCCATAGATCCTCACAAAATCCATAAATGTAGGCAAGTAAATCATTGCCCTCACTTCACACATAAGAAAAATGAGGCTCAGAGATGTTGAATGAATTCCCCAAGATGCAAAGGAGAGACTCAGGGCTAGAAACAGTCCCCAGTTCAGTGCTTTCTCCACTCCCCCAAACAGCCTCTCTGACCAGGGGGTTTCATGCACCATCAAATAGAAAAAGAGAAAATCAGAAACAGTGGGCTTCTATAAAAGGAAATGGAAAGTTCCACAATCCAAAGGAAACCAGTAGTTTCTGAAGATATCAGGCAATAATAATAAATATTCATAGTTATTATCATTTACAATAAACCTGGACTGAGGTTTCTGATCTAGACTTTTGGTCTTCACTCCCATGGAATGTGTTTCTCCAGGGGGAGAATATAATACGTTCGGAGGTGCATGGGGATGTGGCTTTAGACAGACTTGGGTTCAAAGACCAGCTCTTTATTTACCAGCTTATGCAACCTTGAAACTGAATTTTCTCATCATGAAAATAAGGACAATAGTTCATCACAGAAATAAGATGAGTAAACAAAATAGCATATGAAAAGTGTTTAACAGTGTACCTGCCATAGAAAGTGCTCAAAAAGGGTCAGATCTTGGGATGTCTGGCTGGATCGGTTGGTGGGGCATGTGACTCTTGATCTCCAGGTCGTGAGTTTGAGCCCCACATCAGGTGTACTTAAAAATAAAATCTTAAAAAAAAAAAATCTTTTCTACAGAAACAGACTTTAACAATGTCTCAACTGCTGAGGATGAGCAAGCCACCCACAGGCTCTTTGAAGGAATGGCTTCATTCAACGTGGCCCCCGTAGGGCACTGATCTTTGCTCAACCTCTCACACTGGGAAGAAGGTGCGTGTTCATAATTTAGGAATCAAATCATTGTCTTCAGGTTTCTCTCACTGGGCCAGGAACTAAATAAATCTCTTCACTCACCAGCAAAAGATGAGGTACTCCTTTTCTTTCTTAATGGGGTTGCTGACTCAGTTCAGTGGAACATATTTCAAGCATTTGAAATAAACTCTCATTCTAGAGAAGCACTAGATGCCAGTTAAAATTTTTCAAGCACCTGCTTAGGGCCAGTCTCTCGGGAAAGCACTTGTACCCACATTAGCACATTTGAATCTTGCTCAACTCTACAAATAGGTTCTAGAAAGATAATATTCTCTCCATTTCACAAGTTGGGAAACTGAAGCTCAGAGTTGCCCAAGGTTACATAGCTCCTACGGCAGCTGAGACAGGGTTCTGAGTCTAATGTTGTTCCCTTTTCCTTTAGGACAAGAGCTCACAGCCCTATGGCTGCCAAGTCACCGCCATGTCAACATCCAACAAAAAGTACCCGAGAGCAAGCAGGGACAGATGAGAAGTTGCCCCTACTGTTGACTCACAACCAGGGGAATCTGCAGCAGCCCTTTGCCTGCTCTGACTCTTCACTTGTGAAATGGGACAGCACCGTGCTTGGTTTAGATTTAAGTCAGGATCAAGTTACCAAGTAGCCTGATTCATTTCAGAATTTTATGTAGCATGCTTCCCAGAAAGCCATTTGGAAAAGCAGATTTTAAGTTTGGTTTTATTATTATTATTATTATTATTATTATTTCACTAAGAGAAATATCTCCTTTTTATCCCCACCCACTGTTTATGGAGTGAACGCTATGGCCAGGCACTCTGCTAGGTTTTGGGGATAGAGCAAACCACCTGGACAGAGTCCTGGCCTACCCTCCTGGAACTGACTGTCACTGAGAAATAATGGACAAACACTTATCTGTAGGAGTTGTTATACAATCAGACTCTGATGACTGACACAGAGAAGCCTAGAATGCCATGAGAGAGTATCAGGGGACATACGCTAACTTGGGGGTCAAGGAGGGCTTCCTTCCCTGAGAAAATGATGTTTAAGGAGAAAGCAGAAGGATGAATACAAGTTAGTCAATTGAATGGAGGGGCATGATAATCCCAGCAAAGGAAACCGGAGCTTGCAAAGTCATGGGAGTAAGAGGGAGCGTGGCTTATTTGAGGAACGAAAGAAGACTAGGGTAGCCAAAGCTCAGAGACCCAAAGGGGAAGGAAAAGATACGAGACCTGAGCCAGTGGGCCCACAGCACTGCTTCCAGGTGTAGTCACTGTGAAGCCCGTGTTCATCCCAGTGCACGTGCCAGCTGATGGATCTCCTATTTATAGAAGCGAGACCTAAACAAATGGAGAGATCAACAGACCAACTCTTCCTTCTCCTTCTCTTCCTCTTTCATCTTCTTCCCCTTCTTGATCATCATCCTACTTCTAAGTACCATAAAAGGAGTCAAGATAAATCATTTCCTATGAAATGCTAGGTGTTCAAAGCGTGCAAACTTCCGGGTATAAAATGAATAAGATCTAGGTTCTAATGCACAGCATGGTGACTATAGTTAAGTATACTATTCTGTATACATGAAAGTTGCTAAGACAGTAGATCTTAAAAGTTCTCACCACACACAAGCACACAAAACCATGTGAGGTGACAGAGGTATTCGGTAATCCCATTGTAATCATTTCTCAATATATACGCGTGTGGAATCATCACATTGTATGCCTTGAACTTACACAGCGTTATATGTCAATTACATCTCAATAAAGCTGGGGAACAATATGATTCAAATATAGTTTAAAAACGAAAAAAAAAGAAACCACATGGACTGCCCAGCCTCATGTACTTGTAACCAGGGGCACATGGTAAGACCTGAAGGAAACCAGTCCACTTCAGTTTTTTCTTCTGAAAATCAGGAGTGTTTCAAAATCTCAGAGCAATTATAGGATTAAGTGGGGGTAATGTACATAAACCTACCAACTACAGCGATCGGCACTAATAGTTGTGTACCAAACGCCACCTTACCTGTGCAGGTGAGACAGGAAACGGGAAAGGTGTATTGGTTAAGCTAGGCTAACATCTGTAGCAAATAACCCCTGTCCATCATGGCTCAAACGTGATCAAAATTGCTTTGATTCCTTGTTCATGTAATGCGGTGGCCGGCTCTCCTCTGCACGGAGGTGTAGGGCTCTCCCTTCCTTCTCACGCCTCCACTGTGTTCTTCCGCATCAGACAGGCGGAAGGGACAAAATGTGGAGGTGTGGGTACAAGTCAAGCCTGGGAATATCATATCTCTGGCTAAGCCCCCATCTCACGATCACACATGACTGCGGGCAGTAGGCTTCAGCGGATACTCAGAGGGAGTAACCCCTGAGGACACAGAGAGGGACCAAGTATCAGTGACCAAGCAGCAGTCTAGCCACCATACCAAGATGAGAAGGAGCTTAAGCCTAAGTAAATCAATGTACCTACAAAGAAACATTGCATACGTCCTTTCTGCCACCCCTCCTTACAGTTTAGGTATGGGCGCAACAATGATGATGAGTAAGACCGTTATCTTCCTCCCAATCCGGAAGTTCCTGAGAACTTACTAGTGGCCTGAGTCCTCCCACTCCTTTGTCTCCACAACAACCCAGCCATCAGATTTTCTACTTCTTTCTTAAAATGTGTGAAAATCCTTCCTCTTACTATGACAACTGCCTTTATCCTCTGTCGCTGGATCGTGGCAACAGGTTCCTTACTTCCCCTTTAACAAGACTGGCTCCCAACCCACCCACCAGAGCCTCAGACTTGACTTTGGTCCACCTTCTTTGCTACCCAAGGGCTGGCTTTCAAAATGCAATGGCCACTAGCCTGCTTCAAATCCTATCTGGTTCATCAGAGATTCAGGATAAAGTCGAAACCCCTTAATTTGGCAGTATACAGGCACTGACCCTGCCTCCCATGTCATCCATCTCTAAGCTATTTCTTGTACCTAGCCATCCAGCAACACCAAGCTACGTGTGGTTTCCTGCACACTGAGTCACCCAGCTGTTTCTTTCCTCTAGGTCTTCATGAGTCCTGTTGACCTAGTGGCATGCCCCACCTTTAAATTCCATCTCAAGCATCCCCGACCCTTGGAAGCCTCATGTGACCCTCACATTGCTCTTCTGTGCTCCCCAAAAATCACTGTGGGATGTTCATTGATATCTCACCCATCCACCTCACTATCCCTGAAACTCTCTGCAGGTACACAACTTTGCGAGCATTGAATGTCATTATAAGGACTTGGAGGTTAATCCTATCCTGTAAGAGAAATTGCTGAGAACTCCTGATAAAGGGAGTGACACAATGGAGGTGATATTTTAAGAAAAATTCAAGGGGAGACCATAAAGTCATTGTGGGAAGGACTGACTGGATGCAAGACAACCAGCATGGAAGGAAAAAGACAGCAGTGTGGAATTTGCTGTACATCCGGGGTCTCAGGATTTTGGTCCCAGCTTTGCCAGATGTTATCAGCATAACCTTGAGCACACCACTTCTTGGAGTCTTGTTTTATTTATGAACAAAACAGAAATAATAAATCACTCTGGACCATCTCACCAGGTCGATGTGAAGACATTGCAAAATAATGAATGCCAAAGTGCTTTATAGATTCCAATGAAATTAGTAAGGCTAGCAGTTAAAATCCAAATGACTCCAAAATGAGACAGTCTCACCCAGCGCTCAATGTCAGCATCCCTCCTCGAAGCTGGATGGATCTCAGAACTCTCCAGTATTCCCATGTGTAATGCGAGGCTAAGATTATCCCTTCTTGTCTGTCACCTGAAAGCTGACTTCCGGTATCTGGAGGGCTGTCATGAACGAGAAGAATGGGGTTAACTCCACGGAACTGTTTGGCAGTTACCAGGAGACACAAGGGAAAACTTTCAAACTGTCAGAGCTGTCCAAAGGCTGCCCGGGGCTGGGAGTGGAGGTGGGCTGTGAACTCCGAGAGATTGCAGATGATGAGACCAGAGCTAGGGGACCATGGCTGCAGACTCCATGCATCAGCTAGGTTGGGACTGGCCAGCTTCGAAGTTTCCATCCAATCCTAACATACATTGTCTGCTGCCCCTGGGTGTCCCTCTCTCCCTGCACAATTATCAATTTATGACATGAAATGGTCAGTTTAGAGTTTCTCTTCCACTAGACCAGGACCACTCTAATCAACTGAAAGGCAGGGAATGGGTTCCCTTCAACCCAGGATCCTCAGTGCCTGCTGCAGCTCCCAGACCACAGGGAGCACTCAGTAACTGGTGGAGGAATGAATGGATGGATGGATGAATTATTCTGCGTTTCTCGGGACGACACGGGAATCCCATTGGGGAAATACAATGATGACTTAAGCTTGAGCTGGGAAGAGTCCTTTCATAGCAAAGCTTGTGTATAAAGATCTTAGTCTGGGTCAGTATTTTCCAGCGAGAGGTCACTCAACTCCTAGGGGTCCTATTTTCAATATTAAAAAAAATACTAAATGTCAGGCATTTATTCATTTATAGAGTGTCCAGGTTTCAAAAACATCCAACTTCCTTGCATGTAGTGGGATTTTATCAACTTGGTATGGTCACTCATTATCTCATATAGCAAACCATCACCTTGGAACTTCATACATACTACCTCATTTCATCTTTACATGAAGCATGCTTGTGAGTCATGCAGCCTCTAGCTTACAGACAAGAAGACAAGGGCTCAGAGATGTTTCCTGACCTGCTCCATGATGGAAGTTTATGGTGTTACGGGCAGAATTGCAGTCTAGTCCTGCCTGACTTGTTAGTACATTCTCTCCCCATGTAGCCCTGGGCTTCATTCAGAGGGGGGCCATCTGATCTGTGTTTCTATCACAGAGATGCTTGAGATGGAAGTCTGTCCTGGCCATTAGCTCTCTTCCCTTTCTGGGGACAATGCACACCGGGTCATGTGACCACTTCAACCACTGTGGATTTAATGAGAAGGCAGATATACTACCCACGGAAGTAGGCTCACCTCATAGGCTTCCCAGCCACAGAAAGCCCT
The DNA here is from genome assembly GCA_028533885.1 of Nasua narica. NCBI lineage: Eukaryota > Metazoa > Chordata > Mammalia > Carnivora > Procyonidae > Nasua > Nasua narica. The sequence goes on along the minus strand of CM052798.1, from coordinate 157,771,807 downwards.
CAGCCCCTCTTCCAGGAAAATCTCCCTCTTACTCTCCGATGAGATCACATGGAAGAACATTGAGAAGTCTCCCAGACCCTCTATTTTCGACCTTATATTTTTCTTGCGTTGACAACTTAATACATGTCCACACTTCCTTTTATGGGGAAAGATAAGACTCTGATGGTAATCAGAGAACCAGGGTAGGAAATGCCACATTCCTCCATGTAAATATTTGACTAAGCTTTCTCCAGGCCATACATCATTGTGCTGAGCCCCCAGAAAACCTTCAGGTCCACAGATCTGCAGGTGAGATACCTTGGCAATGAATTATGAGACGGCGTGTTTAAAAAACCAAGGCCAGAGCAGCGTAGTCCAGGGGGACCCTGCTCTACATGACCAGCAGCTCTTCTGGGGGAGCCAGGAATAGAGCACAGTCTCAATGGGGATGGAGTTCTCCCCTACCGCCAACTAATACCTGAGAGAGGGGACTTGTCTGGATGGCTTTTAAAAAAAAAATGACTCCAATCATGTAGCTAATGTTCATGTCTTTTTATAAAGTGAAAAATCAGGAACATCTGAAGGTCAGTAAGGAATTACTTATTGATCTGTCCATGCAGTGGGCTAATCATCATAAAAGTATTGGTAATAATAGCTAACTAACATTGATCAATTGCTGACAACGTGCCAATAACCACTGTAGGTTCTTTTCATGTAATCACCTCATTTGACCCTCATAACATTCTCGTAAGGCCTCTCAAGGTATGTATCAGCCCATTTTTCAACTGCAGAAACTGAGGCAGGGAAAGGCCAAGCAATTTGGCCAAGGTTGCACAGTAAGCAAGCGAGTGAAGGAGCAGAAAACTAGGCAGCCAGGGGAAACTATATTATAAATGGATACTTGATGGCTAAAAAATGTTTATGGCATTAAAAGGGAAAATGCAGGTTTCAAACTAGTGTGAATCCTTTTATTACTATTATTAAAAGAAATGGAGAACCACATCACACTCCTTGTGAGTGGCTGCTATTAAACACACACACAAACACACACAAACTGAAACAGAGAAGATAAAGAGTGATGGTGAGGATAGAGAGAAATTGGAGCTGTTGGTGGGAATGTAAAATATTGCAGTTGCCATGGAAAACAGGATAGGGGTTTCTCAAATATATAAAAATAGAATTACCATATGATCTAACAATTTCACTTCTGAGTATCTACCCCAAAGAAGTGAAAACAGTGTATCAAAGAGATACTTGTACACACCTATGTTTATAGCAGCATTATTCACAACAGTTGAAAGGTAGCAGCAACCCAAGCATCCATCCATGGGTGAAAGTGCTGTGTACACACAAAGGAATATTATTTGGCCCTAAAAAGGAAGGGAATTTCGATACATGCTATAACATGATTGAATTCAAAGATATCATGCTCAGTGAAATAAGCCAGTCACAGGGGTCCCTAGGTGGCTCAGTGGGTTAAAACTTCTGCCTTCGGCTCAGGTCATGGTCTCAGGGTTCTGGGATCAAGCCCCGCATCAGGCGCTCTGCTCAGCAGGGAGCCTGCTTCCCCACCCCCTCTCTGTCTGCCTCTCTGTCTACTTGTGATCTCTCTGTCAAATAAATAAATAAAATCTTAAAAATATTAATAAGCCAGTCACAGAGAGACAAATACTGTATGATTCCTCTTATATCATGTACGTACAGCCATCCAATTCACAGAGATGGAAGTAGACAGGGATTGCCAGGGGCTGGAGGAGGGGGAATAAGGAGTTATTGCTGAATGAGAACAGAATTTCCATTCTGCAAGATGAAAAGTTCCGAATAATAATTGCACAACAATGTGAATATATTTAACACCACTGAACTGTACAGTTAAAAATGGTTAAGATGGGGAAGGAGAAGAAAAGAAAGAAAGGAAAGAAAAGGAGAAAGAAAGAAACATATTAAAGTATTTTAAAATACTTTAAAATTTCAAAAGATTGTATAACCAGTGAATTGATAGTGATTTGCATTAGGTCATAGTTTTGTACCTAAATGTATCTACTTTGTGCTTTTTTAAATTTTCTCATCTTTCCATAAGGACTGTGTATTGCATTGTAATAAGATCTTTAAAAATTATCTTCAAAACAGGAGAAAAGCAGCAAGGAAGAGTACAATCCAGAATGCAGGGAAAGAAGTCAGTCCCGTGCACAGAGGAATAGTGTGCTCACGTCTTCTGCAGGGGAGCAGGTGCCAACAGAGGAGGCTCTGCATACCATTCCGGTTAGGTCCATATAGACACTCAGTGTTTGTGGGCAAGGGGCTTAACAAGGAGCCTGAAAGAAGCCAGAAGCAGGGGATCCTCCTCCATTAAAGAACATGGACGGCAGGAGTAGAGTGAGAACTGTAATTCTGTGGGGAGGTACGCATTCCCTGCGTGAACGTCTGCAGGGAGGATCTTGCATTGCACCTGTCTGAGCTCTAATTCTGGAAGTGGGACAAGCAGGGGGAAGGCGATTCATGGGTAGGAGCAAGTCTCATCTCTCGCTCACTATCAATTCAGATACAAAATTTGAACCCCTGAGCTTAAAGGGGCCTTAGAAAGTAGTTAGCCCAAATGTCTCATTCTACAGAATAATCAAGGCCCATGCAGGTGATGGCAGGTTTGTGGCAGAGACTGGATTGCCATCAGCTCCCTGAACATGCCTGCTTTGTCAGTCTCTCTGTCTCCCTATGCCTGCGTGCACTGTTCATTCTTCCGTTCTTCACTCATACCTTCATGTTCGTCCTTCCATTCTTCACTTGAGGCTATACTAGGCCTGGAGGGAGGCATTTTTCCCCATCTTTCTGTCCCCTGCAGTGCTTCATGCAGAGGATACTTGCCAAGGTTGCACAATATGATAGAATGGTCAGATGCCGGTGTATGCTCTGCCACATGGTCACTTCTCTTCCTCATCACTGTGTTTGCATTATTGCTCATCCTTTACTCCACTCTGCAACGGTCACCCCGGAAGTAACCCGAACACCTCCCTGAGGAAAATTTCAGAGATGGTGGCTATGTCACAATCTTCCACGTGAGTCCTATCTCTTAATTAGGTTTTTATAGTCGAGGATTTGTTGTCTTTGTCTGAGTTATGGTGCAGGGGGGATACAGACAGTCCGGCTGCCTTAAAGTAGCCATCGGGAGATCTGTTAGAAGTGCAGCTCAAAGCCAGACAGAGCTGTGCACAAATCCTGTGTCCACCCCCTTCAGCCACGAGAGGTTAGGCAATTATTTAACCTCTCTACACCTGAGTTTCCTCTTTATGAGGGCCATAATACTTACCATGGACAGCTCTTAGTAGTAGGCATTGAATAAATGTTAACTTTCTCCTTCAAGTGTGTACGATTCTCAAACTTTCACACCAGCTTTGCTTTTTCTCAAGGTCAGTTCCTAAGGTCAAAGAACAAGATAAATGAGAGGCAGAGTATTCTTGGGCAAAAGAAGGAAATAGTTTAGCCATGTTGAGCTAGTTTAGAGCAGAGGTTGGTAAACTGCAGCCCCTGGGCCAACTCTGTCTAGTCCTCTGATTTGGTAAATAAAGTCTTATTGGAATACAGCCATGTTCATTTATTTACTTATCGTCTATGGCTGCTTCCCATAAGTGGCAACGTGGAGGAGTGAGGATAGAGATTTTGTCGGCCCCACAAAGCCAAAAATATTTACAATCTATGTTTGTACAGAAAAACTTTAGGTATATGTGGTATTTGACCAGGAGATGATTGACACGTGTAATTCTCCTCTCCAGATCTTCACGATGAAGCGGTGTAAATTGGCAAGGATGCTGAAAGAAGGAAGACCTTATGTTCTGCAGCAATCTGAGGACAACCTCTTACCAAATTCCTTCCAACCTTCTTTAGACAAGACGCCGATGTCGAGTTCTACAAAACCAGAATGTGGTTGCCAAGTGGCAGGCGGTTGGGAGACTTAATTGGTTTTCCACTAGTAGATAATTTGTTAGATCCTAAACAAAGAAGAAAGACTAATGACTCTAAGAGGCCAATAACTAAAAGTCACAGGATATCTGCGCGGTTAACCCTGTGATACCAAAATGACTCATCAGAGTCTATGGCTTTCCTACTATTGATTTCATGGTTTCGGTCCTCTTTGGTTCGATGTGTTCATCCTACAAGAGCTGCTAAGAACCTCCTAATGCATGTCAGAGTTAGCTGCAGAGGCTCTTGATTTGCTCTCAGTTGTGTGTGTGTGTGTGTTTTAGAGCTTTTGGCTTCTCTTGGCAGTTGAAGAAACTGTGCAAGTTTTTGCTTTACTCCACAGTCTTTGTGTTCCAGTTCTGAGCTAATGATTTGATCAACAACAGGAACAGCTCTGCCCTGTCGAGGGCAGAGTGCTTGACTCAGCCTGGGTGGTTTAAGTTTGGAAAGGAAGACAAGCTTTCTGAGTATTTCAAGCAGAAAGGGACTTAATACATGGAATTAAAGGTTTAAACAGTTATGGGATGTGTTATAGACGTGTAAGTAGGGAAATCTGCAAGGGCTGAAATCCAGGAAGCTGCTACCCCCAGAATCTAGGAAGTAGTGCTAAAGTGGATACTTCTCAAGACTGTAGGTGAAAGGAAGCCACCGGCAACATGCCACATCAACTTACACCTACTCCCTAACACCTGCTGCTGAGAATAAGGACCTCACCTTCTCCTTGGCCTTAAAACATCATACCAGCACCTCTCCTTGGCAGGATCCAACCCTGAACCCTGCAGGCAAAAATCTAGGGACTGTGGTCTCAGACTGGCTTCTCCCATGCATGGAGAATGTACAAGGAAGGAGGGGATACTGTCTAGCTGATATGAAATGACTTAGCTTTGGGGGAGCTTCAGAAAGACTTTCTAGAGAATGTGATGCCAAAAACTGGGTTTTGAAAGATCAAAGTTGGCCAACCCCTGCCTTGGTCACTGATTCATCAAGGAGTTTCCCTTTCTTGATTGTAAGAGCCAAAGTTAGGGAAGTACCACCTTCCCAAGAAGTGCTCATCTTATGCAACCCAATGAAGAGGTAGCTATAAATAGCCTGACTTTCTCACTATTCTGTGTTCAAATGGATAAATGCAAGAAACATTTCCTTCCTGAAGAAAGAGAGTTATAGTCACCAAATCAAAAAGCAATACCTCTCCTCTTTGGAAATATAAGTGGGGAAAGTTTTCTTTCTGAACATATTTCTTAGGCAGTTTGGAATTGTTGTGCCAAGGGAAGAAAGATCTGCCAACTACAGTGATTGTTAGGGCAATGTGCAGAGTGAAACCCTAGCGTCTCCACCTTGATTTGATCCTCCCTGTCCTTTGTCGCTTCTCCTCTCCTTTTCAGAGATACATCTGGAACTCTCCAGATAACCAGCCCACTGACAGCTCACATTTTTTTCTTTGCATCCAAGTTTAGATTGACAGAAATCTTCAAGTGCTGGGACGGTAGCAGTGCAGCATCAATTAAGCACCTGCTGTTTCTTTTAATATATTAGATGCTTTGTGCACCTATTAAATCCTGTAAGGGACCTTTAAGATAAACCTATTACCCCCACTTCTCAGATGAGGAAACAATGGTCAAGAAAGGTAAAGTAATATTTCTAAGGTCACATACCCACTGCTGTCCTCCAGAAGAAAAGGCCAGACCCCCACTGTCCAACTATAAGTGGATCTTGAATTCAATGACATTCTTGGGTCTCACAGAAGTCGTAATATCCTCATGTCTCTGCAAAACCATGCAGAAGCTTGGGCTCATCCCTGGTGACTTCCCTTACTTCCTCCTTTTTCCCAGGAAAGTTTTACATCCAGAGCTCACAATTGCCAGTAACAATAGCCACAGTGGGGTTCCACTCCCACTCTAGCCTTCCTCTGTGTCATCTTTCCAAAGATACACACACACACACACACACACACACACACACACACACAAGATGATGGCTTAGAGCCTAGAACACATGTGGATTTTCAAAATTTCAGATCAAATTCATCTTAAGGATTTCTAATTTGCTGTTATCTTCTCTCCCTTTTACCATTTCTTTAGCAATCAACAAAAAAGAAAAATCTGTGAACACATTACAAAGGTAAAATGTGTAGGTCCTTTGTAAGACAATGGGTTCAACACTCTATTTTTCTTCCCCCATACTTCATCGCATGGACTTTGACGTTTCTTAATAATTCTTTGACGTTTGGGGATCCAGATTATTTTTATAGAGTATATTTTTATATTATTATTTTATAGATTATAAAAGCTGTTTCCTTAACGAACTTCAGGCTTTCGTTCAGTTTTCAATCCGCAGGGGTGACATCTGCTTACATCTTCTCTAATTGTTCTTACTGCTCACTGCTTGTTCTTCTATATGGTGACCATCTAGTTCTGAGCTTTTAATTATTTTATGATTCAGTCTGCGTACATGTCTTAGAGAAGCTTTTCAAGGACAGTTTGAAGACAATACTTTTTCTTGTCTCCTTCATGTATGCACTGATACAGTTCTATTTCCTGCATAGGCGAGTACTAACCAGAACTCAAGAGGTAACATTGCTGGGTCGAATCCTTTTCTTCTCCAAACTCTATAGATGCTCCTAAATCGTCTTCCGGTTTTTAATGTGCTGAGAAAAAGACAATGAAGGTTAGGTTAATTTTCATCTTCAGATACAACTCATTGTTTCATGTCTAGATATGATATTTATAGAATTTGTGGAATAAATACAAATATTTATTTGTATTTTTCTTAGTAGGCTGGCACTTTCAGGCCGGTACTCTCAGCAGGCTAGATGGATATGAGGCTCTGATCCTTGAGCTTTCCTAGACTGGGGTCAGTTCTTTCTATCTCCCATGAGCTTCCTTTCCTTTTAGCCCAGGAATGCTTACCTATGTCACATGGCTCTACTTTTTTTGCCCAGTGTTTCAGAAACCCCCTTTATTGTCACTATCCTCTTTTTACCTCCTGGTCTCCTTTTTCTAAATTTTGGAAGGGTATCTCAAATACGTCCTCCACACCATTGACAGAGCTTCGTGGGGTCCCAATACCGCTCTTCCTGCCTCTGACAGGGTTTGAATTCCAGCCACTGAGTATATCTTCTCCTTGCTTCACCCATCACTGTCCTCCACCCAATCCTTCCACCTTTTCCCCCTCTGGATCCCACCTTCAGATGTTCTGCATTTATTTCAGAGAGACCTTCACTGAAATTTGTAGGAGTGCCATATAGTTCTCCGAGATGATGTAGATTCTGAGGTAAATTTTTCTCAGGATTTCTCTGCCTTACTGATGTTATTTCTTTTTTCCTTTCCTTTGCAACATTTTTTATGGGCCCCTTGTTGTTGATGATGATATTGTTCATTTTACTTATTCTTAGACAAGACAGGTTCAGTTTATCATAATTTTTTAGAATGGGAGAAAGATTTGCCCTGTACACTGGTGGTCAAATTCCCTTCTCCACTCCATAATTTATATTCAGGGGTCCCAGTCTCCTCTCACTTAAATAGTCAGCTGTCACCTGGGACACCATGCAGTGAATGTGGCTCCCCTTCCCCAGCCCTCAGCCCAGTTTCTGGTTCTCAGAGACAACACACAGTGGAATAGCCCAGCCCCTGACAGACAGAGCTAGCTCACATCTTCAGGCCTTGGCAACATTCTTCAGAGCTTTGCCACGGTTGCTTACTTGTCTGTGGTCACTTCAGTTCAGCAATTTGCTGTGATTCCCAAAATCTACCTGGATTGGGGGAAGTGGGAGAAGAGGAAGCCTGAGAAAGGAGAAACAATGCTATTCAAGAGAACAACTCTTAAGGATAGGAAGGAAGTGACTGTCCCATTTCTAGTTCCAGGCTTGGGGTTGAGTCTGATCTTAGAAGGTGGGTGGGAGTAAAGAAACTTCCTACCCAGTTGGGAATTTCTTCACAAATGAGAGCAAGAGTATGTTACATGCTGGAACCAAGGTAGGTGATCCTCAATCCAGATCCATCCACCCCATAATCACTGTGAATTGTCCCAGATTGTCATTAGGTTGTACTGCCAGTCTTAGCATTCTGTCTCACTTACAGTTTTAATGAGAAGAGCTGAATGGCTCAGCTTTGGGAACCATCAGCCAGCCGCCATTTCGAACCAGAAGTCAGTGGGTAGCTTACCTTGAACTCTTCCAATTTCCAAGCAACTCTTACCTCAAAAGGCCAAAAAGAAAATGTTCAACAACTAAAGCTCATAGTGCCTGTTTCTGTCCTCTGTACAGTCTGGTTTTAAACTTGCCACAGAACAAGAGAAAAAAAGGCAACAACATATTATCTTATTTAATTTTACTCTTTAAGGTTATTTCAGTAAATCCTTTTCACAGAATCTTTCAGAGTTAAGTTTAGTTTTCACTCAACACCTCAGCTTGTGTAGGTTGTCCCAGCAGCAGCTCTTCATTACTCTGCTGAGTGCCCCAGGCTGGTCTGTGAAGTCCCATTTCTAAGGGCCCGCCATAGAACCACAGACAGAACACTCTGTATTTCTCACTTGGAGGCCCAGGTGGTTTGTTCTGGGCAGTCAGGGCCTGGGGAGGAAAATTACCTTACCCACCCTCTCACTTTCAACTGTAAACTTTAGAGACCTCATGACTTTACATCCTTTCCACCCTTTATCCCCTTTCCCAACTCCAAACCCTCCAAACCTCCAAACCCAAGCTGGGGCTGAATCTTATGCTCAAGGAAATGTAAAATGAGTCCCAAGAGAGGGACAAATTTAGAAAAAAAAAAAGGGGGTATATTCATATGAAGAATAGCATGATGCTTATGTTCGAAGGCTCTGGACTGCCCAGGTTTAAATCCCAGTTCTCCTGCTTGATATCTGTACAAACTTGGACAAGATATCTAACCTCTTTGTGTTTTATTTCTTCATCGATAAAATGAGATAATAAGAGTACTTGTCTCATTGAGTTGTTGTGAAGATTAAATGAGTTAATGTATTCAAAGTGTTTTAAGAGATAAATGTTCCATGCCTGTTAGCTATTAATATTACCTATTACACAGCAAGTGCTTTGGGGCATGTTATTGCTAGGCACTCCATCCTACTATTTGGTTCTTCTCCTCTCCAGGAATCCTTGCTCAGTTTGCAACACACAAAAGGCATAACAGGAAGCAAAATTAGAGCCTTATTACTAGAAGGGCAAGTGCACCATTATCAAAAGAGAGCAGGATTTCTCAGCCAAATTCAGTAGTGAGTGTGGCTCAGGCTCAGGCCTGAAGTGAGGTCATTCAATTCAAAATGGCTAGTTCTCCATGGCAGTGTTTGAGCCCACTCATCCACCCCTCTACCGAGACAGAGATACCCAACCTACCTCTCCTATCCAGCACCAACTGGAAGATAGACCTTACGTAGCAGCTTCATCGAGAGAGGCCTGTTCTGCCTACATGGAGACTGCATATGGAAAAGAGTTCATCCTGAATGGGCCAAACTCTGATGAATAATGTCTATCTTCCTTCCTCATATTCTCTCCTCTTTGGAGAGGGACAAACATGCTTTCACCACACTCACAATTTTCCCACAGAAGCTTCACCATAGCTCTGCCAACTAAGCATGCTCATCCATGCAGCCCACTTGAGGAAACTGAGATTCAGTGAGATGAGAACGAGACCGTCTCCAGTCAACATCCATGCTGCCTACACCATGCCCCACAGGTGCAATGTATGTGGGGAAAATGTGAGAACACATTAGGTCTCTGTAGTAGGTCGCTAAGCCCAGTGCAGAAAACACATCCATCAAGAACCTGGGAATCTTCTTTCAGCTCCAAGGAGGAGCCTCTGTGGAGTGTCCATTAGGGCAGGTCCTTCAGATTCTTTTCGTACAAGTGCACTTCTCTCTGACTTCCTACTTGTGGTAAATAAAATTTGCTCACACGCCTGCCAGCAAAATTCCCACAGGGTTTCTCAGATTTTACTGAGTCTTGAGTTTTCCATCTGTAAAATGGAAATAGTAGTATTTATTCTGCAGAGTGTTGAGAGGATTACAATTCATCTACTGAGTCTTGGGTGTATATTAAATATTCACTTGAGAGATGATATTCTTATATATAAATGTGGTCTTCCCAGTATTTCCTGATACTTCTGGTCTTTCCCTGACCTTCTTCCATTCTGGTAGTTAGACATAGTGGCATCAGGTGATTCAGGGAAAGAAATAGCAACAAAAGAAGAAAAAGTTTTTTAATCTCCCAAAATTTAGATATTGGCTCCAGACACAGAATATAGAATAGATCAGAAATAGGCTTTTCCTTGTCCCTTGAAATTAGGTAAAGACGTGGGGGGGGGGAGGGGGAGAATGGAGAGGAGGAGAGTGCTTGAAAAGGGACCCCCTACCCATCTTAAGTATCAGGTGAGGAGGGGAGGTTGGGACTGACATTCCCCCAGAGAGTTAGGATTCTCATGAGCAAGGGAATCTGTACCTTCTTTCCCAGGTAGGAGCTGAGAAAGTGGCAAGTCCCCAGACAATCAGTAGGGTGTGGGAGTAGAGGAAATATTTCCCATGGAGCCAGGAGCAGCCAAGAGCCAATGGATCTGAAGGGCCTTGTGAGCAACAAGGGCCACTTGTGGGGACTTGCAAGAGGAGAGCATATAAGAACAGAATGGCTTAGTTGATGGCACCAAGGAGAGGTAATGACCCAGAACAGATGCCTTCTCTTCCATCTCTCAAAATTTCAACACCATGTGATGCCTCATTTGAAAAACAAAGAGAAACCACTTAGTTGCATCATCTAGGTAAAGGGAAGAGATACTAAATTTTAAGCTGAAATAAAGTTGCTGCTACCAGAAAGGCAGCTCGCAGTAGATACCAAGTTCTAGTAGAGAAGAGAAAGGATGTTGTGTGAGTTGTGTGCATGTTGTAGATCAAATTTTACACGAATTGCACTATTGCTATGATTACTGTGGAATATAGTGCAAGAAGGCACATAATTTCATACAAATTCATATACTTGTAAGTTTCTGGATAAAACCAGAAGAAAGAAATAAGATCACAGAATCTCCTTCCCCAGCACCTACCAAGATAAACACAAATTAGAAAATAACAAAAAGCTAACAATTTACCAGGAACTACTTAATTAGAGAAAAGAGCTACAATCTTACACAACAAACTTGGAAAGTAGCCACTAAGGAAAGGAATAGAAGCTTCTGATCCACAGAAATGTGGTGATGCACCTAATTCTCGGTTTCTCAAAGATGTCTTCCAGTTTGGAGAAGAACAGTGGGAAGAGCGACCATAAGCAAATAGACTGTCATGGGAAAGGTCAGAAACAAATATTTGAGGTGAGAAGTCCCTACACAGTATTCATCCATCCATCCATCCATTCAACAAAAAACTGAACACCTACTCTGTGCCAAGCATCCTTCCTGGAATTGAATACAGCAGGGAACAAAGCAGACAAATATCCCTGCCCTACATTTTAATGGTGTTTGAGGGAGGAAGCAAAATAAGACGAAATAAGATAAAAAATAAGACAGTAAAACATACAGTGTTTCTGATGATGCGAAATGCTATGAAAAAAGAGTATTAGAGAAGGGGGTACAAGGTGCCTTGTCACCTGCTGTATAAAATAGCACAATTAAGGAAGACCTCATTGAAATCCTGACCTGTAAGCCCAGACTTGAATCTGAGAGCGAAGCTGTGCGCCTACTAGGAGAATGTTCTGGCAAGAGAGCCACTCCTGGAACGTCTTGAGGAAGATGTGGGCTTTGCCCAATTGAGGCTCAGCTAGGAAGCCAGTGTGGCTCAAGCCAAGCAAGCTAAGGGATAGAGCAGTTCTAGGGGCCACCACACTAAGAGCCCAGGATGCCCTAGAGCAGTGGGTAAGATGGGAGCTTTTGGAGTGACACGCTTTGAGAAAGAATGGTAAAGAAGTGCTATGGCGGCTGCGGTGGAAATGGGACAGAGGTGAAGCACAGAGGGTTTGTGTAGAAAGAGCAGGGGCCGCTGGGACCAGCTTTGGGCTAAGATGGTAGAATGCATGGGAAACACATCTACATGACTAATGGTGGGCCTAGTACAGGATATTTGGTGGGACCCTAGAAGACAATCCATGTTGGGCTAGCCAGCAGCTGCAGCCCTATATATCCAGAGACCAGAGGAGTATTCAGAAAAGAAACATCCACTCTAATTACTTTAACTAAAATAACAAAACAAGACCAACTGATCAAAGACTGTCTTCTCGGGACACCTGGGTGGCTCAGTTCGTTAAGCTGCTGCCCTTGGCTCAGGTCATGATCCCAGGGTCCTGGGATGGAGTCCCACATCAGGCTCCTTGCTCAGCAGGGAGCCTGCTTCTCCTTTGCCTCTGCCTGTCTCTCCGCCTGCTTGTGCTCTCTCTCCCTCTGTCTCTGACAAACAAATAAATAAAATCTTTAAAAAAAAAAAAAAAAGACTGTCTTCTCCACATTGGCTTGGAGCAAAGAGAAGGCCTGGGCTAAGCTCTCCATGCAAAGCCTGAGGAAAAACTGGGGAAATGGCATTTTAACTATGCAAGCATTCAAGAACACAAAAGGGAAAGGAAACACACGCTGAAAAAGAACAATAAGAAACTCAGTATGGTGTCATTTATATAAGACTCAAGAATAAGACAACGAAGCAATATGCCGGGATGAAAAGGGAGATTGCTGGGTTAAAGAAACAATCGGGGGACCAAAGCAACATCCTTACAGACCAAATAAATAAATGCAACCAGCAAAGAACAGACTAGGTGCAAGTAAGAAAATCAAACAATGACAAAAAAAGGCTTCAGAGCATCACAGTGAATGCAAAGGAAGAGGACAAACTGAATAAATCAATGAGCGATTATAAGTAAGGACTTCAAAGATGACCCACTTAAAGGTCACTTATATTTCCTAAGAACAGTGCCCAAAAAATGAAGAGTGTTACACAGATGTAATTTCACGAGGGGTTTTTTTTCCTATTAGAAAAATACTAAATCTGCACATCATAAGAAATTAATACACTAGAAAAAGAAACACAATTTACATGGAGACACACTGAGCATGCCCCGATCAACATTAACTGTAGAAAGTGAGATCATCCAGGCACAAAGAAGGCAGTGAGAGGTGGGATCCAACTGGCCTCAGATTTCTCCACCCCGGTATTTTTCCAGAAGAAAGCAGAGTAATGCCCAAAAGTCCTGAATAAAGCAAAGCGTAACTCAAGATTATTAAAACTGAAGACATTATCAAACATGAAAGAATTTGGGAACTATATGAGCCCTTTTGGGAAATACGCTGGAAGATTAACTCAGTTAAAAGATGAATTTATCGAACACACACACACACACACACACACACCTCTAGGGTGAAGTTATAGGTAAAAGAACTGGCAATGAGGATTAAATCCATTTACTCAGGGAAAAACAACATCACAACAGCAACATTTTCTGTTGCTGAACAGAATGTGTTATCAATCATTTCAAGTTTAAAATTATAAAAGTAACAAAAATCAGGAGGCAAAAAAGATGAGACAAAGTATCAGAGTATGAATCACTTCATGTCTCATCGTAGGAGGTTAATTAGTACTGCCTGAAAAGTGGAAAGATGTAAGTTAAAAGGGGGAAAAAATGACACCAATTTAATTGAAGGCAGCGGGTTTTTACTTAGCCTTGCTGGAGAGAATTTGGAGGAAATCCTGTTGTGGCAGAGGAGAAAAAACATGATCTAAGTTTGAGCAATTCCTTCAGTTTCACTTCGGTTTCTCATTCTTTGGTTACATTCAAGTGAAATTAAGTAAATGCTTTGTTGGAATCAGTACATCAAGTAGGATCTCCAGTTAGCTAGCTATTTAACCACCTAAATAGTCTCCCATCCTTCCAACCTCTCTGTCTATGCACAGGGGTATCTGGAATGATGTGCACCAAGGGTTAAGTTGGTTATTTCTTGTCGGTGGAATTTCGTGGTGATTTGTTCTTTCTTCTTTGTACTTTAAAGGGTATTTTTAAAAAGTCATTTTATTATGAGCACAGGTCATTTAATAAGAAATGAAGTTATTATGTTTTAAAAGTCTATGTTTACTTCAGGTTTATATTGTGGTAAATCACTATTAGATGGCGTCCTGAAATCAGAGTTAGTACTTGATTGTAACTGATGTATTGTGAGCTGGCAGTGTGCCAAGTGTTCTGCAAAAGGCCTTTATAAACAAGGCCATTTTCTTTAAAACGCATCACTTCGTGATCATCTTCCCGTTTTCCTTTTTTAAGAAAGAGAAAAGAGAGAAAGCGTGAGCAGGGCAGAGGGAGAGAGAGAGAGAATCTTAAGCTGGCTCTATGCTCAGCATGGAGCCTGATGCAGGGATCCATCACACAGCCCTGAGATCGTGACCTGAGCCAAAATCAAGACTCAGATGCTCAACCAACTGAGCCACCCAGGTGCCCTGAGCCCGTTCCCGTTTTAAAGATGAGGAAATCAAAGCTCATCTATGTTGAGTGATGACATCATACACTTCTAAGCAACCGAGAGCTCCAATCCGTGTTTCAAATTCCATGTTCATTCAACAGTCTGGACCGAGACCTCACGCTGTACCACACGGTATTTATTCTCCACTACATCACGAATCTTAGACTTCCTCCTGATGATGAATTTTGATGAAGAATTTCCTCTTTAGATGGTTAAAGAAAAGTATATGGCAGCATTTCACACTGATTCAGAGACTCTAATTCATAAACCGTCCTAAAATAGTGCCTCTCTGGCTTTCCTTTCTTTTCTTTGAAGATGAAATAGTTACTGATTTTGCCTATACCCTGCAGATTTATTTTATTTAAAAAACAAAATATACTGAAATTGGAACCAGGGTGTTTGTTTATGATTCTTTCAGCTGCATATTTGTCCCTTGTGTATTTTCTGGATGTAGCTGTATTGCACAATTTCGAAAAAGCTTTTTTTAAAGAAGACTGTTAGACACAAGCATGACCTCGCAGTTTGTTTCACTCAATATATTAAATTTTGATCTGTGGTAAATTGTAAAACATAGATGCTTAACCATATTTACATTAATGTATATAGAATTATGCATTATGTACCTATTGCTATGTATCAAATCAGCCCCAAAGTTAGCATCTTTAAACAACAAAAAGTATCTTATTCCATACATGCTGGGCCAGGAATCCAGGAACAATTTAACTGAGTGTCTCTGGCTCACTGTCTCTCACAAAGCCAGAATCAGCCACCACCATGCTCAAGTGGGGCAGGACTGCCTCCACACTCATCCATGTGGCAGTTGCCTGGTCTCAGATCTTTGCTGGCTGTGGATCAGAATTGTGTATTACCTAATCACATGGACTTTCCAATAGATCTGTTCACCACAAGGCAGTTTGCCTCTCTCAGAATAAGGGATCTCAGAGAAAGGAAGAGACATCCAAGATGGAAACCACAGTCTTGTTTATAAGCTAATTTCAGAGGTTACATTCAGTTGCTTCTCTTTATTATATTCATTAGAAGCGAGTCACTCAATCCAGCCCTCACTCAATGGAGGGAGGGGATTCCACAAGGGTGTGAAAAGCCGGATGTGGGGGTCATTGAGAGACGTGCTAGAGGCTGCTTACACAGACTGGAAAGCCACATATCAATGTTAGCACTGGCTGCTTCAAGTAACAGATTGGAATTATGGCATTTTTAAATATTACTTTTATTGCTTCTCTAAATTGTTCATGGTGAAGAAGTAGAAATGGTTGGACGCACAGGCTCTGGATTTCCACTCTGCTTTTGTTATTCACCACCTGGGTAAGACATAGCCTTGTTAAGCCTCAGTTTCCCCAACACCTATTTATTATGGTTGTCATAAAGATCAACAGGATCTATATGTAAAGCACATACACAATAGCACATCTTATGAACTTATTCAATATGGGTGTTTATCACTAATGAATGCCTAATTTTTGAAATACAGAAAAGAAGATGGGTAGAAGTTGTACTAATACAAAAAAGTGTTGTCCCATTTAAGCTTATACGAATATTTTCACTGGCAAGGGTGGACTGTGAACACATAAGACACAGGAAAAGTGAGACCATAATATAAGCAAATACTAAATTATATAGACCAGACCATAAATGAAGACATTAGAAATAAAGAGAAAATGGGAGATGGAGCAATCATGGGGAAAGATGCATCTCAGGGGAGGGAGGGCAAGCTGAGGACAGGCTGAAGGGCAATATTAGAGGATCTGAAATTCTGGTCAGTTCCTCCTTCCCTGAGTGTCTCCTCCAAGTCAGCCACTGAGGATGTAACATTGTGTAAGGCCAAATGTCTTCCTTCAGAAAACTCATAGTCTAGAAGACAGGGATATCAGTAAAGAGATCCCTTCAAGACATTTGGTACCTTCAGAGACAGAGGTAAGCATTTAATCAATAGCTATCTATTGAGCACCTACGATGTACCAGGCATTATAGAGAATGCCGGAAACCACTGCCCTCAAAGAGCTCAGTGCACACTGCAGGGGAGGAATAATGAAACAAGTCATTTTAAGATAGTGTAACAAATGCTAAGATGAGTCTTTTTTAAAGAGATTGAATGAGGTGCCTGGGTGGTTCAGTCCATTAAGCATCTGCCTTCAGCTCAGGTCATGATCTCTGGGTCCTGAGATCAAGCCCCAAATTGGGCTTCCTGTCCAGCAGGGAGTTTGCTTCTCTCTCTCTCTCTCTCTCTCTCTCTCTCTCTCTCTGAGCCTCCCCACTGCTCATTCTCTCTCTCTCTCTCAAATAAATAAATAAAATTTTGAGTGCTATGAGGGCCCAGAGGGAAAAAAATGACATATGTGAGAGACAACAGTCTGGAAGGTTTAGACAGATTAATCAAGGCCAGGTAAGGGAGAGTTCAAAACCACAGACAACAGGAAATAGGAGGCATGTCTAAAATTTGCAGAGAGCAATGACTTAGTGGATGCTCTGTTTAAGGATAAACTTATGTTTCCTCCGGAGGAAGTGGGAATAAAGGGTGAGCTCAGCACCCACGCAGGAGGTGACCTTGACATCAGAGGTGCCATCCTCCCAATGGTGACTTCCATAAGTGCCAAGGACATCTGGGCTAGAAGTCCACTGGAGCTCATTCTAAGCTCTGCAGAACCAAGTGATGCTTGTAGAAACAAGGAAACAACTAGTCTTGTGCATCACAGACCAAGGGTTGGAGAGAATGAGACAGAAGAGGGAACTGTCAAACAAATAAAAACATACCAGGACTCAACTGGGGTCCTCAAAGAAGGTGTGCAAGAAGGCGTGCTCTGGGAAGGAGATGCCAATAAAAGCAGAAGAGAGCCAGAAACAGCATGGGAGAAGTTGCTAGCCCCCACTACGGTGGGATGACCATCTGATATCACTATTCCGGAGCAGGGTGACTTTGGTCTAATCCCTTCATCTTTTTGACCCACGTTGCATACCTGTAAAGTCAGGGTAGTAAGTAACCTCTATTTCACAGGACCCCCACAGGGATCAAGTGAGACTTTCTTTATGAAAGAACAAGGCATTATCCGACTGTAAGCTTACTGGACTATAATTATTAGAACAGACTGTAACTATTAATTCCTGGATTCCAGAGTCCAAGCTTGGGTTCAAATACCAATCTTAGAATTGCTAGCTGTGTGACTTTTGGCAAGTTACTTAACTTCTCTGGGTCCCCAATGCCTTGTCTGTAAAATGAGAAAATAATAGTAGCTATTTCATAAGGACTTTATGAGGTATAAATGATTAATTCATTTAAAATGCTGAAACTACACAGGCATGTAATCAATTCCCAATAATTATCTGCTATTACTATTATTGGCAGTAGTAATAGTTGTTGTTATTGTAGCACCAGTAATATTTCTGGACTATATGACCTTGATTTTTAGAAAATGCTAATGGGGGTTGAAGAGTATCATATGCATGTAAATGACATTTAATTAACACCTCAAAGTTGCTTCATGTATATGATGCTTTTCAAATGTAATAGCAAGTGTGCAGCATTATTCTCATTTTAAATATGAGAAAACAGAAACTTGGGGAAGTTACATGAATTTCTCAGGATTACACACCCAGGAAAGGCTACGAAAGGAGTTGGCCTCAAACGTCCTGATGCTAAATTCAGTGCTCTTCCTGATAAGCTGAGCTATCTCTCTGTGCTGGGAACGCTGTGCTTTAAAAAGAGTAATTTTGAGACATCGAACCAGAAATTATCTTTAGGTTCAGCTAAAATCAAACTGTATGATCTTAGCAAGTCTTGTTGTTCCTTTAAAATGCTTTTGTTTTCTCTGGTATTGCCTTTCAGATTTCTCCTCCAAGAAGAAATTTTCAATTAACCATTAGCTTATGTTGCAAACATTTGTTCTTAAATGCACTCATTCATTCTTGTAGGTGATTAAGGATGATGGGTATATAAATATACAAGTACATAAATGACAAGCCAAACCATGTACATATGGTAATTTAATTTTGAGATGAGTACCATGTTTATGCACTCTATCAGGCCTCCTACTTTTGATGAATGTGCAATTTCCTACCCACCATTTTATCACTGCCAATATTTAAGTAAATACCCTAAGTGCAGTGCTAGAGAAAACCTCTATGCCATACAAATAATTTGCAGCTGGGAAAAATAAACAGCGGGACCTTTCTAGACTCTAAAGCTGGTAAATTGTTGCTCTCTGCTACATTCATGCTGCATGTTTAGCAGGTGTCCAGCGATTTGAACCATACCACTGGGGGAAGTAACATTGATCATCGACGGAAGTATAGATTTAAGCGGAAGTTCAATCATTTGTCTGAAAATTGCCGAGAACATTTCAGAAACTATCACAGATTATAGAATTTTAGAGTTATTTGAATAGAGAGAAGGGGACCAAACCCAGATAAGTAGGATTAGCCATAAATAAAAGAAGAGGAAATGCATTCCAGAAAGTAGGAACAAGATGAAAAATAACATGGCTCAGTGCCAGGACCCATGGGAAGTTCTGGGTTGCCGAAGACAGAAGAGCAGAGGGAAGAAAGAGGTAGGAAAAGCCAGGTTGTGGAGGGTCTTATGTGCCACACAGTGGGGTAGGATTCTACTCTGAGGTCATGGGAGGGTTTAGGCAAGGAATGGCCCAGCCAGGTGTGCATTTTAGTTAGATCCCACCAATGAAAATGTGAAGGAGCTGGAAGGATGGTATCTTATTCGCACAGCAGGCTGTAACTCCCAGCATTCTTTGCTCTTCATTCACTCTTAAGTGTGGTCTCGGGCTTCCCTCTACAGTAGGGAGGCTTAGAGAGTGATTCCAGGAAGCTAGGAAAATTCAGGGATGCCTAAATCAACACTTTAAATCATCCCTGACTGTGAGTAAAGTTGAAATGTTAATAAGTTTCATAGGGCTCCCTGCTAAGGGATGGGAACCCTTCAGATATGATGTGAAACCAGACTCTGGGGGCCCATACATTCTCCTAGGGCTTTTTTGCGCCTCTCAGGGTGTTGGCTTGAACTGAGCTATTGTACAACTGTGGGTTCTGCAAACCTGAGCTCATAAGATCTTTTCCACACCTCACCCTGCAATTTCACCCCTCTGGGGTCTCTGGGTTTGAAGCAAAACTGAAAGTTCCAAAAGAACCACAAAAGACCCCTGCTGTCATCTCCTCCCCAAACTTCTCTTGCCAAACTCTACCCTCTTCTTGTATTACACATCTACTTCACGGATGTTGGGTTGGCTCAGGTCCCGGAAATTGTACTGAGAGAACACTGGGCTTGGAGTCCAGGTACTTGATCTCAGTTCTGGTTCTGCAGCTTTCTGACCATCTGACCTGTCCATCCATTTAACGTTTTGAGCCTTGACTTTCCCATCTGCAAAATAGGAAATTACTGAGATGTTGCCTGAGGGAGCTTTAAACTCTCTAATATTCTGTGACGATGAGAACATCCTTTTACTCACCATTGTCCTGGATGATGAAGAGTCATAAAATGAAACAAGCCACAATCCCCACCATCGGTGTATAGCCATGATACTCATAATGGGAAGGTACCCAAATGATGTTGTAGGTAGATACTGAGTGACAGGGAAAACGCTTCAGCTCTATGGTCAAGTGAGAAAAGAATCTACAGAGACGTACAGCATGATCTCTGTTTTTGTGAAATAAACATACACATAGAAAAAATATCCAGAGGACAGCCTCATGGTCACCCCAGCACGAAACTTTCTTTGGTTTTTGGTTTTGATTTTTTTTTACAAAGAAGGTGCATTACTTTTGGAGTAATAAAATAAATCTTATAAAATAGTAAGAGTTATTTTCTGGTGCATGATTACGGATCATTGACCATTCTTATGGGGAGCTAAAGAAGACTTTCCAGATGGCATGACATTTAATGTGAAATGTGATGGTCAAATAGGAATAACTTATTTCTTAGCAACACTTCCATCCACAAATTGTCCTATTCTTTTCTCTTGAATGCATCATATGGTTTTCATGAGTAAGTATGACATCCCCCACAAAATCATACACCACTTGAAGGCAAAAGGTAATTCTTCTGGTTCTACTATAGCTTCTCTAGAAATAATAAGGATTTGTTCCCCAGAATATAGTGTAAATAAACTTGCACTTATAATGGGGGTTTTGCTGAAGGTAGGGGTGTGATTAACACCTAACTCTGTGGGAACTTGTGCAAAAATCTGCTGTCTCCGATTTCTCAGTCTTCCAAATCTAAGGTCATGAGTTCACTTCCTGCATCACTTAGCTTCATTGTCTCCTTCTGTGGCTCAAACCAAAATCCCAACAAAATATGGTAGTCACTGTACCGGAGAAGCTAAGTAGAGGTGGAAGAATAAACTATCAAAGCACAAGGGACCCAAGATGTGGATGGATGGTCCTATTCTGTGGAGAAGCAATGAGTCATTAGGGGAGGGCAAGGAGATGGAAGCAACAGAGGGAGGAGAAAGGAAGGAAGAAACTCCACTTCTTGGACTTAGGCTAAAACAAAGTGAAAACAGTCTTGGGAAAATAGCAATTGTCAGCTTCACTGCTGCTCTTGAAATACATCTATCTACATGCCAACAATGTCCAAATGTATGTCTCCAGCCTAGACCCATCTCCCAAATTCCAGACTAGTGTATTCAACTCTGTACTTGTTATGTCCACTTGGATACCTAACCAACCTCTCTAGCTTATCGTGTCCTCAACTGAGTTCCTGATCCTTCCTCCCCAAACCTAGACTATCTGCAGCTTCCCCTTCTCAGTGGATGGCAATCTCATCCTTCCGGTTGCTAAGGCTAGAATCTAAAAGTAGGAGTCATCTGTGCTGTCGCTCTTTCTCTGTCCAGAAACACTCTTGGTTCTATCTTCAAAAAATACCAGAATCCAATAATTCCTCACCAACCCCACCACTACCACTCTGATCCACACTGTCATTATCTTTTGCCTGCATTACTGCAATAACCTCCTAAACTTTCCCCCTTCTTTTTTAACCCCTATAGTCTATTCTAAGCACAGAAGCCAAGTATCCACTTAAGACATACATTATTTTATGCCACCCTCCTACTAAAAATATTGCACTGGCTCCTAATTTCAATCAAATAAAACTCAAAGTTTTTTGCACACAGTGATCTACAAGACCCAATGTGATCTTGTCCCCATTACTTCTCTTGCCTCCTTTCACTCAGTTTTTGCTACATGACTTTCCTTACCACTCTTTCTACACAATTATCCACTGTTTATTATTCATGGTTGTATGTATACATTCTATCTCACTGTTGAGTAATATGAATAGCTAATATTTGAAATTCCATATTTGCATTACGCTTTATAAATTAAGTCTACATATAACATTTCATTTAATCTTATAATAGTTTTGTAAACTAAGTATTCCTTTCCTTATTTTACGTACAATAAATCTGATTTTAGAGAGGTTAAGCAACTTGTTGAGGGTCACGTGGTTAGTAATTGAGTGCTTGTATTCAAATACAAGACTCAAATGGGAAAAAGGAGGACTTAATGTTGATTGATTTCTACTAGATTAAGGTCCTTACATTAATAATCTCATTTAATTCCCCTTAATCTATCATTTTCCCTTCTTCTATTATGTTCTACTCCATTACACAAGGTGTCTTGTACATAGCAGATGATCATAAAATGTTGATAAGCATCATCATCACCATCATGTCCCTACAAATTCTATTTTGAGTCTTTGCTTCAGTCATCATGGGTCATGTTCTATTTATTTTTCATTCATGCACTAAAGAAAGAGACTTATGAGCAGCAAGACTGGATAGTTAAATTTAGTGGGCAGTAATTGCATTTCTTTTTCTTCTTTCTAAAAATTATTACCTATTTGTTCTCAATATCTGCTCTGTGTCCATTTTTAAGGGAGTTCTTGGTTCCTTTAGTTCCTACCTAATTCCCTTCCCACCACCAATGCAGCTCTTCATTTTGCCAATTGTGTGTTTCCAAGTGGCCTCTCAGTTCTCCTTCATAGAAGTCAGTATGGTCTAACCAGTCCCTAAATGGTTCACCTATATCTTTGGATATAATCCTTTTTCTGACTTTGCGTGTACTGTTCAAAGCTTGGTCAGTTATCCAGTCAAAAAGTGTTCGTTTAGTCCCTAATACAGGCCAATCCCTGATTTAGGAATTGGGAATAACCAGAGATAAGACATTTGGTCCTGCAGTGGTTCTTCAATGGATAAAGACAAGATGTGAGGTTGTTTTAGTCTATTCCTGGGTTATAAATCTGAGCTAGAAGTTACTTAAGAGATTGATTAATCTCTACTTCACAGATATTAAAACTAAGTCCCAGATTTTTAAAAGCAGTTTCCAGTTTTTATACCAATTATTTTCATCCCAACAAGTTTTTTTTTAATCCTAACAAGTTTTAAGTTTCTTAAAGATTGTGTATCCATTTTTTTTAAATAAGCAATTTTAATGTTTCATAGTTTTGTTAACTGAAGATGCCAATTAGAACTTCTAAATAGCATGAGGTGTTACTACACTAAACTGATTTCATTTCAGCAAAATTAGAAAACCTTGACATTTTGCTGAGCCTATACATTGATAGGAAAGCTAAACATAGTTTTTTTTCCATTGTAATCCCCACAATGTGTGTGTGTGTGTGTGTGTGTGTGTGTGTGTGTGTGTGTTCCTAGGAATTCAAGAAGTATGGTTTAGGAAAACTTGATAAGATGGGAGAATAAGAATGCCAAAGTCAAGACCAGAGCTCTTAGTCTTGTAGTCTACTCATATCTCTTCATACGTTATTCATTCAACAACCATTGAGACAAGCTCCACTATGGCCACTTTTATATATACTGTGATACAAAAAGCTGCAGAAGCTCCCAGAGAAGAAGGGAACCTCGCACATGTGGGCTTGTGAGTAGCAAACCATTCAAAGCAGTTGGACTAAGCATAATGAGCAGAGAGTTGGAGGAGATAGGTGAGAGATCTTGTTTTAAAAGAATGTACATAGCATCTTAAGGAGTTTGAATTTTATATCATAAGTAGTAAGAGGCCAAGGATGGCTCCAAATGAGGAAAATGACATGGTCACTTCATGGTTTCTAGAAACATCAATGTGGAATTTGTATTAGCATGGGGGAAGAGATCAGAGCAAGGAGACCAGATCAGAGTCTATCACAGTAATCCAAGCAAGAATGTATGGGGGCAAAAACAGTGGGAAGGGAGAAACAGAAGAAAATTGATATGGGAAATATTCAGCATATTAGATAGCACTAGAGAAGCAGGAAGGAGGAGTTGTAAATTGCTATAAATGTCCCATCAGTCAATTTAGCAGTAATTCCCAGTCTCCTTTTTAAGCTTAACATGTGCCCTCTCTGATGAGACCCTCTCCAAGTTGATGTCAGCTTGTTGGACCCAGAAGTAGATACCCAACTCCAAATGGGCCATATTTCCTTTCTTGGAAATCTTACAGTAAGTCATAGAAGCTAGATTATCCATTCACTGGAAAATCTTAGAGATTAACGTTGGCACCATAGAGATTCAAGGGCTAACGGCCATGTTGGGCTATAAACAAGTAGTCAAATGTAGTATCTTGAGTGGAGAATACAAATGACTCATAAAGAGAGAGGGGGAAATGAAGGACCACATCATCCCAGAGGTGGAGGAGAGAAGGGAAGGATAGGAGAAAAGGAGAGGGGGACATAGACAGAGACCTGGATAGTGCATCATAGTGTCTAAATAATAAGAAAAAAAATCATTCTTCCTCAGAAACAAGAAGATTTACTCATCCCATGAGAAGAAGGTGTTGAGCAGAATGTTATATTTCACTTTAGAGTGGTTCCAGGAGACAGAAGAAGAACCTGGTGAAGAAGACCTTAGGGAGCCCTGGGACGCTGCTACCATGAGACCAATCACGAAGCCAAGAAGCTGTGGCACCCAAGTGCTTTAGAAATGTGACAAATCAAAGTGTTGGCCTGTTTTTAAAGAAAGCAAGCCTTCCCCAGGAACAATCCACAGTCATTATATTTACATATTCATTTAGCAGGAGTAAATTGTAATGCCACAATTTGGGGGATCGAGGGTTTTCTAAAGAATGTTTGTGATGGAAGAGTAACAACAAGGCTCATTAGAGAAACATAGAAATACATATGTGCTGGCCATTGTTCCAGGTGGACACAGAGTCACAGAAATTGGCAAGACATATCCCCCAGGGAGAAGCTCCCACTCCAGAGGATGCGACAGCATAATGCTAGGTGTTACGGCCGAATTTTGGAGAAGAAGCCTTAAGAATCGGAGTAGGGATATTTGCATGAGTGAATGTGAGATGGAGAAGTGTTTTCCAAGGAGGAGGCATTTGAGTCTTACAGGAGAAGCAGAAATTGATTAGACAACTAAGTGATGGAGTACACAGTGATGGAGTTATCACACATTTCCTCTCAATGGTATTTCAAACATGTAGGCACTGATCTAAAACAAAACCTCAGCCTCATGAAAGTAGGGTCTATTTTTTTTTAATTAATGAGATCATATTTCTCTCTTTGAGTCCCAACCACACTTTTTTTCAATTTAAATTCAATTAACCAAAGCATAGTACATCATTTGTTTTTTTATATAATGTTCAATGATTCACTAGTTGGATATAACACCCAGTGAACCAATCTTAACATATCTGGTGTTATACTTTCATGTTTGGAAACCCTGTGTGAGCTTTGAGGTCCAACATACCTGCCTATAAGCTGTAATTCTGACATTTCCTAGGTGTACCATCTTGAGTGAGCTATTTCATATCCCTGTGCTTCAGTGTTCTAAAACTACCTACTTTCTCGGCTGGTTTTGAGAATTATACCATATAAAGTACATAAAGAGCTTAATGCACTTCTAGTAATACAGAAAATATTTGAAGCAAGTTATTTAAGAACAAGTTTATGCTTTACATCCCATCATCCCATGAAATCATCTCAAAAATGTAAATATTTGGACAATTGTGATTCATTCATTTATTACCTCTTTTTAAAAAATATTATAGGAAGTTAATAAAGGAAAAATTTTCCCTCTGATGTCCATTCAAACAAAACCCCTGCCCTTCACACCTCTCCAAAACTCCCTTCAAATTTTTATCCCTTATACCTGCAATTTTATTTTTATTTTAATTTATTTCATTTTATATTATTTTGTTTTGCTTTTTTACCTGCAATTTTGAATGGCTGAAATTGTAGCATACGTCTAAGTACTTGTTCTGCTTTTTTGGCTAACATTACCGACATTTTCTCTTTTGTTACATTTTCCCTTTTAATTATTGCTCAAAATTATTTAGTACTGACATATCACAGTTTATTGAATCTGCGCCCTATTGCTACCTACTTGAATTGTTTACAATCTTACACTGTTAAAAATAATAAGGTATTGCTTTCATTTATTCCATAAACATGTATTGAGCAACTACTAAGTACAAAATACTATACTGCCATGTGGGTTTAGGAAGTTTATTCTGGCAGAAATTCCAATTGCAAGAAGTTTTCAGTCCAGTAGAGTCCAGCTAGATCAGCAGATAGATAAATACATGTAGTAAGAGGAATTCCATGGGTGCTATAAGAGGTACTAAGTTACTCTTCTAGAACAAGGGATTCTGTTTGGGATTCTAATTCAGGATTAGTTGGAGTAACACACAGGGGGATTAAGCTGGAATATTTAGTGCAGATCATATAAGGTCATGAACTCAGAGTTAGAGACCCTGATTGATGGGTTACCATCCATTGAGGTAGCATGGAATAATGGTTAGAAGAGCACAGATCCAACAATAAAAAGTCTGTTAAATAAATCATCATATGTACAAATAATGGAGTACTGTGAAGCAATTATAAAAAGTGGTTGAAGAACTTGAAAGTAATTTATAATGTTCTCCACATAGAAAAGTAAGGTTGTAAAGCAATACATCCAGTCCAGTATGATCCCAATTTTGTGTCAGAAAAACAAAACATACAAAAAAAAAAAAAAAAAGTTGGAAATATTTGCTCAGATTTCTTTGTGGTTATTTCAGAGTATAGGGATTATGAGATTATGAGTGATTTCATTTTCTACCTTGTGCTTTGCTTTCTTTTTCTTTTTTTCATTTTTAAATTGAGCACTTAATATATCCCTAATAATGCGGCATTTGAATTGTTTCCAATTTCCATTACTATAAGTAATGGTTTAATGAACAGCCTTGTACATAAATATTTGTATGGGTCTCAGTTAATTCGTGTAAGTGGAATTTGGGGGTCAAGTGGTATGCTCGCAGGATATATATTACTTAGGTATCTAAATTTTTGACTTAAAAAAAAAAAAGCGTGGGCTCTAGAGTCAGTCTATGTATGTTTGAACATGAACTCCACCACTCTCTAGAATATAATCCCAAGCAAGTTATGCTATTTTCGTGTGCCTTGCCCCACTCTTTTTAAAATGAGGACGTTAACTACCTTCCTCATGGGTTGCTATGAAGATTGGATGCATTGACTCCTATAAAGGCTTACAACAGAGCCCAGCCCATAGTGAGTGCTTATTAATACATGTTAGAAACCATGAATTTTTATTGTTTGGGTTTTTTTTTTAATTTTTTAAATTTTATTTTTTTATTATGTTATATTAGTCACCATACAGTACGTCATTAGTTTTTGATGTAGTGTTCCAAGTTTCACTGTTTGCATGTAACACCCAATTTTTGTTGTTGATAATAGAATAAAAGTTTTTGTTTTCGTTTCCCTGCATTTTTGTCATTTAATGTGTTCTGTTATGACAGTATCTCACTTAATTAGTTAATCCTTTAATTAATCCATCCTCCAATTAATCTTTTGCTCTCACAATTTCTTCTTATTGCCCATTTAGAAAAACACTCTTTAAGGATAAAACTCAGGTCATGGGATATGAACTTTTTCTTTTTTTTTTTTTTTTTTTTTGCTCTTGATATGAAAGCTTACCTGTAAATGTTCTTTAAACTACTCAATCACTAGTCACAATAATTTTTGCATGGAAGTTAGTTAGAACGTAGTTCTACAGTGTCAAAATCGATTTTGAAAGAACAGTGGGATCCCTAAAGGATTCCAAGCTTCCC
Source organism: Nasua narica (assembly GCA_028533885.1). NCBI lineage: Eukaryota > Metazoa > Chordata > Mammalia > Carnivora > Procyonidae > Nasua > Nasua narica. Next base: position 157,744,382 of record CM052798.1, on the reverse strand, counting down.
TTTTCAAGGGAATATTACAGCTGGTGCAAGCGTTTGTTCCCAACATTTCCCTCTGGGGCCTCACAGAGATACCAGATGAAAGCAAAGGAAACAGGTCTTTTTTACAAAGTGGAAGGTGCTCCCGTCAGAAGCAATTACTTACCACCCAAGAAATTTTTTTGGTTTTTGTAGAACATAATCCTATCACATGAAATATTCTGTTAAACAAAGCCTTACTTGCAAGATGAGACTCCTTTAGAATTGGGAAGCATTCTGTGTGGTAGCAGAAGAAATGAGTCCTTCCCAGAATTCTTTTCATTTTCTCCCCATATATCTGTAACTGATTAAGAATAGGAGTGACTCACAGCAAGGAACTGAGGACTGGAAATCAGGATAGCTAGATTTTAGACTCACACCACCACTAATCACCTGGATGACCTTGCACTAATGGTTACAATGTAACTTCTCTGAACTTCAACTTTCTATCTGTAGAAATGAGGCATAGAATCAGCTGATGTCCAAGGTTCGGTTTGGTCCAAACATTCCAACACACTTTTCCTTTTTTGTTGTTTCTTTTTAGACTTGGCTCAGAGTTAGGAATGCAGAAAGCAGTCACTAAATATTACAACAGAATTCCCCTTAACACTTAAAGGGAGAGGGTGAAATTCATGTGCTAACATTTTCTTCCTTAACACCAACCTGTATTTATAAGGTACCTACCCAGTGTGGATACTGTTACATGGTGGAGACACATTAGGAGCAAAATAGAAACAGTCTCTGTTCTTTGAGGTTTATAGCAGATCAGATAATGACACAAGAGATGATAATTAAGTTTGATAGGTACTGTAACCTCAGGGGTAGACAGCTTTGAGAGGCTGTAATTTTAAAGCTGGACCAACAGTAGAGGAGACACTGATGTATCAGTTCCCTTAGACAATCGTCCCTGGCCATTCTCAATAACCTTAGTTCAGGCTAAGGAGGTGTTCCTCCTTGGGGCTCCCATGGCACCCTATGCTTCCTGCCATCTGATCCATTAAAATATTGTGTTGAAAATATATGCACATATGTGTCTATCCCATCAGACTGCACCATCTTCAAGAAGAAGGGCCATTTCAATTTTATTTTGTACCTCCACCTACAACCCCTACCTTAGCACACAACACAGATCTTGATATCTAGTTGGGACACAGAAGATATTTGTTGAATAGACATAAGACCTAATCCCTTTATAATTTGAGAAGAGCAGTGACAGGTGGTGAACTCAGGATATAATCAGAGTTCAATCAGCCCAAGGGTCAAGGTCCACCTCTGGCCAACCAAGTACTGTCTTAACTTAGAGAATATCCAAATACAGGCAATTCTTTGGTTACCTTCGTTCTCATGTAGCGTTTTCTTCTATGGCCCATATATCTTCAATTTCCTCCCTTAAAAAGCCCCCATTAGAGCATGAAAGCTCAAAGGGATGATGTTGGCCAAGCCCCTCGATCTCTGCAAGAATGTGAACATATATACACAGAGAATAGCTTGGCATTCCTCTAGCTTTTTCTTGTCAATATTGAGATCTTATCAACATGTGATCAACAAGTGGTCCCACCCATTTTGGATACAGGTTTCTAACAAACATCTCTGTGCTGATGCCTGAGGCAAACAAGCAGTGTCTTGACCAAGTTCTGCAGTTCTGCCACCAGGCCATCTTCTTCCAACTTGACTCAGAGGAAAATCATTCTGCGTTTCCAGCTAGCTTCATGTCTGGGGATCTGCAGGTCAGTCGCCAGCTCCCAACTCTGCTTCTTCCATCACCTGGCCCGGTTCTAGCCTTCCTGCTTTTACTTCTTCAGTCCTTCCTTGCTCTTGCTAAGCTGGTCTCTTTGCCTTCTCTGAAAACCCAGCTTTCTTCCACCATCTTGCCTTTGCACAAAATGAACTCTGGCACCAATACTCCCCCCACTTCCCAAACCATCTGCACATATTTAAATCTTTCCCATTTTCAAGGTCCAAGTCACATAGCAAATCCTCCAAAATGTCTTTTCTGAATGCTTCAGCTTAATATAGTTTCTCCCTCCTCTGAGCTTTATATGGAACCCTCTATTTATACATATTCTTCTTATAACTTCCTGCCTGGTGTTCTGGGAGTTCACGGACTAGCCTTATCTTCCCTGCTAGCTGCAAGTTCCCCGAAGGATGATTCATTGCTATATTCTCAGCACCCAGTACATAGAAGGTACTCGGCACACTGGAGACTGTGGCATGGATCGGTAGTCCCTCACTTGGATTTCTCATTCTTCACAATAATAGATGAATCTGGTATTTGCAAGGAGTGAAGGAGAACAGATAGGCTTGGTTGCCTTAGAACTGCCCCAAAGTGCATGCATCCTTTGCTCTCTGTGGTCTGTCCCAAGATAGGCTGATTCTTGGGTGGAAAACATTCGATTCCAAGAAAACAGTGTAAGCAAAGGCCTAGAGAAGTGACCAAGCATGGACTCTTCTGTAAACTGTAGAGTGACTTCAATTTAGAGCCTATAATAGGAGAAGATACATAACTAGAAAGATAGAGAAATCTTCATGGCAGAGACACTCGCCCACCCAGTGAGGGGACTGGAACTTTATCATGCAACCGCTAAGGAAAGTCACCAAAGGATGATATGCTTGTGAGTTCCTGAAAGTTGACCCTGGATCCAGCATAAATTAGAGACTAGGAAGGGGCAGGGCGACCAGCTAAAGGATGTTCATTGTGATTCATTGACTGTATGATTCTTTTTGACTTACCCTGGGGTAAAAGAAAGAGAAATGGCAAATTTGTACAGTATACAAACACCTTTTTTACAATTAAAAAAAAAACTGCAAAAATCAGATGAGCTAAGTATTCACAGAAGCCTTCAAACACCAAGGCAACACGCAAATGTAAGCTCCTCATCCCCCCAGGCTAAGGGAAGAATGCAGCCTCCAATGAAGTACTGTTTTGAGACACATCATATTTATTCATTTTATTCACACAGTGACTTACACCTATTTTTACATGAAACATCCATTGTTCCCCAGAACATGAGGAGGAGAAGGGTGCTCGAGAAGCTTGCTGAGCGGAAGGAGAGGAGCAAGTTACAGATCGTTAAATTCAAAAGTGTATTTTAAAGTAAAACTCCAAAGCATTTTTTTTTCTTTTTTTGATTTAACTCTTCACACTTATGTTTCTTTCGGGTAAATTTTCATTCATTTCTGTCCTGGGATTAGTGGCCAAACCCAAAGTAAATAACTAGTATTTGCTGAAGAAGGTATTCCCCTCCATCTTGGTTCCCTTTTTCTTCTGTTTTGGATATTCTGTTTTCCTGTGTCTGCCATTTTAAAAGTTCTAAAAATAATATGTAAAGAGAGCTGATCACTAAAGAGAAATCCGAGGTGAGCAAGGAACTCAAAATCAGTACCTTGAACTTTTGCAGTTCTTCTTTCTTCACTGAAGTACACTGGATGACGATCCATGTAGCAGAAATTCCTGTCCACATATCTGGTCAAGAACTTTGATTTACATACCATTATCTACAGAATCGAGTCTAATTTCCTCTGCCGGGCATTCAGAACCCTCATGGGTTTGATCCCAAACAACTTTTCAGCTACATCTTTCCCTGCTTCCCCACATTCTGGTCTCCTCAAGATTCTCCAAAACACTATCTTCATCCTGTGATGATGCTGTCTTTCACCCCATGTGTCCATCCATCGAGATCTTCGAACACCTAATGCCACACTGAGATGTCACTTCTTTGAGAAGAGGGAATATATCTCAGTCATCCCCACTTGTCTTACAGTGATTAGCCCACTAGCTGCACCCAGTAGGTCCTTGATATTGGCTTGTTTGCTGTTATGTTCCAATCCAATCCATCTACTTGTTCTTACCTGGATCTCTTGTGACTAGATAGGGGTTGGGCCTTTGCAGAAGAGCAGGGAAAGGAACAAAGGCTTATGTGTTATGCACTCCTCAGGTTCATTCATTCATTATCTGTCATTTAGTAAGCACCTACAATGTGCTAGGCACTGTGCTGAGAACTTCATATGTATGATCACTCTGTCATTTACATTTCAATGAGATAGATACTATTACTAGCTTTATTAGTCAAAAAGGGAAACTCAGGCTCAGAGAGGTGGTGCAATTTGCCAAAGATCACCCAGCTAATTTGCGTCTTTTTTTTTAAGATTTTAATTATTTATTTATTTATTTATGTATTTATTTGACAGAGAGAAAGAGATCACAAGTAGGCAGAGAGGCAGGCAGAGAGAGAGAGGGGGAAGCAGGCTCCCCGCTGAGCAGAGAGCCTGATGTGGGGCTCGATCCCAGGACCCTGAGATCATGACCTGAGCCAAAGGCAGAGGCTTTAACCCACTGAGTCACCCAGGCGCCCCTAATTTGTGTCTTATCATAGAACAAAACATATGGTCTTTCCATTATATGTCATTGCCCTAAGACAAAGCCCCTGACACAAAGGAGCTCACAGACTTGAAGGAGATTTGTGTTTTATAGTCTGTTCACTAATAGATTCATCCATTTTATCCAAAAATATCACATCAGGCATCAGGAACACAGCAGTGAAGAGCAGGCAGTGGTCGATGGGGAAAGGGGAAACCATGAAATCCAAGAAAACCCAAGAAACCAAAAAACTCATTCAAAAAAATAAAACAAAAGGGAGTGGCTGAGTGGCTCAGTGGGTTAAAGCCTCTGCTTTCGGCTCAGGTCATGATCTCAGGGTCCTGGGATCAAGCCCCACATCAGGCTCTCTGCTCATCAGGGAGCCTTCTTCCCCCCCCCCCTCTCTGCCTGCCTCTGCCTACTTGTGATCTCTCTCTATCAAATAAATAAATAAAATCTTTAAAAAAATATATAAAACAAAAGAAGTGCATGTAACTTATTCACATACTTTTTTTTAATTGTCAAATGGGGAACTCTACAAACCTGGGTGGGGTTTTCAACATGATTGGTCTAGCTGAAACAGAGGGGGAAGTGAAAGTCAGAGAAGGGAATGGAACATTGATTTGGGGTGCTAAACCTATACTATCACCAATGTCCTGTTTTGTTTTTCAAACTCCTTAAGATATGTGTTCAAAGAGGAAATAGCCGACAATTTGCTGGGTAGCCATGAGATTGTATTGCTCAGGTCTCCTGAGATGGAAGCATAGTTGACTGAATGTCCCAGCTGTTGGATCTGCTACTGTGTTCATGCCAAGGACACACCTCCCATGGGCTACTTGCTGCCCATGACTGAGCATGACAAGGTTTCAAGTCCAGACCCATTTCTTCGACGCATGGGCAATATGGGCTCTGTCCAAATACTGAATCTTAGAAAAGTTCTTCCATCTCAGAATTTTCTGCTGGTCCTTTCCTTCCTCCTCTCCTTTCACAGGTGTGAGACCTGCATCGGGTTCTGAAGGTGCTCCCTGCTTCCTCCTACTTCCTCCCTCTTTCTCTTCACAGGTGTTTCCTCCAGTGACTGCCTTGAGCATCTAACCCTGTCTTAGTGTGTGCTTCTCCGAAGACCCAAACTTCTACACTAGTTCATCCAGAGTCCCAGGTGCTCAAGTCAGAAATATTTTTAAACATATCCCTTTAATTAGTTTGAGTTGACTGGAGAGTTGGAAAGCACTGGTCATAGAAGAACAATTGTTCTCATGCTCCTTGACCAAAGAGTTTTCTAGCATCTGCAAGAACTCTCCTCTCAGACCATCATAAGTAACCATAATAATAATTACAATGAAATCATTTCATCTTTTATTCTGCAATAACCAGTTAAAGGCTATGGGTGGGTATTTAAATGCTCATGTTAGAGATTAAGAGGCCCAGAATAATGAGCAGCTTGCCTAAAGTGACGATGTCTTAGTGGGTGGACAGGCCTGGTGAAGACTGACTTTGCCCAGCTCCTGAACTACCCTCCTCTCCATGCTGCCACGTGACATACTCCTGGTTTCACATCCAACTGCAGGAGAGAATCAATTTAGAATCGACTCAATCCGAAGGGGCCATTTTGGGTGACACGATCAGTCAATTTGACCCAAAGAACTTCATCTCTGCAAAATAAACATCAGATCCTACAGATATTTTTTAACCACCCCTAAGTGACCAGTTTGAGTCCTTTTTGGCCACGTGAGGCCCCCTCAGGCACTAAAGGTAATCCCGTTGCCCACCACCATGCCAAGAATACACACAGTGCCCCACAACTATTGGCTGGCTGCTGTTGGGTGGACTGACTTTGGGTTTTCCCAAATGGCCTCATCTTTTCTCAAAGATGACAACCCCAGATGTCTTTGTAAAGAAGGGCTCATTTCCGTGGCAAACCGATGACTCCAGTATGTGGGAACAGCAAGTATAGATAGCATTTGTTGCACCCTTTCTTTGTTGTGGTCACTGCGCCAGAATCACCTTCAATTATTGTCCCATTTTGTAGATGAGAAAATTGAGGCTTCGATGTAGTAAGTAACTTGCCCAGTATGTCATAGCTAGTAAGTGATAGACATCAGATTCCATTCAGATTAGACAATTACTCATCCTTCTATCTCCTTCCCAGGGATACTCCGGGATTGAGCATGAAGTCCCCACTTTGGTCCAACAGTGTCGGGTAACTAAGACTGAGATCATGAATAACCCAGGATAGTCACTTACTTAAAGAAATATTTCCAAGTGCTTCGTTCAACCTAGATTAACAAGGCGTTACCTAGAAAAGGTGTTTAGACCTTTCGAGCTGTGAGCTAAGTGGAAGGGGTTTATAATTATCTCATTAGATGCTCAATAACAAATGCTTCCAAGACGCCTGGTGCATACCAAACCATATCTCTTCAATATTTTCCAGAGATCCCTGTTATTTTGTTGACATTCTAATAAAGGAGTTTTAAAACTCATAGAAAACCACCCAGGGAGAGGGAATGGACTAGCTTGGTTTCCCATCTCGGCTATGCACACGGTCCCTGAGTGCACCAGCCTCACCTACCTGTCTTCTCCTTGACCGCACTGACCAACCCACACCGAAAGCTAAAAATGGACAGTGTGATAGGCCATATTCACTTCTTACTGTGTTATCAAATTTAGGAAGCATCATCTGCAGATAGAAAGAATAGTTCCAGGACTGCCTACATCAGAGTCAAAAGAAATGAGGAAACCAAAAGAATAAATAGGGAAAGAGGCAAGGAGAAGGATATTCTAGTCATTATTTATCCACACATTACTTTACTTATTCCCCAATAAATATATATATTGAATGCTTATTTGAGGTCAGACACTGGGTTAGGAACTGGTAAACCAACCAGACATAAGAAGGAAATGACAAAATAAGTATGGCAGACCCAGGCCCCCTCCCCCATGTGCCATGCCTCCTCTTTCCTTGTTCAGCCCCAGGGATGAATCATGACTTCTCAGCCAATCACAGTTACCACACTCCCTTTGGGAGCAACACATTTCTGATCAATGACACATAAAAAGCTTCTTGGGTGGATTTCCTTCCCCAGCACAAAGCAAGTGCATAAGGAGGAGGCCCTTTCTGCAGTCTACTTTCTTTCATTTTGTCTAAAACAATGCCAAGAGGACATGATGCTTAAAGCGGAGGCAGCTATTTTGCCACCATGAGGATAGTCATTGCCGAAAAACACGTGCCTGGGTCTTTGATCGCACATCAAAAGGTGGCATGCAGCAGAATCCAGCCAACATGTGATCAGCTCAGGTAGGCTTAACCCTTGGTAGGATTTGTGGAGTATCATGTTTTATTAATAATTACAATTAAGAAAGATGGAAGTGTATGGCATCCATTTATTCCAGCTCTATTTTGTACGAGGTAGTGGGCAACGTGCTTTTCACATCTTTTCTCATCAGCATAAGAGAGGCAAACTGATGCCCGCAGGGGTAAGATGAGGCAGCCACTTCCTATCTACTCAAACCAGCTGCAATTTTTAAATCTCTAGACTCCATTCCTTCTTCTTCTGTTAAAAGCACCTCAACTTTGCAATGGGTGGTTCTCGATAAAGCATCAGCTGTGCTGTTTTGGTCTTCTCTCACATACCTGACACATAGCAAGGCCTAAAAACTACTAATATTTTCCCTAAAGCACACTTGTCTTGTTCTTTTGATCCCATTTTAAATATATATATATTTATAAAATATGCTCTTCTCCCAAGGCTTGACCAAATTAAAAAAAAAAAATCTTTATCTTTAATATTGTTTGCAGGAAACCACTTATTCTAAAAAGATTTACCATAGAAGTACAGTTCTTCTTAGGAGACCAGCAAAGTTACAGTGTTCCAAATTTCCATTTTTCTCACCATAGACTAGCTTCATGTATGTAGAGAAGGTGCACTAGTCCCAGTTAACAAAAAGTTGGAGGAAAATATGCAGGAGGGCTCTCACCACTCACACTTGTTAGAGAGGTATTATAAACAAACACAAATTCTGAGAATAAGATTTCCTTGAATGTACCCTGTCATTGCCAGGAAAATATTGTTTATCTTTAACAGTGAAAAGAAAGGAAGGAATAAGCCTTGCTTAGAAAGTTCGGGAATATTTGCCTGTTGATGTGACCTAGCACAACTCTTTAGATTCATGCTGCTCGGGCCGTATAGTACAGGGGTCAGCAAACTACAACCTGGGGGCCAAATCTGGCCTGTCGCCCGTTTTTGTAAGTAAAGTTTTTTTGGAACACAGCCACACCCGTTTGTTTACACATTATCTATGGTTGTTTGCACGCTACAATGGCAGAGTTGAGTCTGTGACAGGGATCATTTCTACCACAAAGCCTAAAATATTTGCTGTCTGGCCATTTTTAGGAAAAGATTATAGGGTCCTAGTCTAGCATAATAATATTAGCAATTATTATCAGTTATTGAACAATTACATTTATCACCACTTTTGGTTCTCAGGACCTGTGGAGTAGATACCTAGTCCTATTTTTCCAAAAAGGAAGGAAAATGAAGCCTAGGAGGTTTTAGTAACTTGCCCAAAGCAACAGAGACAGAGCAGGGATTCAGACTCAGGCAACACATTCATTTATGAGTAATGGTTGGTCGGCTACTATGTGCAGGCCATGCACTAAGTACAGGTGACATAGGGGTAAACAACACTGATTAATCTTTGTCTCATGGAACTTAAGGTGGATGGAAAGAAATTGCTGTTAAACAGATAACCACACAAATGCATATATTATATATGATGACCAGTTGTGCTTGAAAAAACTGTGAGACAAAAGAATAAAGCACTCAAGTGAAAAAAACAGGTGGTCAAGTTTAGGTGGGAAGGGAGGGTCCCTTAGGCTGGGTTCTCAAGACAGAAAAGCCTGCAGTGAATCTCACTTGCTAATGCTTTACTGGGAGGGGCAGTCTGGGACAGCAGGAGGAAAGGACAAGGGGAAGTGAAGGAACGAGGGAAAGCACATGCAAGGTGGTACTTTACCAAGCTGGCACCAGCCTTGCAAGAAAACACAGCTGATGGTTTAGATAGATGAGCCATCTGCGACAACTGTGACTTGGAGAGTCCATCCAGAAGAAGGAACAGAGAGAGATTTATCTGCTGGCTCCTTCCCATCTCCTGTTTTCCCTGAGGGGAGCTGAGACAGCCTGAGGTGTTAGGAGGTCAAGAGATACATAGAAGATTGGGTTCTCCATCAAGCAAGTCGCCACAGCAAAGAAGGTCAGATTAAGCTGAAAAAATCTAGAAGGCCCAAAAGAGTCCATCATGGATCCTTTTGGAGGAAGTGATGTTTCTACTGAAACCTGATAAATTGAGTGAATGAATGGAAAGAAACTTAATTCAGGTTAAGGAGAAAGGAAGTGCAAAGGCCCTGAGACAGGAGAGATATTGGCATAGTTGAGAAATTAAAGAAGTCTTGGGACTCAAGAGTTACATTTCACAGGTCCATAACCCTGCTCCACTATTTACTATCTGTATAACCTAGGAAAGTTTCTGAAAGTCTCTGAGCTATTTCTTCACCTATAAAAAGGAGATGATAATTGTCCCCATCTCAAAGAGTCATTGTAGGGTTAAACAGTATCACGCATGTAAGCGCTTAACACAGTGTTTGGCTCATAAAAGGAAAACGATAATATTGGTCATTATTTATTATTATTATCACTGTTGTTATTACTTTGACCTATGGAATTAAAATAGCTGGGCCCTTTAATTGCATGGTTTTAACAAAAACCCTGTGACAACCTGCATTACAGATCAGTCTTCTGCAGAAGGATTATGCTTCCACACCCTTGCCACACTCTCTACTGGGCCAGTAAATCTTCCTACTCTACTGTCAGATTTGGCTCAGGGAAAATGTTTTGGCCAGTGGGCTGTGAACCACATCCCTTCAAAAGTCTAAGGCGATGGCGTACCTGAAGTTAGTCTCTTGCACTCCCGCTTTCTGTCAGTACAGCACTCTGCCCATAGGACTTGCTCCTCACGCAATCACAGACCAAGAAGACCTATGGAATTGACCCTCAGTCAACCCACATCCTGGAGTACAATTGCTGGGCTGCAGGCATCCATCCTGTGCCATAAATGGAAAATAAATTTTCATTATTATAAGCCACTGAGATCTGGGGCAGGGGCTCTTTGTTATGCAGCAAAACTGATAGATACACTCTCTAGTGATTCGTTTACAATGAAATTATGGAAATATAAAACACCGAGGCCCTGATCTCGGCTCTTAAGGGAGCTTCTTTTTTTTCAGGGACAGATACCTGTGACTTCGGGAGACACAAGTGGGAATTGAGGTGGAGTATGAAAGATGGCAGTGTCAGAGAACTGGTTCCCTAGCTGATGTTAAGAAATACCCAAAGCTAACATGAAGGCATTCGCTCAAATCTCTCCATGCTCTGTGTAAGAAGGGCAATCGTTTCTTGGCCTTAACACACACCCACCTTCTGCATGTTCCATCTGGATGTTTTCTGTTCCCTTCCAGGCATCTCGAGATGTGCATTTTCATTTTCTGCTGATAGCAGAGGTGGGGGGTGGGGAGTGTTGATAAAATCCTAATTCTCAGGGTGTTTTTCTCCAGACCTCACCTGGCCCTTATCCCACAGGTGATCCCAAAACAACTCCAAGCCCTGGAATATCCTCATAGATCACCTTTGCTCCATGCTATTCTCTAAGAACTCTGTTAATAACAACATTCATATTTATACAATTTTGATGAAATACATATTTGAAATGAGACCTTTCTTTACTCTTACCAATACCTGCTGTCCCCTCACATAGTGGTTAAAAGGGCAAATTCTGCCATCAGAATGCTTGCATTTAAATCCACTTGCAAGCTGTGTGACCCTGGACAAGTTACCCAACCTCTCTGTGCCTGCATTTTCTCATGTGTAAATGGGGATCATAAGAGTAGCTCTATTGGGGTTTTTCTGAGCATTATTTGAGTAAGTACACATATGGCACTGAGATGGGTACCTGACATATAGCAAAATGCTCAAACAAATGTTAGCTTTTCTCTGTTTTTATGAAAGTGCTCAAGTATCTTGGTCACACGGGCAGAGACGATGAAAGATTACAAATTCCAACCTCTTCTAAATGCGAGGGATGCTCTGGGTCCCAGCCCTTGGCCACACCTCTCAGGATGCACTGCTGGGTTAGCCCTCACTCCATTGTTCTGGTCTAGGCTGTGGGTGTTCTTACTGGCAGAAAATGAGCTGCAGCTGAGGACTGGAATGGGCTAGCATAGCAATGTCCAGGGAACCAGAGGAAGGAGGGGAGGGCGGGGTGGGAAGCGAGGGCCTGCAGGCCTGAGGACCTGAATGCCATTCTGAGTGGGGTTGGGGCTGCACTGAGGGGTGGGAGGACCCTGGACAGGGGAATCACTCAGGACATTTCAAAGAGAAATTATTTATTTCATCATGCATTATTCACAGGAAAAATGGAGGTGACCCATTGATAACAACCTCAGCCTCCCCTATGTCCTCTCAAACAATTCCTCTCTGGCCCAGACTTGCAGGTCGTCCTGGCATTAACCATCATCCCTAGAAAGTAACTTCATGGGGAATTATGTCCACACTCCCAACTCTGGTGCACATTTATTGGGCGCCTCCTACACAAGCTGGGCAATCTGCTAAGAGTTTTATATACATTAATTCCCTTAAAACTTCCCTCAAATACAGTGAGGCCAGAATTGTAAAGACCCTCATTTTGTAGGTGACGATCCAGTCTCTGGGAGGCTGAATAAACTGCATAGGGTCACTAGCAAAGCCAGGAATCAAACTCAAGTTCAGTTGTGCTGCACTGTGTGGCTGGTCCCACTCTAGAGCATTTGCCGTCCAGTACGTGGTGACAATGATGACCAAGATGAGGAGACCGTTGTGGGTTTCCACAACATAATGTCTCCCTGTCTCCTCTCTGTCCCTTTCAGAATCCCTCACCTGTATTTTCTCCCTCCTGGGACCAATAGCCTGCTGTCCTTTTTATCCTCCCTTATCTTCGTCAGAAGGTTGTAGCCATTACCAAGTAGAGTTTCTCACAATTTAGAGGGAATCTCTAAAACATTATGATTCAGCATGCTCTAGGGGAGATGCAGACGTAGCATGCTCCAGAAGGAGTCAGGACCTGGGCTCTGAGTCCATCTCCTGTCACCAGTTACATGGCCTTGGCCCAGTCACCTGACTTCAGTGAGCCTTCGTGGATAAATGATACATGTCCTACAAACACGTTGTATTCTTGGAAGGTGGCTGTGATGTCACCCTTTCCCACCTTTTCTTTCCAACAACTCCTCTCTCTGGAGAGATTCTGCTTCTGCTCTACTCCCCCAGGTGTGGTCCACAAACCAAAACAACAGCACGTTCTGGAAAGCCGTCTTCCCTAGACCAGGCTCACCTGGTGACCACAGTGCTCTGTGTACATCCCTTCTCCCTTAGAGAACAGCAGCAGAGCACAGTCTGGCTGTCCTCAGACATGAGCGTGTATCAGGATACCCGGGAGGCTGCTACCACCCGGTCGTCGGGGCCTGACCTCCAGAGTTTCTGATTCAGTATCCCTAATAGGTTGCTGGTTGATATCAATGCTGGTCTTAGGACCACTGGGAGAATATTTTACAAGTATTTACAAAGGCAGGATTAAGTGCTCAAATTACCTCTTGTCAATTCCCAGCTCTTCTGCTTTCCCCTGTGCAAACTTGGACAAGTCAGTTTCTGTGAGCCTCAGTCTCCTCATCTGTAATGGACATGAAAACGACATGTACCTCATAAGGTTATTGCAAGGAAAGGTGAGCTCCTGCTGAGAGCCTCAGGCATTCTGTCCTGCACTTAGTAAGTGCTCTGTGAGTTCTTAAAATTCAAGGAGTTCTAAAGCCCTTGGTGTCATTTAACCTGTATCTCTGCCGCCGGCCCCAGAAACAATATCTATTGTTACTACTGATTGCGGCCCTGTTCTGGGAGCTACCTAGAAATGAAGGCAAGCTTCAGAGCAAACCAGTAATTAGATAATGACAAAGAGTCAAACACATTGAATCACCAGGCTGGTGGCTGGGAAAAGGTCAGATTTCTCAGATTCAGGCTATAGGGAAAAAGCTCAGGACATATCATCAAAAGCTCAGAATTTGTGGAGCGCCTGGGTGGCTCAGTCAGTCCGGGATCTGCTTTTGGCCCAGGTCATGATCCCAGGGTCCTGGGAGCTTCTCCCTCCCTCTCTGCCTGCCCCTCCCCCCATTTATGCACGCGCTCTCTCTCTCTCTCTCTCTCTCTTAAATAAATAAATAAATAAATAAACAAACTCGGAATTTGGATCCAGGCCCTACTAGGTTTTGTTTGGGTAATCTTAGACACGTTCAGTGCAATCTCTGAGACTGTTTCCTCATCTATTCAATGGGGACGATAATGTTTACCACAAACCGAGAGAGCCTCCAGTTTGTTTTGTAGGCCGCTTCTCCTAGTTGTGAGAAACCCAGCAGCTACCTAAATATTTGTGTCCCTTCCTGTTCCCAGCAATTCCGGGGCCACCGTTGATAACGGGAGCCCAGCCCGCACTCCCCGCCCGCCTGGTCGTACCGCCATCTGGACGCTTACTTGCGGACCCTCGTTTCTGAGAAAGGCCAGAACATTCCACTCAATCAGCTTTCCCTGGCCTCAGCCCACCCGTGTTTCTGGGGAACACCACTGGCCTATGTACCCAACTACAAGTCATCCCCAAAAAGTCATGTTCAGCCAAGGCTAGGAACAGTCACGGTCAGCTACATCCATAAACCCCTCAAGAGACAAGATTCATAATAATGTGCTCATTTTCCTTCCTCTTCTCTTCCCTCCAAGAAGTCAGTTTTACTAGTCACTGGACATGCTTTGAAAGACCTCAGAAAATCCCACAGGAAAGCACCAAAGATTGCTTTTATCATTTGTTCCATTCCTCCTGTTTGCTTAGTAATCCTGGTAAACAACTTTGTGCAAACAGAAACCTTTCTCATTCTAGGGAGTTCTTGCCTGGGGCACTGTTGCCTCCATCTTAAGCTTTGGGGGTAGGTGGAAAAAGTACTTTGTATTTAAACTTCCTGATAAGTGCCTATGTAACAAACAGGAAAGAACACCCACTGGCCATTTAGTTATTCATCCGGCCCCCTTGAGGGGGTTGGATAGGAGTGGCTTTCTAGGTTTCCCTACGGATGCTCTATTTTTTATTACCGTTATTAATACCATCATCTTTGTCATCAGCATCATCAGAGGCTTGGGCCACAAACACGAGTTGTATTTGTAGAGTGTGAGTTAGTCCAGGGGATCAAAGGCCTGAGCCCAAGTTCACCTGGTTAGTCATTGGCAAAGCCCCAGAGGAAAAGAGAACCTGGCAGTGTTTGGGTCCCGAGGGGGCCTCAGCAGAGCTTGCCGACCTGGTCGGAGCCAGGCATTCTGAGCCAGACTACACCTTACAGAGACCCAGAATTTTCCCAGTTTCGAGTTTTTGCACTGCCCCACTGACCCTCACTGTATTACCACAGCCAGTGGCATTCAGTGACCCTGGGTGGGGCACCCTGTCCTCACCGTGAGTTGAGAGGATTATAAATCCTTCAGCTACAGTTTCCTAACCTTCTCTCTGCAGGCTCTCTTCCCTCCCTAGTCTTTTCACGCCATCCTTGCTCTCTACGTTCTCTGTCTGTGCGGTCTGGGCACCCGACTTTCCTTCTCTGTTTCCCTGCCCGCACAGATTAGCACTCTCTACAGCCTTAGTTCCAATTATTTCTTTGTTTGGTTTGATTTCCAGCCAACGGCCAGCAACTCCCTGGGTTTTACTCCCAGTTGCTCAAATAAATAAACAAATGTTAATTTGCTGCTCTTTGATTACAATTAAGTGCAGAGATGGGGTAACCGGAAACACTCATGTTTGTCTAGGTGTCCCCCCCCCCCCCCCGGGAGCATCGTGATGGCACTGGGATTTGGTTGGGTTTGGTTTAGTGGGAGAAGAGGATGCCCCTTCTTTGAGGTCCGTTTTCTCATTGGATTCTCTCAATGGCCTGGCACAGTGGACAGGACGGGCACTATTACCTGCATGTTGCAGATGAAGGAACGAGGCTCAGAAAGATGAAATAAGTTGCCCGGAGACACACAACTCAGAAGCAGCTCCCTGCCGCTGAAACTTGACCTGACTCCCGGTTCAGCAAAGCTGTCGTGGGTGGCTCTGTCCCCCATGGGCTCATCCTGTAGGTTAATAATAACACTTTATATGATATAGTTTCACAGACATTTTCTGGGCTCTCCACAGTGCGTTCTACGGCGCAGCAGTTGCATGAAACACTAGGAGAAAAAAATTCTGCGGTCAAGTACGTCTGCCATATGCTATGTACTATGGTCTATTCTTGGAGAGCTCGTCTGTTGATTAGAACATGAAAGTCCCTGAGAAGTTCTGCTGTAAAAGATTTGGACAAATTTACGACCCAGAATTGTCTGAACGTATTTGATCCTGGGGAGGCCAGCGTGGAAGCAGGGAGATCATGTCCGAGCAATACAGGCAGGAGACAGGGGCGTTTGGACAAAGACAGACGGCACCAAGGCGGGGAGACATGGGTAGATTCTGGACATAGTGCAGACGCAGAGCTAACCAGATTTGCTGCCAGAGAGGATGTAGAGCGTAAGCAAGTAAGAGGAAGCCGGGATGGCTCAGGGATGTTCCATCTGAGCTACTGGATGAGTAAAATGGCTGCTTCCTTAGAGACGTTCTCCCTGGATTAAGAGCTTCACCCTATCACTGTAGCTTCTTCCTTCAGCATCCGACCCCCAGGCTTCAGAGATTGCAGTTTTCTGTTTCTCTATCGATGAGTTCACTGCCAACGGTGGAGCTCATCATTTTTTTTTTTTTCCTTACTACTGAATCTCCAGGGTCTGGCACATTGTAGTCAATAAACCTTTGCTAAGTAAATGAATGAACAGAGACGAGCATGCGGTAGTTGCTTAACAAATTGTTGCTCCTATACTGTTAACCAACCCAGTAAGCAGGCCTTATGAATATAACTAGTTGATCAGTATGAGAGGGGTGGTTGGAGGGAGGTGGGAGGGGCATGACTACTAACTGGTTGGAGGACCGGGTTTTAATCTGAGCCCCGTCCTTCTATCTCTCGACTTGGGCAAGCCCCTTCCTCTCTCTGGGCCCGGTTCCTCGGATCCTATTCAACAAGCGGTAGGATCACAGAATTTCCAGCAACCTGCACCTTGATGCCCATGAATCTAAGTGGAAACCATGCCTGTGTCCACTGGAATGTGTGACACGGGACAGCCCAAAAGAGACCGGGTTTGATCAAATGCCCCACAATCTAGCCCAGCTTACGTCCCAGAGGTGCATGGAATAGAGGATACAGTGGTAGCTAGAGTCACCAAGAAGGCTGACTGGAGTTCTTCTTTCTCCTCCCAAGAGTCTGAAGTAACAGGTGAGTATGGCGGCATTTGGTGGAAAACAACAACAACAATAAAGAACATTCTTCCGGTTTGTTCTGACTCCCAGTCCAGCTGGCGAGACTGTAAGAAGAGCTTGCCCCTTCCTGGCCCCAGGGAGGGACCATTGAGCAAAAGCCACTTGTTTCATTAGACATCACTTTTAACCTCACTTTGGGCCTCTGAAATAGTCTTCCTTTTCTCCTCCAGTTAGGAATATACAAAAATACCTTTCCTATATGGACCTTTTTTTGAGCCATTCTTCCTAATGGCTCGTCTTAGATCCCTGAATCTGGGTAACTTGCCTGACCACAAGGCATCGACTGGGTCCCCCAAGTTTCGGCAGCTCTGTCTATGATGGGTCTCTCAGGGAGGGCTCCTGAGCAAATGGTTTTCAGTTTCAGTTCATTTGTTTTTGTTTTCCATTTGGTTGCTCTGAGCAAACACGTACCCTGAGAGCTTCTCCCCTGGGGACCATCCACTCCCTCGTTGCTTGCCTTGGTGCAGATGGGTGCTTGCCTCTTTCGTTCTCCAGAAGAGGTCACTACTTGATTAAGAAAAACGATAACCCCCTAGCCCCCCAATGCTAATCAATACACAGTTATCAGCCTCTAATAACCAACACCCCGCAAAGCCACCCAGTCCTTCCTAATATTCTCACCATTGATTCTATTAGCACTGCTATCGTGAAAAATATTCACAGCACCATGTGGTGATTATCACCAACTCAGTCTTGCTTTACAAAGATCCCGTCACGACAATCATTTTATTTCTGCCTCACACTGTCCCTGCACCTGTTACTTAGCTCAGTTTAGTGGGGAGAAGACTGAAGGACAAAGAGGTTGGCTTACATAAAGATTATCAACAGCAAGGGCGGGATGAGAACCCATGTCTTCTGAAAACACGTTCTCCAAAAAAAAAAAAAAAACACCACAATAAAAGGTGGAGAGTTTCACTGGCTGAGCCGCCCTTCTTAGGCAGGAGTCAAAGATTGAAACATGGTAACAATTCAAGGTGAGAGGTTGTCACTCCATGAAGACAGAAGATGGGGCTGGATGTGGAAGCCAGTGGCTGAGCTAGAGGGCAGCTCAACATTCTTTCTGTTTTCAGGGTTCAGAAAGTAGATCATGGAAGAAGCAAAGCTACCAAGCTGAAGGCAGCAGAAGTGCCCACTCAGCCATCTTGGAGATGAGACCGAAGATCACACTAGTGCTCCATGAAGTCTTGGCCACTGAAAGAAGTGCCTGAGGTGCACAGAATGTCATTCTCGGTTCTTGGTTTCGAGTTACATATGGAGAAAAACTGGGGGTGGGGAGGATCAATTTTGCCGTAAATAGCGGTTTACGGCAAACTTACGAGGCTCACAGCGATAGGACACTTAGAGAACAAGAACCGTAGGGGTCTGGATGATTAAAGAGGAGGAAGCTTAACCATGATCTTGTAGGAAGAAGGAAGAATGCAGCTGAATGCCACCATCAAAGCTGCCTTAGTTGTGAATGAACTCTAAGTGACCAGTTAGCTGAGACACAAGATGGCAGAAGCATCCGATGGGCCAGGCCCTGGATATCTGCTCAGCTCTGGCAGCCTTGGGATGTGGGGTGAGCCTAAATTCTCTGACATTTGTGGTAGGTGGAGACCACTACTCTCCAACAAAACTACAAAAAAGAGAGTCTGTACCAGCCGTGGAGGAGGTCGGATATAGCCTGGCCCCCAGATGAAAGTCTGTGAGAGCCCACCACACATGCGATTGGGAGGCAGCCTTATAAATCCAGTGGTTTTTGCAAAGAAGATGTGGACCACTCTAGCATCTATGGTAAGTATCAATCATATCTGTAATTAATAAGCACCTAGCATGAACTGAGTAAGGTAATGAGTGTTCCATACATATACCATCACATTTAATTTCCACAACTGCCCCTGCAAGGGGTTCTCTGTATTCTATTTCACAGAAAAGGGACCTGAGGCTCAGAGAGGCAAGATAACTTTTCCAGTGTTGCTCAGCTTACAGTTAGAATTATAATTCAGATCTACTTATCTCGGCAAAGCAGCAGTTCTTTCTACCACCTGATACTATGATCTCCTGGCAAGACCAGGTAACCCTGCATTTCCATGGCAAGAGGACTTTGATGGAAGAAGGATGAAGAACCCATGGTAACCAGGTTGGAGGGGACACCCTTGGTAAGGGTTTGGACCAAGTTGGCATCCGAAGTCATCCCCCAAAATGAGAGGGAAGCAATCAGCTACTGGGATAATTCTAACAGTACATTATTTCCAGGTTTTACATTTCATCCTGTGGCCCAAACAACAAACAGACAAGTGTTTGTTGAGCAAGACACTGAGATGTTAGGTCCTATGGAGATAGAAGAATTTCACAAAATAATTAACTTTTGTTAGCTCACCAATGAATATTAGGTTTAGACAAATAAAATAGAGACAAGACAGTATACCTGGAAGCAGAAATGACATCTTCAAAGGCAGAGACAGTGAGATTAGCCTAGCCTAGAGTGGAGAGTTGATAATATTATGTAGTGAGAGAAAATTAAAAGATAAGTTGAAACAGATATATGCAAGTATGTTGAATTTCTAGCTTGATATTGACATTGAAAGCAATGGGAATCTGAGAGAGATATTTGAAGTAGTTGGGCACCTGTCCATCACCCACTATAGTTCTTGGAAGCTAACAGATACTTAATACATGTTTGCAATGAGTGAATAAATGAATACTATGTATAGAATGGGCTGGCAAGGCAAAAGAACAAATCAAGGACACTGATTAGGAGCCTATCCCTCTAGCAGTCAGGATGATACTGATAGAAATAGAAAAGCCACAAAAAGCTTAGAGACAATGAAAAAGACATCATAAGAGGAAAAGAAGATTATTCTAATTCCAGCACTATTTTCTGATTGGTAGTTTGCACCAAGAACAGAGAGAAACAATCTTCTACTAACCTCCAAATTCAAGACTCCATAAATCTACCAGTGGAGCTAAAGAAGCTTGCGTGCGTCTCTGGAAGTCCAGAGATTGAGGCAGGAGAGGAAAAGGAGAGGAATGTTTAAAACAGAAAGTAAAAAAGTAAAAACTCACACATGTTAAGCTTTGGACCCAATGTTTCATTTCTCTGCTAAACGGTTAATTGATATTCAACTTACCTGCAGTGAATGAACAAACACAGAACAGCGGGTGTTGTTATGTCCATTTCGCAGATGGGAAAAGTGAGGCTCAGAGAAGCCCAGTATCCCCCAGTGACTTGACTCCAGGTAATCTGAATGTAAATCCTGTTCATTTTTTTTGTTTGTTGTTGTTTTCTGTGATCCCCTATGGCAGAAGGAGAAAGGAGAAAACAGAAAGAAATAAAGAGAAAAATACAAACCTAAGAAATCCCACTGGTAGAAGGCTGGGGAAATACGTAACGGGGCTGCATGAACTTATGCTCAACTTTGCTTTTTGCCATTAAGTATGGACAGTCCTGTTTACCTAAAAAGATGAGCAGTGAATCATAATCCATTTTCTCTCCTGACAGTATAGATTTTCTTTATAATTCAGAGAGACTGTATATATGTACTTGGCATTTTTCTAACAAGTCTATGTTAGGTCAGTAAATGCCTGCCTTTCCCATTTCGCTCCCTGTATCATCACGTAACAAATTCCAGCAGATGCCAGGGAGCTCTCCCCCAAGCCAATAAGCCCCAGAATTACACAAAGCTACACCCTTCTAACCAAACAAGATCTTACCACTGGGAACAAGTTGCTTGGTTTCAGCAATTTGGTTTCTTGACAAGAGCCAGAAAGTGCTGAGATCCCCTCCCTGGAAGGATCAGAAACCTGGAAGAAGTCATAGATGGCATATTCCTCATGCTCAGCATCCTTCTTCCTAACACGGGACCTATCAAGGGGCTGACAGGGATTTCATAAAAGCTTTACAAGGCACAGCGGAGTACAAAGGCTCTGAGCCACAGTCGCCTTCGTAAAGATCAGTGGTTATGCTCACCTCTCATAATGCTTCAACAGAAAGGTTGGCCAGATTCCTTTCTGTGTCTTGGGAAGCCCCAACAAGTTATGCCTCTTCATTATGATTCATTCAGACTCAATGAGTTCCGCTGATGAAGGAGGAATGTCCAGAGTTAGGCTCCAACGTAACTAGTGACTTCTTAAAGAGTGTCATCTGAAAAATGTGTTTGAGTTTTAAGCCACAACAGCTGATGACACCCTACCAAAGGTTCACAAGGTGATATCCCTTCACCTGGTCCACATTCTGCCTTTTCTCCGGTCCCCTGCCAACACCACCATCTAGCCTTGCTCCCTAAGAAAATGGCTTCTTTCAGAAACCAGAATCCAGGACTACTGGGATATATGAAAACCCCTATGGGGGTGCCTGGGTGGCTCAGTGAGTTAAAGCGTCTGCCTTCGACTCAGGTCATGACCTCAG
The DNA here is from genome assembly GCA_028533885.1 of Nasua narica. Taxonomy (NCBI): domain Eukaryota; kingdom Metazoa; phylum Chordata; class Mammalia; order Carnivora; family Procyonidae; genus Nasua; species Nasua narica. Next base: position 157,723,140 of record CM052798.1, on the reverse strand, counting down.
GGTCCTGGGATCGAGCCCCGCATCGGGCTCCCTGCTCAGCAGAGAGCCTGCTTCCCTCTCTCCCTCTGCCTGCCTCTCTGCCTACTTGTGATCTCTCTCTGTCTCTCTCTCTCTCTGTCAAATAAATAAATAATATCTTTAAAAAAATTAAAAAAAGAAAAAACAAAACCCCTATAGACAGGAACTAGCCCATATTATGGAGCAGCTCACCAGCGCACGTGGGAGAAAGTCATGCAGGGACATTGTTCCCCTCAGCCCTGTGGGAAGCTCAAGCCCCCAGGGAGGTTGGCTTCCAGCATATTCTTCTCTTTGCCCTCTGTCCTTGCTCATGTGTGCCTAAATTATTCTTTCTTACACATGCCAAAAAGTTTAAAAAAGAAGTTGGAAAGCATTGTCATCAATTATTTGGGGAAAAACTTGATAAAGCCTTTTAAGGAACAACTGAGCAGAATTTATCAAATGCCTCAAAAAGTGCACATCTTTTAAACCAGTGATGCCACTATGTGTGATTTATTCTAGGCCCACAATTAGGTGTAAAACTGTAAAAGTGTAAGGATGGTCATCACATGTTGTTTATAATGAGGAAACATTAGAAACAATTTGTGTGTCTACAAATAGGGGGTTTTTGTTAAGGTCATTATGGTAGAATCATTCAAAATGGTGGACTCTGAGTAACAAACTCAGAGGGTTTTGGAGGGGGTTGGGCGAGCTTGGTGGTGGGTATTGGGGAGAGCACGTATTGCATGGAGCACTGGGTGTGGTACATGAACAATGAATCTTGGGACACTGAGAAAATAAAACAAAAATTTTAAAAAATGGTATAAAAATAATTTCATTGATCTGGCAGGAAAATTTATGATATATTATTAGGTAGAGAAAATAAGATAAAAAAACAGTAGTTGGAAGCAGTATACGTTTTTGTTCAAAAATAGAACACTAAAAAATAGAATATGTTAATATGGTCATACATTCACACATATATATATATTACAAATATATATAATAAAAGCCTGTGGCATGGTGGTACAGCTCCATGTGTAATTGCTACTATGCTGGTGGTATTGTCTTAAAATTTGGCATTTTTAAAGTTAGTCAGGGGCTCCTGGGTCGCTCAGTCGGTTAAGCATCTGCCTTGGGCTCAGGTCATGATCTCGGGGGTCCCAGGATCGGGCCCCACATCGGGCTCCCTGCTCAGGTGGGACCATGCTTCTCCCTTCGCGTGCGTGCACACTCTTGCTCTCTCTCTCTCTGTCAAATAAATAATATCTTAAAAAAATTTTTTTAATTTAAAAAAAAATTGAAAATAAATAAATTTAGGAAAAGCTAAAACCCTAAGGATAAGGGAGAAGGTCTTTTCCAAAGTGGAAAATCCCTGCTGTGGTCAGTCCCTCAGGAACAAGGGTGTGTATCTTAGCAATTAAGCATTAAAAAAAAGGGATTTCCTTCCTGGATCTTTTGTTCCCTGGTAATCTCCTTGAAATTCTACAAGATCCATAATCCTTCAGAGTGAACTAGTCAAGGGAGGAGATGTCAAGGTCAAAGCTGAATTCTCAGTCATTTTCTTTGTACAATTCCTTAAGAAGTTTTCAAATCTTGTCTACAGTTTGATCTGTTCTAGGGAACCAATAATAATGATAGCAATAACCACCATTTGTGGGGCCAGGCACTTTGTATCCATTATTTCCAACCTCCCCACCCCCTACACACACACACACACAGGGTTGTGTGAGATGAAAGGGAGCATTTTCGTGTTGCAGGAAGAAAGAGCTAACCATCCTGAGCATTTATGCTAAGCCACACACTCCCTTCCGGCCTCTGTCTCGACTCTCAGTAATTCCTCAGGGCAACCTCCAGAAGTATGGATAGGCTCCCACTTTACTGTTGAGGAAGCCGACAAGGAGCTGCAGAGACATGATTAGCCCTCCCAAGGTCACACAGCTTGTTCCTGGGGAGATGGGACTCAGATTTAGGTGGTTTGTCCCTAGAAGTTCTAACTACTAAGATCTACTCCAATGGATGGGCAACACGGGAAGGGGGCTTATCCCTGGTAGGGCCAAAGTGTTAAATTGGGAAGCAAATAACACCGGAGGCCAGAGAGACACTGGCAGAAGGATTAAAAAGAAAGTCGACCTCCCCAGATGGAAAGTCAAATCTCCCAGGGACAGAGGGATGTGGCTGGCCTGTCCGTTGACACCCTGCCACCCCCAGGCTCTTTGTCCGATGCTAACTTCGGGCGACTTGTTCTCCATTTTGAGAGAGGCTGCATTCTTTAGTGACATCGAGAAGAAACTCAGATCTCCCTGTGAGATGTGTTTTTTTGGTCATTTGATACACATTACGGACCCAGGCCTAGATCGTGGTACGAGGTTACAGAGCTGAGGTACTCCCGGCCTCATGGCAAACATATGAACAGTCTTAATCATGGCCCATGGCAGACACGTGAACAAGGGTGCGCACAAAGAGAGAGGAGCGCTCTTGGGTCTGCTGGGGAGAGGACAGCTGTGCCAGGCAAGCTTAGTCACAGGCTGGTGGGCATCCCTCCTAGTTCTCGTGCTCCTAGGCTCTCTAGGGGGCTCCATGAAGTGGGAAGCTCTTGGCCATGAAGTGGGAAGCTCTTGGCCTTACCCTTGGAACAAGCAAAGACCCTGGGAGCCAAAGTCTCTAAAGGGATCCTCTGAGACCTAAGGCAGACATTCCCTGTGGCCCTCATCCGCGCTCTCTCTCTCTTCCCTGCCTATCAGAACAGTGACGATGGCCAAGGTGGCTGAAGGGGATCCTATGAGCCTGACCTTGGACTGAGGCTGCCTCCAGACCCCGTACGCTAAAGTTCTCCCCTCGCTTTATGCTTCGCTTCTTCTGGAAGCTCTTTCAGCTGAATCTATACACCTAAACATCCACACACATGCCCCAAACGCATACACGCATGCACGTGCCCAGATTCTCCTGAAGCAAATATTATTTTTAAATATTTGAGGGCAGTGACCTGCGGGTCTATTGAACTGGAATTACCGCTGCAGCAATACCCCTTTCAAGCCAAGCTCAGATTCGAGTCAATACCTCCGGCCCCGATGCTCCATCGCTGAGCAAGAAGTTCATGTGCATCATGTCAGAGTGAGCCCAGCACACAACTGATCCATAATCGTGCTTGCTGAGAGCATTTCGCCTCTTGGCTCCAGCCCCTCTGAGGTCTGCCTTAGACTTGTGTCAGGGGCTAATGACGGAAACAGAGGCAGTGCCATTCAGCTTAATTGGGCGATCAGTAGGACTTCCTCCAATAAACAAAGGAAGCTGGGAGCTGCAGCTGACCTCCCTGAGGCTGTCTAGGGGTCTCCTGCCCAGCAACTACCTTACACAGGATCAATTTACCTGCAGTTGCCCAACTTCCCAGCCTGATCTAATTAGTAAACACCTTCAAAGGGATCAAGCTGACTTTTGAAACAAAGTCTACCCCACCCGGCAAAGGTGGGCAAATAAATATTTAAAGGGCACCTCTGTGTAGGTGGAGCGGGGAGGGGCAAACAGATCAGGCACAGATACGAGTTAACTCTGGGAGCTGTGTTGTGTAATTGTCCTTGCCCTTGCCCTTGCCCCTTCGCTGGCCAAACTTGCCCCCTTCTCCAGGGCTCCTGTGGAATCTGGCTCCCTGGACACTCAGCTACCCAGGCTCCAAAAAGCACCATCGTGAGACCTGAGCATAGCCCTGGTCATTTAGCACCACAATTGTGGGCGTCAGTACTGAAAGAGACCTGTCGAAGGGCCTAGAACAGAACGGTGCTATTCAGGAACTGGCTGCTAGCCGCTAGCGTGCAATTGACTGCTTAGTTGTTGGCTGTTTTCATTTATATTTTCTAATCCAGCAATGATCGAAACCAAAGTCTGACCCTCCATCGATGACATTCCAGCAACACCAACGGTTATCAACTGTCCCTCCACCGACCCTGTCTACAGCATTCCCTGACTCTTGGTGCTTTTGCTGTGGTTCTGCAGCCAATTATCACATAGCTCCCCCACCACACGGTGCAAAATCAGCAGCTCGCCAGACCTCCCGGGTCACACAGCGGCTTCGAAAGAATCAAAGCTCACGGTGCACAGATGAACCGTGATCGCTCCACCTCCACAATGAGCACTCTGGAAGAACCTGTGACAGGAACATTGTCATCACTGGACTTAAAGCCAGGAGCCATACTTGGAATCGGAGTTTGGTTCTCTGAAGTGGATCAGATGGGTAGACCAATATGAGCTTCCTAAGTATGCCTGATGGCACTCGTCTGAGGGGAGATGGTGCTGGTTGTGGGGGGAGAGAAGATCCTTCTCAAAACTCCAGCCAATGCCAGGCACGATGTTGAATGCAGCCTACTCATCATCTCACTTAATCTTCCCAGCAAGCCTGCAAATGAGATATTATTGCCCTCATCTCATGGAGAGAAGCTGAGGCTTAAGCACATGAATTGAACAACATACACTCCAATCTGTTCTATTTTGTGTTTGTTGCTTATTGGTTTGGTTTTGGTTTTTCTGCCGCACCAGGTATATATTGATCATTCATTCTGCAAAAATTATAAAACACTTGAAGACAAGATTCTTGTCTGTTTTCTCCCCATTGTATTCACAGTGCAGAGCTAAGTGTTGGACCCATATTTTCTCATGCATTCATTCATTCATTGATGAATGCATTCATTCATACCTATTTATCAGATATAAGGGATGCAGCTGTGAGGGAACCCAAAAAGATACCTGTTATCATGAAGCTTACATGTTACTTAAGAGAGACAATCTATCAATAAAAAAAGTATGCTGAAAAAAGAGGAAAGGAAAGAAGAAAGAGGAGAGAAGAAAGAAGATAATTATCAAAAAGTCATGAATTGGGATGCCTGGGTGGCTCAGTTGGTTAGGGAGCTGCCTTCAGCTCAGGTCATGATCCCAGGGTCCTGGGATCAAGTCCTGCATTGGGTTCCTTGCTCAGCGGGGAGCCTGCTTCTCCCTTTGCCTCTGCCTGCCACTCTGCCTGCTTGTGCTCTCTCTCTCTCTCTCTCTGACAAATAAATAAATAAAATAAATCTTTAAAAAAAAGTCATGAATGTTATGCAGAGAACTGAAATTAGAAGATATGATGGAGAGAGGCAGTGCCCATAAATTGGCCCCTCAGTATTCTCAAAGGAGGTGACCTGAGATCTGAACGACAAGAAGGAGGAAGCCTTAGAAGATCAAGGGAAAGTGATTTCAACCAGAGGAACTGCAAAAGCCCTGAGATGGGAATGAGCTTTAATGGTTCACAGAACTGAGAAAAGCCAGTATGGTCTGAGCAGGTCAGTGAGGGGAAGTTACACAGGAGGATGTCATAGAGATGGCGGGAGCCAGGTGACATAGGGTTTTGTAAGCCAGGATTGGACTCATTCATCAAGTATTTGTTCAATGAATAACTGGACAGGCCTTGGAACACTATGGGAATGTAAGTACCAGGTGCCTTTTAGGAGTTTACAGTTGCACCAAAAGGATGAAGGAAATCCACATCCATTCATCCAAGAAATATTTACGGAGGCTCTAGCTGTACCAGGCACTGTGGTAGAGAGAGGCAGTGCTAGGGTGAATGAGCCAACGCTCCTTACCTTCAACCAGCTTTCAGTTTTAAAGAGAGAAACAAGACCACATTACTAGAGCAATAAATCCCTTCGTTTGAGGAAACACCATGTGAGCACATGGAAAACATCAGTCTCAGCCTGGATCAAGTCAAGGAGAAAGATAAGACAGCCAAGATGAAGAGTCCAGAGTTG
>CM052798.1:157582369-157712369 GCA_028533885.1 Nasua narica | reverse complement strand
GCTTTTCCTGGACATTCAGTGTCACCAGCAGAGCCCTGGGAGCTGCCAGTATGGGTCTGAGGCAATGTTTGGGAAAGAGACTCAGAGTACACATGACTCAACAAAATATTCTGATTTGCATTCCTATCTGTTGGGAAGTTGCACTTATCAGCACCAACAACTGCCGAGGGCGGGTAGGAGTGCTGGGCTGAGTTGGTCATTGGAAAATTAAAAAGGAATAAGAAAAACAAGCAGGGGTTGTGGGGAGGTGAGTATTTGAATCACTCCGGGACTTTCCTTTTCAGTTGCATTCCAATCGGACAGACCTAAACCTGGCAGAGTCATTCCATTGCTCAATGTCAAAAACATTTGCCTGGAATGCAGGACATGTGAACTTGGACACCCCCACGGCTTCCCTGTGTGGCCCAGCATGCTGCATCCACTATAAACACACTCGTCATGAGAGCAGAAGCAGAGCCCACGCCAGGGTGAGCAGGAAGGTGGCACAATTTCACATAAAGGAAAGCAGGGACACAAAGGGTGAGCTCTGGACAGCATTCCTCCCTCAAGGTCTTTGTACTAGCTCACAATACAATCTAATGAGCCAAACAGAGATGGAAAATGAGCCCTTGGGATCCAGGCTGGTGGATTTTTTTGCCTGCAGAAGAAAGCAAGAATGTGAAGTAACTTCCTCCTTTTCTGCGTTCCTACTCGGCAGTTGAAGGCAGGAATAAAATCAAACCTGCCCTAATAGCGTATTTCCAAAGAACTCTAAGAGAGATAAACATGGATATCTGGTTCCCTATTCTGCCGGCACCCAGGAACTCCTCCCACCTTGATTTAGTTAACATAGCAGGCATCGTCACTCTAGTATAAATGAAGTTGTAACTCAGCAAACCAGAAAGCCCACTTGGACCTTGCATCATGTTCTAGAACTCAGTGTCCTGGCCAGCAAAGAACTAATGGCTGACAGAGCATTCTGGGTAACCATATACAAATCACATTACCCCCCTCCACCTCCAAATTTAGGATAAAAGAAAGGAAGACCTTTCTGCCATGGAGAATAATGGAAAGGGTGCCTTTCTGCTGTGGAGAATAATGGAATCGAGTGCAGGACGCTGTGTGTGAGGATCAGGGCTACGCAGGTTCTAGAAAATAAAAACACTTAAGCTAAATCAAATGTTTACTATAAACCAAAAACTTGATGCCTTCATCCCATTTAATTTTCATAAAAACCAATGAAGTGTCTGAAATCCCTTTTCAGATTTATTGCTCTGTAGGATATACTAGCCTTGAAAGTCCCTACTGTGCCGAAGGGGAAAACTTGCTGCTAAAAGTGATGATTACTCAAGCCAGCTGTCACAGATGATGCAATCTTTCACATAGGACAGCAATTAGCTGAAATAATCCCAAACCACTGTTGCCCTTAATTCCTGATTGCCCATCTGGGTTTGCAGTTTTGTCTACCAAACGGACATTTAAAGTGGCAAGTGAAAGGGCTATTCAAGGAACATTCTAGAATGAGGTTAAGTGTGCCTTTTTGGAAGCCTGACAGGTGGCTAAGAGACCACTCAGGCAAGGTGAGTGAGACCAAAGGCAGGGTGCTCAGAATTGGGCTTATTGCCCTTTAATCTCTGGAGCTCAGCAGGAGGAAGGGGAAGTAGGAGGGGTTGAGGGCAAGAACACTGGTAACAGGGCAAATCCCATTATTGCTTTGATTGTGGACTGACTATGTGACACAGATATTTTGTTTACAAAGGCATCAGAATGTATTAGTCTGGACATCAGCCACCTTGTCCCTCTCCAACAGTCTGATAAAACTTATTGTCTCCCTCATGGCACAAAAAGACTGAGCCAAGTGATAGCATTTGGAGCCATGATTATGACTTCACACATGATCCATTGAAAAACAGGGTTTGATCATATTGGCATATTGTCAATAGATAAAATAATGAATCGCATTCATGTCTGGATTTGTATTTGGAGAAGGTAGTAAAAGAGTGGATCATATTCTCTCTTGCATTGTTTAGGACATAAAGAATAATGCCATCCTCACAGTAGATGCCCCTTAAATAGAAAGATGCTTTGTCATGGGTTGAGGAGAATAACGATGACCTCCAAGTTACACTTTAACACTGTTTACTGGGCCTTTAGGAAAATGACCAAAAGAAAATTGTCAGCATTTCATTCCTGGCATGCAGCACAAAGCAGAGCAAGTAGTAGCTGTTGAATAAATCTTTGTTGAGTAAATCAGTGGCTCAAGGGAATTCAACTTGGATAGAGTGAGAGGAGATCCTTCTCTAAGGATATTTGGGGTTTCGTCCATGGAGGGCAACTTGTGCCAGTCTGGGGCATGACTTTCAACCCCCACAAACTTGCCCCCCTTGTCCTGCATCGCCTGTGTTGGTCAACACTTTCCCTCCATGAGATGCCTTTCCACTACATTTGCTTGGCAAACTCCTCGTTTGAAACTCTTCCCAAATATCTACTCTGCTGAAAAGCTGCCCCTACTGCAGCTCTACAGAGCTGGTCCCTTCCCCCTTTGTGTCCAGGCTAGCAAGCAGCATCACCTGAAAACGCTTGATTGATGAGCAAATGAACACGTGGATGGTCAGTGGAATACAAACACTGGGCGTAAATTAGTGTATCGCGATGGGATGCCTACTTAGTATAAGGCACGGAACTCCTGGCTTTAGTTAGAATCACATTGCACAACACATGGCCTGCGACTGGGGAGTGGGGAAGAACCTATAAAGTGAAAACCCACGTAGCTTTTGCGGTACAACAACATTCCCAAGAGCGTTTGGATTGACCCCAACCAAGAACATTCTATAAAACTAAGGAACCAAAAGGAGCAATGGATGCCAACATTACCCCTTAAATAGGAACCAGTTCAGGGTATGGGATCCAACGCCATCTCTGCAGGACTCCCACCCACTCTCAAAAGAGAAAAGAAAGCAGAAGCAACTGCCTTCCTCCTCTGGGGTTGGCATATGTTTTAAAATAATGTTGATCATTTTCACAAGTACTTTGACTCATGCAATTTGTCATCGAGACACTTATTTCTGCCTGGGTCTGTCCCATTTCCTCTTGGAAGAGGAAGGGTCATTCGAGCCAAAGGGACAAGTCTGTCAGGGGATAGATTGTCCTCCAAAGCAGCAGCCCAAGGATTGCAGTGAAGCTTTGGCCATGTGGAAATCTAGAATGTCAAGAGGTTTCCCAGCCATTTCCAAACTGAGTAAAGCATCTAGGTTCCTCAGTATTCACCCTGGGCAGAAAAGCTATGGAGAAATAACGAACCAACCCATCCTCCTACTCTCTTTCGCCAACATTTTATTTTCCTCCTGAAAGCTTCATGAACATTCAAGTTACAAACATTCATAGCATTGGTGAGGAAGTCTGTGTCTGAGTATGCTATCAATCCCTAAAAAAAGGTCTAAGGAGGGACACACAGAGTACACTTTTTACTGCAGTTATCTCTGGAGATGTGAATGGAATGGCAGGGCAATTCAAAAGAATCTTTACTATTTTCTCCATACACTTGTGAATAATTTGGGTATTTTCACCAAAAACACATACCGATTATAAAATTAAAAAAAAAATAAATTTGTCAAAATGAGGATAAAGGATGAGTTGGGGACAGTTTGGCCTCAGGAGCTCTCTTTCTCCCCAGCAGGACTAAAAATCGGTGCTATGGGATTTCCTCATTCTGATCATGGAGGCTCTAGGTACTCAGATCTCAGGTTCTCCCATCCTCCAACATTTACCAATGAGTCAGGAGGGCACGGAGGGCCCCCAGCGAAGAGAAGATGCTAACTAAAACTTGTCCCAGAACTGGCTGAACCTTTCATTTGCATGAGCTCATTTTGATACTCTTAAAACTTCCAAAAAAAAAAAAAAGTACCACTGGGTCCATTTTGAGGATGAGAAAATGAAGCTCAGAGAGGTTAGTCACGTGCTCAGGGCCACAGAGCCCGTAAGAGACAAAGCAGGAATCAGAACCCAAATCTGCCAGGGACCCCAGCTCCTGCTTTTAAAGATGTGCTCCACACTCCGTTTCAATGACCACCGTCTCCTAGGAGCTCTACCAATGACATCCTCACTAGACCTGTCCCAGCCTCTTCGCTCACCCAACCTCACACTAGGAGAAGTTGCTCTTCCCAGATGAGTTGAAAAGGAAAATGCAAAGCGCATACATTCTACTCCCCCTGGGCTCGACAGTGTATAGTAGGTGTGATCAGCAACTTCTCTCTACCAAATTACAAGACTTATTCTTAGACTTCCTCATAGTTAATGGTATGATTTGAATGCTCATGCTTCTCATCCACCTGTCGGCTCCATAATAAGTTCACTCAAGTCCAAAAACAACAAGAGAGAGAGAGCGATAAAGCACAAGAAAAGGAGAGAGGAGACATGACCAGTATGAAAATGTCTGGGGATTTTAGTCAAAGTGGGTCCAGAATGAGTCAGCAGGGAGATGTGGATGACAGGAGGACAGAGTCAACCTTCGGCACCCTTGAAAGGGCTAAGGTGCTGAGAATGGGAAAGTCATCAGCCCCTTTTATGCAGGAACAGGGCCTACATGAAGTTTCTCAGTGTCGCTGGGCATCAGCTTCCTTACCTATGGAGCAGAGATCGTGATAGAGAATATGCACGGCAATAGCTAATCTGAGTCCCTATCGCACACTCCACATTCCAGACACAAAACCGGTCTCATCGTTTCCTTCACAATATAAGAGGAGGCGCTGTTTATTATTTTACAAATTATGAAACTAAGGTGACAAAGCTCTCGAGTGGCAGAAAATAGACTAACACCAGGTCTGCCTGATTCTGAAGGCCATTTTCATAACCACTAAGCTATACTTCCTCCCTCTATAGAAAATTTAGAACAAGAAGAAAATCCCCCATAACCTCATGACCCAGAGATAAGCACTTTTACCCTCTAAAATACTTTCAAATTTTCTCTCATACAGAGATGAGTACTATGGTTCAAAATCGGGGTTCAGGCTTTACAGTCTACATTTGCCTTTTGCATATTTGTCAAGACACCCTGACCATCTTCCCAGGTCAATAAGTGTTGGTTCGTCTAGCCATTCTCGATGGCTACTTAGTATTTATTCATTTGGACTATGGCCCTGCTGTTTCCTTGTCACTTAATCCGCTATGGTCGGATATTTTAGTGGTTACAGTTTAATTTTTTTTTTTAATTTTTAAATTTATTTTTAGAGAGAGAAAGAGAGTACAAGCAGGGGGAGGGGCAGAGGAAGAAGGAGAGAGAATCTCAAGCAGACTCCCCGAGGAGCGCAGAGCCAGACACGGGGCTTGATTCCGGGACCCCGAGATCATAACCTGAGCCGAAATGAAGAGTCAGATGCTTCCCTGACTGAGCCACCGGGCACCCCTAATTTGTTTTACTATTGAGGTGTAGTTGACGCGCAATGTTGTATTAGCTGAAGGGGTGCGACAGGGTGACGATAATTCCATCCATTACGCAGGGCTCACGATGATAAGTATGGTCACCACCTGTCGCCATGCAACGTCATTACAATATTATTGACTCTCTTTCCTATGCCGTACTTCCTTACTTGAAAACTGAAGTTTGAACCTCTTAATCCTCTTCCACAAATGTCTCACAAGTGTGAGTGATGCTGCAGGGAGTATCCTCGCTGCTCTGTCTTCTATCTTAGCTGTTACTTAAGGAGGTGCAGAAGCACTGGGGCTCGTCCTAGAGAAGTGAGGCTCCAGAGGCAGAAATAGGGACAGCTGCCCTCGCTGGCGGGGGAGGGGCCTGTGGCACGGGGACTGGACCTTCTCCAACAGTCCTGAGCAAGTAGACCCTCTGCTGAAGGACAGACCCAGCTTTCAAAGGACTTGTTAATTAGCCTACCTCAAGAAATGGTGCATTTCCCACCCTGTGGGAAGCTCAATGTGGGGACCTACTGAAAACCAAGTGCTTTATAAACATCACCTTGTTTAATTCACAGACCATTCTCATGAGGGATGGGGCACAGCTGGTAAGTCCTGGGAAGTCAGACCCAGATCTTTCTGATACCGAATCTCTTACACCTAGGTATAGTGATGAAAAGCATGAGTTTTAAAGGAAACCAGACTTGGGCTCACTTGCTGGCTGGGTGACTTTGGGCTAATGACTCAACCTCTCTGAACCACAGGCCTCTCCTCTATTACAGCAGGATAATAACTGCATTTTCTTCTGAGAACGCTCATGAACATTGAAAGCACTGACTCATGTACAATGCTCAGCACAATGTCCAGCACAGATGAAGCTCAGTCAACGTGGAGCATCTGCTGGAAGAAAGGTCTAGAAGAAAAACATCAAGGTTTTCAGACTTCCTTTGGTAATGCATTAGTTCTTCTCTAAAACAAGCCCACCTGGGATTATCCATGAAGACCTCTGAGCACCCCAGCGCCCAAAGTCTGGAACACAGACTCACACACGAGATTCATCCATTCATCCATCGCTGGGCCCTTGACCAGCTGCCATGGCTAGCAGAATTGAGCAAGACAGTGGTGATGCCCAGCCTAACGGAGCTTCCAGCTTCTGGGAGGAGACAGATTAATACCCGATGATAATTCTAGATGGGGAGTCCACTCTAGAGGAGAAAAGCAAGACGCGATGGGAGCACGCTGCCGGGAGTCAGGGCAAACTTCGGAAATGTCTACACTGAGCCCTACAGAGAGAGGAGGCAGGAATAGAGAACAAGGTCCTGGGGGAGCAGAACTACTTGAAGGTTAAGCAGAGGGCATGAGAGGTCCGGGCGAGGCCAGAAAGCTCAGCAGGAGCCCCTGTAAGAACCATCGGACTTTACGCTGAGGGCAATGGTGCAGGGTGTAAACCAAGGAGTAATACGAAGAGCCAGGCATTCAGAGAGCTCCTTGGGCACATGAATGGATTAAGGGGGGCAAGCCCAGAGGGAGGGGCTTCTGGGAGAGAAGAGAACAGCCGCGGGACAGGAGAGTGGCCACGCCTGCCAAGGGCACCCACCCTGAAAGCAACCCCAGGGAACCCAGAGAAATAGGACTTGTCTTTCTGGATTCTGTATGGGGCCTGACATGGCAGCTCCCACTAGGACGTTAAGAAGTCAAGCCAAGAAGGACTTCGGTGTCAGGATCCTTTGTCCTTCTTCTTTGGTTCCACATGTTCAAATCATAGCAATTCAGAAGACTCTCTTGGTAAGCAGAGCAGGATTTTTCTAGTTCCTGGCTCCAAAGGTATCCTGCAGGGCCTCAGCCTCAAGCCAGTGCAGGGGGTGGATGGGGAGGGAGGAGGGGAGGAGAGCTGGGAGGATCGGGGAAACCAGTTCTTAATAATAATGGGTCGGCTACACATAATAATAGCTTCTGGTTTACAGAGCACTTTCACAGACATTATCTCATTTGATTCTCACAGTGAATGGGGAGTGGAGGGAGGAGGGACAAGAGGCAATTAGCAGCAGCCCCCACCCTTTCAAATAGGAATGCTTGTGGCTCAGAGAAGTTAAGTGATTTGCCCAAGATTACAAAACCCGTGAGTGGTTTTATGACTCTCACTTCAGTGCCTCAGCTCCCTCCCTTAGAGCTAATATTTGGGGAGTGAGAGTGGTTCTTTCTGCCTTAGGAGAAGGATGGCATTTGTATACCATTAACTCCTACCACCAGGGAAGGCAAGCTAAAAGAGGATCGCTGGGCATTGATGGGGCCCCCAAACCGGACAGTGTTGAATGCTGTGGGCAGGGGATCCTGGTAAAAGGAAAACATACGCGAGTACATGCCCAGGCTGGGAGCAAGCTGGATGTGCCCGAGGCAGGAAAATGCTGGTGCATGTCTGTGCCCAAGGGAACTTGGAATGAGGACCTGGGGAAAGAACAGAAGAGTAGGAACTCCATACAAGAGTCCAGGGCTGCTGGATGGCTGAGTCCTTCGGCAGAGTCCGAAAGCCCATCTAGATGTCAGGAAATGAGAAAATTCCACAAACACCCCCACCAACTCTGAGTAGGAGTGCTCAGTTACGGGGTCCTTGCTCTGATGCCCGTTCGTGTCACCACAGAGTCCACATGAAGGAAGACCTGGACTCTGTGTCAGGGCAGACAGTCCAGTGAAATCCATGAAGCAGAAACCAGTTCTTGTGGCCTTGTGGTCGGGGTCTGGCAGCTGACCAGGAAGCTGTGAATGGTTCCCGTTTCCAGAGCAGCTGAGCTGGGCCCCTCCCACCCCCGAGAACCACAGCAAGGAATTTTGCAAGTTATAGATCTATAACTGCCAACCAGGAAGGAAAGAGGGGACAGTTTCCCAGGATCCTGCTGGAGACCCACATCAAAACCGCTCTGTCGTCTCCATCCTGGAGTGGGAGAATCAGGCCATCTGAACCTCAAACCACAGGCGCTTTTGGCACTTCCTGCATACGCACTGTACCCCAAACTCTATGGAGAGCCCTTTATGCTTGACCCCTTCCAATCCTCCCAACAACCCTGCATTATGTTGAGGAATCCGAAGCCCAGGGTGGGTAAGCACTCCGTCCGAGGTCACACCGCAAGTGAGCGGCAGCACAGATTTGCTTGGAGATCTGGAAGCGTTCATGTTCTTTCCACTCCCCCACAAAGCCCTGTGAGCTTGAGTGCTCGAAATGGCATGGCAGGGATATGGGAGGAAGGGGGCATGGAGTGGGATGGAAATTGTGTCCTAAGCCACCGCCCTGACTCACTCCCTTAATAAGCACCCAATGACAGCTGAAGTGTCTGCCTTGGGGGAACAGGGGCTTTCTAGAATGGTATTTTGGAGAAAAATCCAGACTGGCAGTGACTGAGGCATGAATCAGCATGGCAACTTCCAGGTCAAAGAGGAAGGCTTAATGAGTAGCAGCCCCATGCAAGAGGAATAGTTCAGTGTTATCTGACAAGTCTGGGACCCAAAGGAACAATGTCTTGCCTCCTGCTTCTATCCCAGCCTTATTTCAAACTGCTTCCTAAAATGCAAACTACTGCAGCCCTGCCATCTTCCAGGTCACCATATAAGGATCCCCATCTGGCCTCGCATCTTTGCTCCTCAAGTGGTCTCCATTAGGAATGCCCTTGCTCTCTTCTCTGCCCCTCTAACTCTGACAGGTTGAACTCAACTTCCTCTCCTTCCATGAGATCTGTCTGACTTAGTCTGTTCACTCATGAATTCGTTGAATCATCCATTAGACAACACTTATTAAGCACCACAACTCCTAAGCACCGTGGAAGATACTGGGATGCATTGACAAGACTCCCTGCCCTCATTGCCTAGTTGGAAAGGGGAAAACATGGTAATAGAGTACAATAGGAATAACAATAAGAGCTTGGAGGATGCTTCAATGTTACAGAAATGCTTAACTTTTCTGGGCTACGAAGCAGTTGGGGAAACTTCCAGAGGAGGCAGCATCCTGGACATGTTTTGAATGATGGATGAGAGGAATGAAAAGCAGTGTGCCAGGAGTCAACACACCTAGGTTCCAGTCCGTACTCTGCCTCTGTGCTAAGCTCGAATCAGGCATCTCTCCTCTTTGGACTTCGTGAGGGAGGTAGACTGGCACAGCGGCCAACATCTCTCTTGCCTGACTTTTGCTCTTCATAGTCACTGACTGCCTAATTATTGCTCCTCCTGCATCCTGTATCTCCAAGTCTTTATTGCCTTATATGTAAAGTGGAGATGCTAATAACCAAACTTTGGGACCCTGGAAGGCTCAACAGGAGAATGGATAGGAAAGTGTTTTTGAAATCTAATACGCGGAGCTCTGAGAAGGGATATGTGGCTGTAGGTCAGTTCTCCGCTGGATCGTACTTCCCTCTGCCTTCTTCTGGGGATCTGGCACAAGGATGGACACACCATAAGAGCTTCATAATACATGCTGAACTGAGCTTTATCTTATACATAACGCACACATACTCATCCTCCCTATATCTCAGAATATTCTCCTTCACCCCCATCGAAACACTGAACTCCTTTGTCCAAACCCTACCCAAACAAGTGCCCACTCTCACAACAAGACACTAATTCCTCTCTTCCTTCTCTGTTCCTTATCATGATTCAGCTACCTATCTGTCACGTGTGAACCCCATTTCTGGGTCCCGCCTTCCAAGAGTTCCCTGTGGCATCGGAGACCTCCCATTCTTATTGGAGTATGTGGTTGGTGAAGCTGCCATGATAACCGTGACACTTACCGGACGCCTGCTCTATGGCCCTGCTCTGTGACTTTTCTCACTGACCCTCACAACACCTCTGTGTGATGGGAATTATGATTCCCACTGTTCTAGCAGCTGTTATGAAATAAAATCCTATTTTGTGCCAGGCACTATACCTCGTGTCTTACAAGTCTAAACTCATCAAACTGTATACTTTGAATATATGAAGTTCATTATATGACAGTTACACATAGATCAAGCTGGTTGTTGGGTTTTTGTGGGTTTTTTCTTTTTAAGGAAACCCTGGAATTGGGGATATAGAGATGCACAGGTCAACGAAACAGAAGCTTTTCTGTCTTGTGTAAAGTGGGCTCTGAGAGGACACATTTTCCCTGTAACAGTAATCCCAGAAAAAGCCACATTTGGGGATCTGCTGGGACCTCCACAGAGGTAGTGGATGTAGAAAAAGAAGATTGGTTAAGAGCAAGAGAAAGGAGAGAAGGAAGGAAGGAAGGAAGGAAAGAAAGAAGGAAGGAAGGAAAGGACCTGATTTCTTTTTTCTTTTTTTAAGATTTTATTTATTTATTTTAGAGAAAGAACGTGTGTGAGGAGGGGTAGGAACAGGAGAGAGAGAATCTCAAGCAGACTCCTTGCTGAGTGAGGAACCCAACACGGGGGCTCGATCTCATGACCCAGAGATCATGAACTGAGCTGAGATCAAGAGTCAGCTACTTGACTGAGCCACCCAGACACCCAGACCTGATTTCTAACTCAGGTCTTTGCATGGAAATGCCCCTCACGTTGACTGGGCAGGAGCTAAGCTCTCATTTCAGGAAGCAGCAGGACATAATAAAATGGCAAGAGTTTGCAACCCAGACACACCTGGATTGGTTTTCCTTCCTTGCATTGAATAATGCACAAACCTAAAGTGTACAATGATGCATTTTCACACTCCAAAGCCCCTCTCCCAAGTGACCTGTATCCAGATCAAGAATCAGAGCATTGTCAGAACCCCAGAAGTACCCTCATGCTCCCTTCCAATCACTATGTCCACCAAATAAATCTTGATTTGACTTCTACTTCCTTCACTCATTAGCTATGTGACTTTCAGCACATTTTCTAGTCTATAAAGTAGAGCTAATAATGCTAATTTAATGAGTTTTATTTCTTGAAGAAGAAAATGAAATAACATGTTTAAAACACCTAGCACAAGGCCTAACATGTCAGGGGTGTTTCATACCTGGGAGTTCCCTTCCCAAGAGGAAGCTTGGAAGGGCCAGACCCCGAGGGGCAGGGAGCACAGAATGGGGACTGCGGCACTGGCACATCCCTGGGTGAGTCACCTGGCCTTCCTGGGCCTCTTGTCTCCTGTCCTGTAAAGTGAAGGCCTTGTAAATGCTGGACTCAACATCACAGTCCTCCAGGGCACCTTGCCCAGGATACAAATAAGACACAGCTTGAGCTCTCTAAGAGCCCAGGATCCAGAACCCTCCAGTTCTAATCAGATGTGAGTGGGAACCCCAGCTTCTGTGCAATGGAATAAACATCTGTGAATGCACAAGTGGGGAGACCAGGGCTACCTTCATTGGACTGCCCATCATGAGCACCAGAAGGCTTTTAAAATGGAAAGGTCCCCCCTTCCCCTCCCAAATCGGGATCCCTAGGAGTTAGGCCCCAGGAATGTGGATGTTGTTGCTAATGCCACAGGTGATTTGGGTACAAGTGCAAACTACTAGCAAAGGAGTCAGACCAAAGTGGTGCTGAGACTCGGACACACTGCAAGTTAACCATTACTTATTTGAATAAATCTCCAAGACTGCTTTGTTTCCTCTTCATTTGCCTTTTCCCCCTGACATATGGCCCAAACATACTCTCCTTAGCAAGAGCACCCAGTTATTTGAGCTCCAATCAAGAAACTCAGTCTTTCAAACCAGGGTCTGAGTTCTCAGTTCCTACCGAACCTGGGCTAATGAGAATGACTTACCTGTTATGAAGTCACAAGCCAGTCCCAGCACCTCCTTTGAGCGAATAGCCTTCCAGCACCAAGGACAAGCTAGTCTGTCAACCAGTAGTCTGTTTGCCCTGACAACTCTCTACGCTCATCATAAGTGCTAACGGTAAGTAATGGGTATCACTGGGGGTCCCCGTAACAGCCTTTCCGTAGAATGGACCACTGCAGGGCTGTGTAGCTCAGTTGGCTAAGCATCCAACTCACGATTTCAGCTCAGGTCATGATTTCAGGGTTGGGAGATCAAGCCCTGTGTCAGGCTCCACATTGGGCATGGAGCCTGCTTAAGATTCTCTTTCTTATTCTCTCTCTCTCCCCCAATTCCCCCACTCTCTCTCTGCCAAGAAAGAAAGAAAGAAAGAAAGAAAGAAAGAAAGAAAGAAAGAAAGAAAGAAAAGAAGAAGAAGAAAGAAAGAAAGAAAGAAAGAAAGAAAGAAAGAAAGAAAGAAAGAAAGAAGGAAAAGTTCAAATTAAAAAAAAAAATAATACACCTCTATATCCAATTGTCAGCCCTGATCTGTACCAAATAAGGAATAATTATTAATAATGTTAACAATAGTGATGACATTAGCTGGCCTTTCCAAGGCATTGATCACGTGCCAGATACCCCTGGGCACCTTGCAGGTGTTATTTTATTTCATCCCCATCACAATTGGAGCTATTGATCCCAATTCTTCATCCCTGTGTTTGGCCGTATCCATGTCCTCTGTCTTGAGTCTCCCTAGGGAGACTATAATTCTCCCTAGGAGTAGAATGTGTATCTCTACTGCTTTTCCCTCAGACAAAGCTGGGCTAAATCAGTGAACCTGCAGATATCTGAGCAGGAAAACGTGGTCGTGATTTGAAGTCACTAAGTATTGGGATGATTTGTTATGCAGCAATAGCTGACCAAACCAGTCCCCGAGGACAGACATTGGCAAATACGTAAAATAAGTTTTATTGAAACTCAACAACACCCACCCATTTCTATATCATCTGTGGCAACAGGCATGGTGCCCAGCAGAGGTGAATGGTTGCAACAAGGACCAACGATCCGCAAAACCTCAACTATTTACCGCCTGGCTTTATGGAGAATATTTGCTGATCCCTGCCCTAGAACAGAATTTCTAAGACTTTAGCCAGCATCAGAATCTCCTGGAAGGTCTATTAAAACACAGAATACTGAGTCCCAGCTTCAGAATTCTGATTGTGTTGGTCCAGAGTGCAGTCCAAGAATTTACCTTGGTCTCCCAACCCTCCCCACTCACCCCAGACGGACATCCAGCTCCTTTGTCAGGGCATTTGAACTTGCTGTTCCTTTGCCAAGACTGTTGGGGCCCCAGATATCCGCGCGGCAAATTCCTTTGCTTTGTTCAGACCCCTGCTCATGTGTCACTGTGTCAGGGGAGTCTTCCCTGTCTAACCTTACTAAAAACAAATTTCCCCAGCCTCTTTGATCTTCATCCCTTTACTGGGAACCCCTGCTTTCTATAGCATCTACTATCCACTTATACACATCTTTCCAATTGTCTGCCTCGGCACACTAAATGGGAAACTCCCTGAGGGTAAGGATTCGGCTTCAGCCCCTGCCGCGTCCCCAGCACTTAAGACAGACCATGGCAAGGGGTCCATCAGTAGTTTTGAATGATTGAGTAAATGAACAGCCAGCCGTTATTTAAAGTGGGACATTCTAGTTCCCATAACAAGTATCTTCTCTTGTTCCCTGCCCCCATTTCCCCTCAAAAAGACTCAGCGAAAAGCCTAGAAGAAGCAAAGGAAGGTCTGTCAGCTGGCTGCCCTGCCCCTTTCGAGCTCTCGCCCTCCGCCACCCGCCGGACCGCCCGGGCTGCAGCTGGACCCCCGCAGTGACTCTGCGGCCATGTGCAGACCGCGGGGCCCAGGGCAGCTCGTCCGGGGAATCTGCAGAAGCCCCTGGGGACACATGCTTCAGGACTCACACCGCCGGGACACATGTGACTCTCTCCTGCCTGGACCGCTTCTTCACATCTGCCCCTGTGTACTTTGGCTTCCAAAGCCTGTGTTTACAAATCTGGGTCGAGGAAGGACAGGAATTCCAACAACATGTGATTCACAGAAGCCGGCCAGTGCCTCCTGTTCTGGTTTTCCCTTGTAAGTAGGCAGCGCGGAGAGACGGCAAGTCATCTGTTGGACTCTGAAGCCACACAGACCCTGTTCTTGTCCAGCTGGGATTCTGGGCAAATTGCACAACCTCTGTGAGCCTCAATGATCTCATTGTAAAAGAAGATGATTATACAAATTTGTTATCAGAACTAGAGCCGATGTGCAAAGTCCCCTAAGAATTCGATATGCTCCACTCTGTCTATTTCAGGCAGAGTCCCAGACTCCTCCTCGGTTCCATTCTCTTCCTGAGATAAGAGACCATCATCTTGACATTCTATTTCTTAACATACCACAAGACCACCTCCTTCTCCCTCTCCCTGTGTGGGTCTCCCCAGGAAAACTGGTCGTTCCAAGCATAGGCTCCGGTGTCGTCAGCCTGGGATTTTAACCATGTCTCCATCCCTTCTAGCTGAGCGATCTTGAGCAAGTTACTTCACTTCCATGTGACTCAGTCTCCCGATCTGTGAAATGGGCATGACAGTGGTAGCTGTGGAGCAAACATTGCCAACTGACGGCTTTAAAGCCTCTTCCCGCTCCCTTCCCCATTGCCCCCTCCCTCACGGAAGCTGGGAAGCCCATCTCAGAGTGCCCAGCCCTCCTCACAGCTAGGGCTGTGTGAAACTCACCCTGGCCCACGAGGTCCAAATGGAAGTCTGCCGGGAAGTGCTGACAAAGCTTGAGGATTAAATGAAAATGTCCCTGTGAAAACCATGGGGGAAAGTCTGGAAGTCACACAGAAATGCGTGTGGAAGGAACACGGAAAGGTAGAGACTTCATGCGTCAGAATTCAGCTGGAGGTGAGGTCCGGGATGGCAGAAGATTTGGGGTGGTGGATGGTGCTGGAAGAGAGGGTCGAATCTGCGCAGGAGCGGATGCGGGTGTAGCGAGGACATGGGTTGGGGCCACAGAAAAGAGCTCACATTCAGGCCCCTTTGAGCGCTGAGCCTGGACACCTCGAGCCCGGGCTTCAGAACGGGCTCAGGAGAAGCCTGTCTCTCGAGGGAAGCCAATCTAAGGGTCAGTCGCAGGGATCCTCCATTCATCGCTGGGCTGAGAAGGGCTTATGAATTAGTCTCCACATCCACGGGGTGTATAGAGAGAACATTCCAGTCACTGCAAAAGTGAACGGTGCCTTTCATCTCACACCGCCGGGTGGCCTGCAGGCCAGACTGGGCAGAGCGCTGTGGGAAGCCCCGGGACACAGAGCTGCAAACAGCAAGGTCCCCTGGGCTGCTCTGCTAGAGTGATAATAACCCCAACACCGCTCTGGAGAAAAAACCAACAGCCGGGGCTGAAATCCCCTCAGGGACCCTGTCCCCAGCTGGAGAGCGGCAATGCTGTGTCCCCACCCTCCAATGGTGGTCGCGGAGACAAATGGCGGGAGGAGAATTCCCTGGGAAGGGACACAGTTGGGCCAGTTTGGCTGGTGGCTCCTCATTTTCCTAAATCTGAGTGGGGGCCTTCCACGCCCACAGCCAGCCCCGCACAGGGAAGAGTTACTGGTTTGAGGGGAGAAGCTAGTGAACACACCTACCGGGAGCACCGATTCCTCTGAGAGAGTGACTCTCAGGTGCCCCACTGGGGTGACTGGTTGTCGCAGAGGGCATGTTGGAGGCTGGCACTGGGCAGCGGTGGTGCTAGCCCAGCCTGGAGACTTCTCAAATATGGAAAAGCTTATATTATGCTGGGCACTCAGCAGCCCTTTGAAAACATGTTTCAAATACCTTCTGTGTCCTGTTTCTTGCAGGCTGAACCTAGAGCACCCCCAGGGGAGTATCCTTTCCAAAATGCAAACCGGAGGGTGTCACTTTCCTGCTCAGAATCTTTGGTGGCTCTGCATTAAGGATGAGATTGAAGCATAGCCTGGTAGATGCTCCTGCTGTTTACCTCTTCTTCATTTCTCTTTCTACCCTAGACATTCAAAGCTAATTTATATCCCATCCCCCAGCACACAGTGACTCTCTTCCCTGCTTGCCTCTGTACATGATTTCAGCCATTCAATGATTCATTCATTCGCTGAACACTTATTAAGCACCTACTGCATGCCTGTGTCAGTGACTAAGATACAATAGTGAGCAAATGTGACTTCCTGTTCCCAATGGTTATAGCATTGAATTCAGGAGTTCTCACACCTGGCAGCACATCAGAATCACCCAAGGAGGGCTTCTTTAAAAGCACATAGGTTTGGACGTCCAATATCCTAAGCTGGGAAGAGAGGGGAAAGAATCAAAAGGTAAAATTGTTACAAAAGGACCAGGGAGCTAAACTCCAATTTCTTCTGCGACCTCCTTAGAAATCAATAGGATGTGTGGGAAAAAGCTGGGTTTGGGAGTCAAAAAGACCATCTTGAAATACAGGCATCCATATATTCTGGTTTTCTGGAATATTCGACCTTTACATGTTTTGTCTGGCAAAACTCCTAATAGTCCCTCCTTTTACTCTCCAAAGTGCCCTGATTGGGATGACAAATTACATGGCCACTTTCTTCCAAACTCCACTTTTCCCTTTCTTACCATGAAAACCTGAACTTGAAGACCCCCAAGCGTCAGTTTCACAGTCTACACCACGGTGTGAGCAGTACCCAGGTTAGAAAGTGAAAGAAGTAAAAGATCACGGCTGCCGAGTACCTCGGAGAGTCGGTGCCTAGTTCACAGAAGCCCTTACAATTCTTCACCTTGTAGGAAGTAGCCTTCATTTGTTCTTATTGTTCCCTGGCAAATAATATGACATGTTAAGGATGAGAACATAGTCAGATAAAAAATAGAGCATATATATTTGTGGAGAAAATGACCCTTAATCACCAGGATGAGGCTTAGGTGGTTGCTGGCGAAGATGGAAAACCCATCTTACGTTATCTGTTCCAATATTTAAACTGCAGCTCGACCTTCTAGAAAGCAGAGCTTTCCTACCCTCCTCACTGGTTGAAAGTTCTCAGAGAGTTGGGTCAATTGTCTCTAATGGGCCCAGATGGAAGGAGATGGAGGCTGTAGTCTGATGTCTGGGGCCAGGCAGAGGGAAGAGAAAGACTGACACATCCTCTGTCTGGGTGACCATCCACTCATGACTCATCACATGGGGAGAAGGGCCCCTGTTGGCCTGTCTGCAATGTGATTCTGCCAGTGATTCACTGATGCCCACCAGGAAGCCCCCTTTTTAGATCCTCTTTCTGGGCTCTTTGATTAGCATTTGAGGCCAAAGGGAACCTAGAGGGAGAAGAAGGCAGAAAGATCTGCCAAATGAATGGAGGGTGGCTTGACCCAGCGGCAATGAGAGACAAGGACAAGAGGAAGAAATGGCATGCCTGACTCCCTGGGTGGAACCTTACAAACAGCTAGAGAAGAGAATTATAATGCATAATGGTGGATAGTCATAATATTTCAGAGAACCTCAAGGGCTGAGGATTTCCCACGGACAAAGGAAAGGCATAAAGCTTTACAGAAATCCAAAATCTCTTCGTATGAAGTTGCATGAAGAAAGAGCCCCAGGAACAGATTGCTTAAAATTCTGAGGAATATTCATCTGAAAATAAAGTCAATCAACATAGACAAGGGGTCTGTAGAGTCTAGAATAACAAGGAGACTGAGACAGTTATTATCTAACTCTGTTCTAGAAAGACAGGCACTGAGACTGGTAGGTATTGAGTCTCTAGAATCACTCTGAATTCTCAGATGTGCGTCGAAAATAGGTGATTAGTTTTCCCAAAGTGTGATGGGCAAAATGAGCATGACGTAGATGCAGAAAGAACACTTGTTTTAGTGGTTAAGCATTGACTCCTACCACTAGTACGTGCAACCCATAATATTACATGTATTTTTCTTTGAACACGACTGGGTAAAAATCTACACACTTCTTTCTTTCTTCAGACATGCCAAGCCTCAGAGCCCATGAAGTTCTCTCTACCTGACGTGTTCTCTGGCAAACCCTCAACGGCCCTGCTCCTCCCTAAAGATCTTAGTCCAACGCCGCCTTCACAGAGCGTGGCCTTCGCCGGCCACTACGTCAGACAAGAGGGTCCCTGGTCATTCTTTCTCCAACCTGCTGCCTTTTTCTTACGGAGCATTCCAGGATCTAGGTTTATTTATTTGTTCTGTGTCTCTGTCCTCCCGAATGTAAGTGCCATGAGAGGAGGAGCTCTGTCTTAATTTTGCTCCATCTCCAGCATCGTGCCCATTGCTTGGCACATAATAGTTGCCCAATACTTATTTGTGGAGTGAAGACCTATTGAAGTGAATTATGACCTTAGTAGTGACATTCGGGCATGGGAGAAATAAGTATGAGCTGTGGTTAGGGCATGGTGAAATGTGTGGTGCCCTGGATACAGCCTCAGGAAGAGATAAAATGGTGATAATTATACCCCTCTCCCCTCCGGCTGACCTATAGGTGAGCCACAGACCTGGAAGTGAGGTAGGGATGGACTATATGCCTTATGGGGGTAAATACGGATTAAAGAACATGGCTTAGAACTGAGTCCAGAACAGGCTTCCTGTTCCTTCCTCTTCTGAGGAACTCACTCACCCCATTGCAACCATAAAACTTCAGGCCTTCCTCCTCCCTTCCCTCTCTCTCTCCCTCACTCCATCTACCCCTCCTTCACCCTACCTCAGGGTTAGGTTTGCTCCAGCAGATTGACTTATGGCAAAGGTAAGAGCTGAGAGAACACATGTGACCCTGAAGAGAGAGGAAAAGAAACAGCATGTCAATGCTAGCCAGGGGCCCTGGTCCCAGCCTCACCAGTTAGAAGTCAAGCGGAGAGAGGCAATTATCTTATGGTCTCACTTACGTGTGGAGTATAAAGAAAATCATGGAGGGCATCGTGAGAAGGAAGGGAAGGGCGAATGGGGGGAAATCGGAGGGGGTGTTGAACCAGGAGAGACTGTGGACTCTGAGCAACAAACTGAGGGTTTTGGAGGGGAGGGGGTGGGGGGGGTTAGCCTGGTGATGGGTATTAAGGAGGGCACGTACTGCATGGAGCACTGGGTGTGGTGCATGAACAATCAATCTTGTAACACTGAAAAATTAAAATAAATTTGGGGAAAAAAAAAACAAAACAAACAAAAAAAAAGAAAAGCCATTCTTCCGTGCGAAGGAGGAAGCCAGGGTAGAAGCTTCCCCTCTGATTCTTCTGAGACTGTGGAAGTTTCTATGTGGAGGCGGGTTAGTGCAGGAGTAGTTGGGAAAGAGAAGGCTTCTCTGTAGTCAAGGTCACACATACATCTGTGTGAAAGGGAAATCAAAGACCACTGTGAACAATCATGACCTCCTGGAGATCATAAATTACGTCTTAGATACTATTGGCCTAACATATATCTCTGCGCCTGGCCAACGGTAGTGGCTAATAAGTATGTGCTTAACAACGTGTGCTGAAAGAATGGAAGACTGCATGAATGACTGAATGCACTAGCGTTTGAGTGAGCAAAATATGTATTACACAACCAGCCTCTTGGAAATCTTGTTCATATGTGTAATCTTAAATCCCGATCACCTTAGTATACCAAAAAGTGACTTTATAAATATGTGTGGGTGAGACCCAGAACCTGGACCATAGTGCCCCCACTAACTTCTGGTCACCTTGTAAACCCTCTTGGAATACCTTTTAGCTCCAAGGAGGTTGAATTACTTAGAGTAGGTTGTCTGTCTCATCTGTGATCAATCAATAAGCCATCTCTGTCTGCCTTCCATCTCTTGAGCAGGAGATCTTAACTTGGGTCCATGGACTTTGTAAGGATCAGAGGACAGATTTCCAAGGGTCTGTGAACTTGGATGTGGAAAAACTACACCTTTATTTTCACCCACCTCTAATCGAAATTCAGCATTTTTATCACATGTGAATGTAAGCAACAAACCCCAATATTAATAAATTCTGTGATTTGATCATCAACAGGAGTCACAGATCATTTCATATCATGCGTCAGCTTTTGCAGGTACTTATATCTACTTCAAAATTACATTAGTTATTGGACCTCTTAGATCTTATCTAATGCCCTCATAAATAAGCATGTGCCATACCCACATAATCATGCCCCTGCGATGATCCTTAATGATCCCATCTCTTGATATCCATACCCTGGATAGTCCTCTCTTATGAATATGAGCTGAACGTTGTGACCTGCTTCTAATACATAGAGTAGGGCAAGAGTGAAAGGTCATGTACAGAGAAAGCAGACTTCTGTCTTGCTTTCATTCCTTCCTACTTACTCTGATGAAGCCAGCTGCCATGTGTGAGCTGCTCTATGGAGAGGGACTAAGGGTGGCCTCTGGCCAACAACCAGTGAGGAACTAGGGCCCTCAGTTCAACCTCCCATGAAAAACCAAATCCTTAGAGTGAGTGAGTGAGCTTAGAAAGCAATTTCATCCTCAGGTGATCTTAAGAGACTACAACCCTGGTCAACACCCACGCTGCAGCCTCAGGAGAGACCCTGAACCAGAAGCCCCCAGCTAAGCCACGCTCAGATCCCTGACCCACAGAATCTGTGAGATAATAGATGTCTGTTGCTCTAATATGCTAACTTCATTGCTCAGCAACAGATAATGAATATAGTCATCGAGTTATTTATCATTTATCTATCTATCTATCTATCTCCTGATTGGTAAGTGCCTCTCAAGATAACTAGTTTCCTTTGAGGAGGGGTCCTGGACTTCACCAGTCTGACAAGGTTCTCCATGCTGCCCAGAGGTTAAGAGCCCCTCCCCTGTTTTAGAGAGACACTGGTTCTGGAAGGGGCATGAGGGAGCAGCATGCATCTGAAGTCATATCCTCCTGATATTGGAGGTAGCAAAGGGAAGGAATAAGGAGAACCAAGGAGTGGGTTTTGGTTCAGCTGGTAAGATGTCACAAGTTGGAGCATTTTCATTACAATTTTCATCAAGATAGCCAGAGACACCAAAAGGAGATAAGACAGCTGAGAACCCTAAGTTTGAGCCCAAAGTTGGAAGGGTAACAGAGCAGAGGGTTCACGGAGAAGCCAGGGATGGAACCAGGAATGTCAGACCGGAGGAGAGAAGAGTCGGCCTGCGTAGGCACCGAAGTGGCCCCGAGCACAAGCTGTGTCTCAGGTGCTTTGTTCCGGTCTTTTTTAAGGGCAAGATCAACACAAAAAAAATAATTCCATCTCCCATTCAGAGTAGGAATCTCATGTTGAGTGATGGGCATCTAGACACTTCTTCCCTGCCTTTTCATCTGGATGGTAAGCTCCTCGAAGGCAGGGCTCTTGTACTTATTTCCTTGGTACCCCAGAGATGGATGGCAGCATAAACTTTCATAGATCAAATGTCTGTTAAGTCACAATGCTGCACTTGGGAACCACAGATGAATTAGGCTCAGTCTCTGCCTCAAATTGTTCATGGTCTAAAGAAGGAGCTGTTAAAGACAGGAAGTTGCTTTAGAAAGCCCTAATTCAAATATGAGATGTACTTCCTAACTGTGCTTCCTAGTTTGGTGGTTCTCCAAGCCTTGATATTACATCTGTTAAAAGGAAGGTGGTAACACTCATTTCCCTGGGTTGCGAAGCTTTAAACCAGGTGATATATTTAGAGAACGCCACTCAAGGCATGGCGTGTCATGGGTACTTCTACCTGGCCTCCTACTCTGCTTCCAGTCTTCAGTCTCAAGGCCCCAGGGTTTATGTGAGATCTAAGTCCCGTGTGAATGTTGTGGCCATGTGCCATAGCCCATGAGCTCTCAGAGGCAGGGACCATGTGGAACTCATTTTCTCAACCCCAGCGAATGGAAGAGGATGGCCTCAGAGTAGGAGCTGTTCAGCATATGTTTGATAAATGATTAAGATAATAAATGACAAATCCTAGAAAATCCTCCAAAATTGAGTATAACAGCACTCCATAAGAAAGGACATCATGAGCAGGAGGAGTGGGACTTTGACCCTGCTCTTAAAAAATGCAGAGGACTTGGGTTAGTGGATAGGACCTGGTAGCAGAGAAAGGAAGATCTAGAGGCTACATACCAGCTTACAACAGTGGTCACCTCTGGACGGAAAGGAGAGATATGTGATAGAGAGGGACACAAAGGAAGTGTCAATGGCCTCTGCCCAGTTTCCTTAAAAAAAAAATAAAATATCACAACCGATTGCAGCAAAACATCAATATGTGTTAAATTGGAGGGGTAGGCCCAAGGGGGCTGTTACAGTCCCCCGGCTTCTTGCTGTGTTAGACATATTTTGTGCTGAGAGAGGAAGGAGAAGCATTTCAGATGGGAAGAATGCTGGCCAAATGCAGAGGGGTTGGGAGATTGTGGCAAGGACAGAGCAGGGAAGGCCTGAGGTAGATTTGTCTGAGGACCCTACAAGCAGAGTGTCCCCAGTGAGGGGACAGGGAGTAAGTCAGAACTGTCATTGGTCCTGTCCTTGGTCCTGAACCAAAACCCCACCCTTGGTCACTGTTATTTCCGGTTATCCTAGAACACTAGGGGTTTCTGCCCAATTCCCCAAGCGCTCCTTGGTCTTCTTGATATTCTTTAACTTAATGTCTTTAAGTCCAATTTTACCCAGCTGCTGCAAAAAAGAGCAGAACATGAATATTTCTCAGCCTAATAATAATATCTACTATTGGTCAAACTTTCATATATGGCAGACACTGATAGCAGTTTTTACACATTGCTTCATACTGTTATAATTATCCCCACTTTATTGATGAAGAAACAGACACAGACCGAGATCACATAGCCCATAAATGGAGGCACTGTTAAAGCATGTCGCATAAGTACATAGCTGAGGAATTAGCTAATCATTCCCTGGCCCAGGCAAAAAGCCCTTAACTCAGAAGAAACTATCCCTTATGAAGTCATTGGCTCGATATTTTCTGAATTTCGTTTCCATCTACAAAAGCAGGATTGTGGATTCCAAAAAAAGACAATGTGGGTGGAAGTATCTTTAAACTATCGAGTCCTCTACAAATGTTGGCAACCCTCTCCAAGTTTATTATCAATAGGAATGGTGATAATGAGAATAGTAAGCCTTCTGCAGATGTCAACACCATAAACCATATTCTACTTCCATTGTTAATGGAAGTAAACCAGGGAAGGGGGAATATACACATATCTCATATATATACCTACACATAGAGAGAGAGAGAGAAAGACCCAAGATGGAGTGAGACAGACCTGGATGTATGGTCCTATTTCAACATGTATTAGCAATGTGATGGTGGGAGAGTCATTTGATAGCTTCCCAGGCTGTGTCCCCAGCTGAAAAGTGGTTATGTCCATAACATTACCTATTCCCTAGAGTAATCAGTAAAGACAAGAGATAAATGTGATGAGTTAGACTAAGATAATTATGGTAACTGACGATGGTGATAGAAGCTACCATTTACTGATTGCTCGTGGCCTTGCACCAGGCATTGTGTTGGGCACTTTATGCGCATTAGCTTCTATCCACATTAAGGCCCTCGGAAGTACCTGTTATTCTCTCCATTTTAAAGATGAGGAAATTGAGGTTCAATGAGCCCTTACTGTCAGCTCAATCAGATGGAATGTGACTCATCCATAAGCAAATCGCACTTGAGAGGCTGGATGACAGGGGCTGGCAGGTACAAGATGGCCCTACTCTTTAATTTTTCTAAACAAGTACTCCTATCATCAGGTCTCACTCAGAGCCGGTGTCTGGAGAGAGAAAACCTCACGGTCAGACACACGGCTGAATCACAATTCCAAATTCCACGAATGGCTGAATCTAGTCTGGCTCCCCGATGCTCAGAGGGCAGCTGCCACTGGCCCCCCTTCTCCCCAAGGTCTGGATCTAAGGAAAACCTGCCCTCCAGGCAAGACAGAGCCAGGGCAAGGGAGCTAGGCTCCCTCCTTTCTGCCTGGAGAGCAAGAGAAGAGATAGGAGGGAATTGTGCCAAGGTCACTGTGTTCCCGGTCAGGGTGTTCCAGCTTTGAAGTCAGAGAGTTTCCAGTGTCCAGGCAAGAAAAGTGCTGCAGGGTGCTCCACCTGCCAGGCCTCTGATGCGCTCCAGCTGGGCCCGACCTCCACACAGCTGCACGCTGCAGAGAGGCTCACCGCAGACTGCCTTCCCAGCCCCAGCGGCACCCCTAGGAACCTGTGACTGGAAGAAAGCCAAGCCATGGAGCACGCAACAGCCTCCCAGACGTGCCCAGCTACCTTGCTCCCAGAGCCTCTGCAGAGAAGCCGGGCAATGCCTCCATCACCAAATCCCATGAGAAGAATTCTCCACACATTTCCCTGGGTGTCTCTTTCTTCTGTCACTTTTCTTACAACTTTTCTTTAATTCATTCAGTCCTGGACCCCTAGAATAGGTCTACTGTGCACCCATCAGGAACAGATCCCACTCAGAGCTGCACTGTGGGGAGAGCACGGGAGCCTTGGGACAGCAAATGCCACGCCCCACATGCTCAGCACTTCCTCCCATCCCTGAGCCCAGCAACCCAGAGTGGGCCAGCAAGCTCGGATATGGGCACGCTGGGCATGGCCGCCTCCTGCATGTGGGGCAAGGCCCAGTTTGCTGTTCTCACAAGGGACCAGGGCTGATGGTGCAAGGGAAATGTGGGGCCACTCGGAGAAGCAGGAAGGAAAAGTACCCTTCAAAGTACTGAAATGTAAAGCTTTTTCCTTTCTTCCACAGCCTTGCCCTTGACTAGCCATGGTGGTTTTTATTTGCTATTTAATGTCATTCTAAGTAAAGCATAATTATAACTGTAAATTATTGGCATGAATTTTGGCCTACGTGTTTATATTGTACATCCCATTAAGTGCAAATGTAAGAACATTTGACTCGTACAGAATCGACGATATTACACAATTTGTATTTTGTAGCTCATGCGTGTGGATGCACTTTGTTCTTACCCGAACAGTGGAAGCACTGCACAAACTCAGCTGCACCTGTATTACATCAGCAGTCAATGGCAGTGGCAGTTTCCTTAACGCGTACTTGATACTGGCTTTGAGTCTTGCCGTCCGACTCACTCACAAAGCTCGAGTTCAAAGAGAAGCTTATTGAGAATTCCAACATCATACTAGCATAGTATTATACCAAGCATGAAGGCTCTTCTGAGCATGAGACCCGGGAAGGACTTTCCTGGCTGCACAAACATGAAGCCTGCCCTTTGGAATGATGCTCTAGGTAAGAATCTCGACTCTAAGCACTTATGTGGCCAACTGTTTTGACTGTCATAAAATATTTAACCTTTCTGGATATAATTTTATCTTCCTAGAGGCTTTCGCCCTGTGGTTTTCCGATCCAGTGGGGGTGATGCGTGTAGACATGAAAACCAGGGAAAAGGTCTCCCAGAAGAGCCTATACTCATAAAAGCTTATGTAGTAGGTGGAGCCAGATTCAAAGCCCTGCTTCACCACTGAGTAGCTTAGTAACACTTGACAAGTGATTTAGCCTTCTGAAGTCTCAATTTCTCATGTTGTAAAACATGGGTAATGGCTACCATATCTCAGAGGAACTGCTAGAATTCAAGATAACTCAGGCAAAGTCCCTGCACCCAAGAGACACAAAATTGATGAGCACTATTGTATTGTTTTTGTTAAAACATTTCAGGTTTCTGAACTTCAGGCTGTTCTGCTTGCTCTTACTACCCCCCCAGGTACTGCCTAAATCCCTTGTTGCCTGCAGACACATACATCTGATGGAGGAGGCAAAAATGTGCGATGAAGGAAGGTGAATGGTTCGGTGGGTTTCTGACTCAAGCAGTCCTGGGTTCCAACTCCACCCCCTTTTTCTGCTAGACCCTGAGCACGTGATTTACCTCTTAGGCTCTCAATTACCTTGTGGATAATGGGGAGGAGAGGAATGATCATAGGGTTTGCTTTGTGAAGCCATGATGGGGATTCCATGGGCTCTATGGTCTGCTTAGCAGGCTGCTGGGCTCAGAGCAATGTTTGGTCATTTATCCCATGCATCGGTTACCTGTCTGCAAAATGAAGATGCTGGTAGTCCACACTGCATGAGTTTGTTTTGGGGGACAAATGAGAATGTCCACATAAAGTTATCAAATACAGCACCGGCACATAGTTAAGGCATCATGACTGAGGAGTGTTAGCAATGATAATACTTGGTAGTTATCACATTATTGATGATAGCAGATAACCACCACAATTCTCTCTCCTCCCCATCCCCCTGTGCTGGGCGTCCCTGACAATGCCCAAGAGCACTTTCCTTGTTCAATGTCCAGCTTCAGCTTTTGCTGGGGCTACTTCAACACCCTTCCCCACCAGAGAATAGTTTGTCCAAGGACTGAGTATATTTTGTTTTTGAAGACGGAAAACAAACATTAGTGCCAAAGTAGACTTCTTCAAAACAAGACAGGGCTCCAGACAAGGCCGTGGCCCTGACTTTTAGGAACTGGAAGGAGGTGTACTTTCTAGTAACCTCTTGGAAGAAGATGATAGCTGCATCTCTCACCCTGCAGTTGTGAATCAAGGTCTCCTTATCCTCTCGTCTAGCTTCCCTGTTAGAAGCTGTGAGATTATCTTGCTTCAAACAATCACAGAACACCAGCCTTTGTCCCCGAGCTCCTTCACCCTTCCTTCTGTAATAGGGAGCCATTCCCCATGAACCCTGAGTACATTTTCCGGGCCACAAGGCAGCCACTATATGAATATACCTTTCAGATAAACCTCTTGCTTCCCCCCAACCCAATCCAGGCCTGCCTCGGTTAGCTCATTTTTGCACTCAACAAAAACCTCTTGAGCACTTACTATCTGCCAAGCACAGTGCTAGACGCTCGGAGACACACCTGTTGAGTTAGACACAATCTGTGTTTTGTATGTAAGCCAAACTAGAAACAGAAGTTATCAATAGAATGTGTAAAATGCAGTGAAGGAGGAGGAAAGGGAGCACCATGGAAACCCACAAGAATAGAAGAGGGGCTTAGTCCTAGGTAGGGGCTCATCATGAGCTGGAGAAGGTGACATTTGATCGAATCAAGAAAGGGAATTCCTCTTCCTCACCTATTACATTACTAAGTCGTTCATTTCACACACATGGAGGAAGCGACCTTTCCCTCCAACCCACTCATCTTCACTGGCGGCTCCCCACGTCCTGCCATCTTGGCTCTAGGCACACAGCTCTAGCAGTGCCGAGATCATTCCCTCGTTGACCCTCAGACCAGACCGTAAGCCCTGTGAAAGCAGCAAGCAGGCCACCCAGGTTCTCTGTCACAGCCATGGCCCTTAACACAGAGCCTAGCTTGTCGAAGGCACATGGTCAACATTCATCATGTTGAATAACACATCTTTTGAGAACTGAATATCATGAAGGCCCCACACTGGTTCGTGGTAATGCAAGTTTGACAAATATGCTTATATAAGTAATTAACAAGTGAAGTTGACAAAGGGAAATATTAAATGAATGATACAGATTGAAGAAGTTGGGAAGAGTGGCATGTGCAATTCAGCTCAATTAGATTCAGTCCAACAAACATGAACTGTGCCTTCTACGTGAGAGGAACATTCTATGAACAAGAAAGGATACAAAAATATATCAGAAGGAAGCCCGTATGCTCAACGTGTGAACTTAGAGGACACAAGTGCACAAGGGCACAAGATCTACCTACATCAGAGGCTGTGAAGATTCAAGGGCAGGAGCCTCAGAAAATATTTTAGAAGGGCTTCAGAATGAATCTTGAAGTAAAGCATTTCTCCCATGTAGGTTCACACTGAGTGGGCAAGAGCTCATTCCAGGAAGAGAAAACACCAGAGGCAAATAGGAAGAACAAGGGTGGTGCATTTTGGAAAGTCCAGCTTGACAGTCATCGACACACAGTGCTCAGGAGGAGAAAGGGCCTGGCTTCAGGGATTCAATGACCCAACCAATTCTTCCAGAGCCTCCTACATCCACAGTGCTGCAGCCCCAGGGCCCCGAGAGTCTGTGGAGTAGACACGGGCTGCTTGTATCTGCCCAATACTTCTGCTTCCTTGGAGGACATCCCCCCATCCCTGTTCCGCATGGTCCTACTAAGACTTCAGTCAGGATAGCCCACCTGATACCCCAGCCTCAGGGGTAGATACAGGAAGCTCCATCAAAAAAACCAATCCCCTGCAATAACGGGGCAGCCCAGTGGCCAGCATGTGACTCAAGGAGGGCCATCAGTATCTTTCCTGGATTGATACATAGACATCAGGAAAGAGGAGTACCTTTTTAGCTGATGTTGCTAAACTGGGAGAAAATGAATTGGAAATATTTGTGGTCATCTTCTCTGCCCCACAGAGACAGCCTGCCAGTGGCATGAAGCCAACACACAGAGGAAGCCAAGCTGAAGAATGGAGAGAGGCCCTGATAACAGGCTTTAACAGATGGCTGAGTTTTTAAACTTGGATGGATGAAAGAATGATGGATCCATTAACAGAAATGCAGAAGTCAGGAGCATGAGCTGACTTTCAGAGAGGGATGGTATCACCCCAGATCACCAAATCTCAGAGCTAGAAGAGATTATAAAAAGATTTGGCACAACCAATCATCTGATGCTCGTTTTTTCTGTTTTCCCCATAGTTACGGTTCACTCTGCTGGCTTCCTTCAGTCAACAATGTTGATTAAACATTCGGTCAGTTTGGTGAACAAAGCATTAAGGGCCTTCTTTTTGAGGAGCTTACCATTTAGCTGAGGGGAAAAGAAACCAATGAATATATAATATAGTGTCAGGTTTTAAAAATGTAGGCTATTAGGAAAAAATGAAGAAGGTCTCGTGATGGCTTTGGGTATGCTGCATTAGATTAGGCAGCCAGAGAAGGACTCTTAAAGGAGAGTGTACATAAGCAGAGCGTGAATGATGAGAGGAAATAAGTCATACATCTACCTAGAGAAAAAGAAGAAGGCTGTTCCAAGCAGAAGTCACCAAGGTAGGGGAGTGCCAACAGGGCCATAGGACGTCCCCAAAGCTAGGTGTGTGTAGAGATGGGAGGCTGTGGGAGAGACTTGCTGGGGAGGGGGTATGGTAGTCAGTGGGCTTGGCGAGCCATGGTAAGTATTACCAAAAGCCATTAGAGAGTTTTAGGTAGGGGAGGCCCATACAAAGCCTACCTATGAGAATCCTTGACCCAAGTTCCATTAACTAGAGATGGACTTGACTTGAAAGTAGAGAAAGACAGTAAATAGGTAGGAAGACAAAAAAAAGAGTTCAGGCAGGGGAGCCATACAGAGCTGGGAGCAGCAATGGAAATGCAAATTAGATGTTTGGAGGACAGTGAGGGGCAAAGATGATGGATACAGTGGAAATTTTAAGTAAAACTCAGTGGACCAGAAACTGGAAGAGGGAATCCTACTTTGGTGGGCTTGGATGTCAGGCTGAGAGAATGACTCCTTATCAGATGGGCAATGGGGAACCATTAAAGGATTTTGCATAGAGAGGGTGAACTCACTCTCTGCCTCAGCAGATCAAAATCGTGTCCCAGGAGAGGATGTGTGTTGAAGTGGGAAGAAGCATGAGCTGGGATTCAGGCAGTGCTAGTTCAAGCTCAGATTCCATTCGTACTCTGTCATGTGGGATCACCCATGAAAACAGTGAGATCAAGGAGGGAAATCAGAAATACATCAAAGAGGCACCTCATCTCCCACAAAGAGTGAAGTGGGCAAACTATCTTTATAAATAAAACTTTATTGGAACACAGGCACGCTGTCCAAGTACACAACAATGGCAAGGCTACATGATGGTAATAGAGACCATATGCCTGGCGAAGTATGAAATAATAACTGTCTGGTCCTCCATAGAAAAAGGAGGCCCCTTGCTGGCCCCTATTCCTCAAATCTTACAGACTCAAACTTGATATAATAGGTTGGCCGTGGTGGAGAAGGAGAGAAAAAATAAAAACTTCTGGATTCACACATAACAACCTGGAAGGGAGGAAAAGTGAACAGGATTGGCAGTTTTTCCTAGACGTCGGGGAAAAAATATTTTTCCTGACAGATAGTTAGGCAATGGCAGTTTTAGTGCGAGATAAAGAGATAAAGATAGAAATGGACAAACACAGATGAGCGAGATGGGCAAATTGAAGAGAGAGAGCCATGCAGACAGGTGAAGAGATAATATTTGATATATTTCCAATACATTTATACAATATATCTGTATGTGTGTGCATATGTACACGTGCGTGTGGGTATATCTGTGTCTATATATCATATATATTTTATGGTAGCCACACTCTGGGGTGTTGACAGAGTATTTAAAAAATATATATCCTCAACACAAAGAAAACTTCTAGGGTGGAAATGTCAGAAAGTCATTTCTTCATTCCAAACTGTCCGGAGATAGAAAATCAGGACATATTGCCCCAAGGGGGAACTATGTTGACAGAGACTAAGACAAGATCGATACTGGGTTTTGATAGTGAAGTTTGCAGTACGTGGAGGTAAATAAGACCGTGTTCCCTGAATGCTTTTATCAGAAATATCAGCTGCAGGTTTATGAGGCTTCTTTCCCAGTCTGTCTCTTTCTGAGCTTATAAAAGTGCTTTTAGGGGATGTCTTACTGATTGCAAATATCACAAATGGAAGTAATGAGTTTTTAAAACCACAACCCCTCCCCAAGAAAACAAAGCTATTTCCTGATTTTAGAGACAGGAAGAGGGGCCTATTATCCCAGGGAAGAAGAGTCTGGCTGGCCTCAGGAAAAGCCACAAACATTTTTCTGAGTGAACGCCATCAACCAAGATCACAGTTTGATGACTGAACAGTATCGAAAGGCTTGCCAAAGGTAGAAGAGAGAGTTCAGGAGAAAGGAAAAGAGGGGGAACTAGAGAAGATCTTTCCATGCCATTCACGATCTTTGCTCTGGAGTGATTCCTAGTAACTGGTGTGGAGGCTGGCAAACCAGGATCTGAATTCAAAATCTGACACAGGGCTGGTGATGGATCCTGGGCAAGATCCTTGGACACTCTCCACTTCATTTGAGGAACTACAGATAGTTTTGTATAGTTGAGGCAGGTGGCACTTGGGACAGAGCAGGAGGCAGTGGGGATGAGAATGACAATACACAACAACAACTGCCCCCACCACGGTAATAGCTCTCATTGACTGAGTGTTTGTGCCCAAAAGGGCTTCGAGTGCCTTAAAATATGAAGTCCTCCTCTTCTCATGACAACCTTCAGAAGCGAGTTATCATGATCACGGGCTCCATGAGATAAATGAGACTCAGAATGGTGAAGTGAAAAAAGCTAAATTTGAGTCCAGAAAGCCCACCTGAGGGCCTGCAGGGTTATCTGCTCTGCTCTGTGGCCTCTACCATGAGGCTGGAAAGATAAGCAGGAGCTGGACCATCGTACTAATTTCCTACAGCTGTAGGTAACAAAGGACCACAAATTGGGTGGCTTATAACAACAGAAATCGATTGTATCCCTGACAGGTCTGGAAGCCAGAAGTCTGAAACCAAGTTCTCAACAGGGCCATGCTCCCCTTGAAGTCTCTGGGAGAGGATCTTTCCTGGCTTCTTCCAAATTCCAGTGGCTCTTGGCAACTTTTTGCTTCTTGGCATATAGATGCATCACTCCAATCTCTGCCGTGTCTTTATATCACCCTCTAGTCTGTGTCTTTGCGTGTCCTCGTTTCTTCTTACAAGGACATCAGCCATTGGATTTAAAGCCCACTGTGACCCACTACAACCACATCTCAATCCTCAACTAATTATATCCGCAAAAACCCTACTTCAAAACAAGGTCTTGTCCTGAAGTTCCAGGTAGACATGAATGTGAGGACACTATTCAACCCACTAAAATTATGAAGCCCTTAAGTTCTAACCTTATCTTGCAGGGACTGAAGATATAGGCTCTTTGAAGCAGGGCTCCATGGGTTATAAGTAATAGAAACTCAGCTCAAATTGGCTTAAGCATCAAAGGCTCAAGTAACTAAGTTCAAGTAACTAAAAAGCCTAGGTATACACTTGAGGTATGAAAAATTTCCAGGCAGATCTGCTTCCAGGAGCCGAAATTAATAACTTATCTCACCATTTCTCAAGTCTAACTTCTCGTGTTGGTTTCCCTGAAGCAGAGTCTTCCCCAGAGATGCCAATATGGCTTCCATAGTTCCAGAAATAAGATTAAAGGAACAAATGGCCAGATCCACATTGCTTTTATTTTTATGAGCAGTTACTGGTAGTGGGAAGTTAACAAGGATTATATCCTTCTTTCTCATCAATCCCAAATGAAGAAGTACATGTTTTTCCCTAAATTTCTAACAAAGTCTTGGGAGTGGATCTCAGGGGATCAACTTGGATCACACTGCATTCTTTAACTAATCATCGTAGCCAGAGGATGGGGGTACTCTAATTAACCAGGATACATACCCACCCCATTCAATCACCACTCATGTGGATAAGTCAGATATGGCTCCCCAAGGAAAAATTGGGATGTTGGGCCAGAAGAGAGGAAGGGTACTGGCAAGCAGAAACTATACATGTCAATCATAGATGCAAAAGAGGAGAGTGGTAAAAAATAGAGAAATAGAAGAAGAAGAAGAAGAAGAAGAAGAAGAAGAAGAAGAAACAGCAGCAGCAGCTGAGCACAATGCCTGAGGTAGACAAGCCCTTCGCCCCACCCTGCGCATCCTCGACTTTTCCCAGAGTCCAATCTAATTGGGAGCAATGGCACGGGGAATGAAGGGGTCCCATGAATCCCAGTGCAGATGACTGTTACAAAAACTGAATTTAAAAAAGAAAAAACAAAAACAAACTATGTAATGACCCTGGGAGCATCCAAAAGCAAAAGCCAGAGGAGAATCTAATCTTGAAAAAAACCCACAATTGTGAGGGAGAAAAATTGCAAACGTGTGGCTTACTGATCTCAGAGTTCTCCACAATCTCCACAGCTACAACTGTGGCCCAAGGGGCCAGAGATCAGAATGCAAGGTTGTGAAAGCAGGTGGAAATTTAAAGAGGAATTGCTGGCAATGAGAGAACCACCAAAGTAATGAGAAGCAAACATCGAGCATAAATTCTGCCCAAATCCCTGGCTGACAGATAAACTTTGCATGCGTGGGAGAGAGGCAGACGGGCCAGCAAGAAACATACAGAGATCAGGAGGATGTCTACTCTTTAAAGAGAGAGGGACAAGGGATGAGATCTGTGAGTGTTCTGTTCTCTTTTAACTCTGTACCACTTCACACAGCTTGGGAAGCAGAAAGCTGAAATCTTATGGGCTTGAAATCTCAGGCGACAGAAGCTGGGTTAGCAGGCAAATTAGAAATTCGGTGGGGGGGATCCCTAGGGAACAAAATTACTGAAAATGTGAGTCCCGTTGCTGCCCAAATTCTTGACAAATAACCAAGTTATGCAGGCATCTGAAAGACTCCCCTGGAACCAGGCTAAAGTAACCACAGGAATAGAGCAAAAATATCAGGTACTACATACCTTTCAAGCCAGGCAAGTTAAGTGCTTCTGATTAACAAAAATTCAATAATCCTCAGAAGAACACAACAGAATACAGAGTTACTACAACGTATTATCTGCAACGCCCCGTTTTCAACCAAAAATCACACCATGTTCGAAGAAACAGATAAGAAGAATTCACACTCAGGAAGAAAGTCAGGCTATAGGAAATGACAGTACATGGGAACGGATGTTGTAATTATTAGAAAAAGTTTCAAAATACAGTATCAATGAATGATCACATAAGGAACAAAAAAAACGGAATATGTAATAAGAAGATAAATCAATAGAAACTATCTAAAAAACAGAGATTAAAAGTAGTGAAAGAAAATACACAGAAGCTCAGAGCCCAGTAGGAAAATATCGGGCATGATCCAGCGCGTGTCCAATTAGAATCCAAGGAAGTAAAGAGGTAGAAGGGGGCAGAGCAGTTTTTTTAATCGATCATGACCCCACACTTCCCACACAGCTGTAAAGAGGATGAAGGAGCCAGCCTTCTTCACATAAACTCAGATCTTCATCAGGATAGAATTAGCCTCAGGAACATTTGACCCAATGGGTCACAGCTGAAGGACAGCTCTTAGGTGGTGGCCACTGCTTTCTTTGGTGAAGCAAAGCAGAAGTCAGGAAGACCTGATGTGAGAGCTCAGGTCCACCCTTTCCCTGCTGGGTGACCCTGGCTGTTATTTCAATGCCTTGAATGCTTAGTTTCCTCATCTGTAATACGGGGTGTCTCCTATGCAGGGCATCTTGCTACCCCGTCCTGAAGTGGTATACGATGAGTATGTCTTTTTGACTAATTTTTTTTTTACTATATATTTTCTCTCTCCCACCAGAATATAAATTCCAGGAATGGGGGACTTTTTTTTTTTTCTTTTTGTCTGATTGCTCACTCCTATATCCCCAGCACCGAGAACAATGGCCAATGTGTGATAGATACCAGTAAATATCGGTCGGAAACAGACACGTGTGACTGAATCAATGAGCGGATTGCCAGTGGAGAGCCTGGCAGGGTGTAGAGGCTCAGTGAGCATGTTTTCCTTTCCTCCCACACTCAAGGAAACACAGCTGCCAGTTACTGAGGGACTCAGCTCTCGGCTCGGGACGCCTTCTCATCCCAGTCAAAATAACATGATTATTTGGCCGAGTGAGACAGGAAGTGACCAATGGCCACAACTAATGACACAGCACCTGGCCTGGGAGACGAAAGAACAGCTCTGTGCAGAGGGAGCAGCAAGGGAGCCACAGGACTGTGAGACAGAAACATTTTTTAAGGATTATTTCTAATGAAATTATACAGCTTGCCTTCCAGTCATTCTTTGATAAATCTGACACTCACCTTATACAACTCAGCTATGATTTAGTCAGACGGAATCCTCCCGCCTCTACACCCACTTCTTAGGAAAAGGGTAAATCATACTCAAGAAATAAGAGAATTAGAGTCCTGCTTCTCTTCGGGGCCACAGACCTCTCCAGGACCTAACAAATATTATAGACCCTCTGCTCAGAAAAAACAAATAGACAGACAATGGTTTGTGTATGCTTCCAGGGTGTTAAAGGTTCCCATCAGCCAGATCCATGAACCATGTAGTCTGAGACAAAGTGCAGATGAAAATGTACCCCGAGTTCACATAGTAGGGCTGTTAATAAGAAACAGCTACACACTGACCCCCTAACTCCTAGTATCAAGTCCAATGTCATTTTCATTGCTTAATCATTATTTCGATTTTCATTAGCAGCCAAAATGTTTGCTGTCACCTTCATGAGCAAAGTATGTGACTCAACCCACTAATATCCACTCTAGTAGAATACAGTAGCAGTAGAAAACCACAACGTGAGGGTTTGTGCCTGAGACCAATGCAGATTTAAATCTTGGCCCTCCTCTTCGCTGTGTGATCTTGAGTCATTACTGAACGTTTCTAAACTTCTGTTTCCCTTCTCCGGACAATGAAAATTAGGAGTACCGACTTCCCAGGGCTGTTGCCAAGATTAAATAAGATAGTGCTTGGGAAGCATTAGCTGTTATCAGTAGTTAGACCTTTAAAACCTGAAAGCAGGTTCCAAAAGGGATGGACAAAATATTTTGAGTAGCAGCAATTTGAGATAAGTGCCCAGCTATCTACAGCTATGACTACAGTCAGGGGTGCTAATCATGTGCCTCCTGAATTTAGGAGAAAGGCCATCCTGTGAGAGTTAAACTCATACTCTTCAACAGAAAGGGAATGTTTCATCAGGATAGGCTGTTATTCTCCTGTAACGAATAATCCCCTGAATCTTGAAGGCTTACAACAGTAAAGACTCACGTCTTATCCACATGACTTACTCCCCACTGGTTCCACTGGCCTCTACTCCACGACCCAGTTGTGGAGCAGACTCTTTTTAGAACATGGCCTGGCATCGGGTCGGAAGGGGTGGAGGGGGAAGATAGAACAAACCCCACGCTGTCTTCTGCCCCGGAGCGATGCGTATCAGTCCCACCTACGTGTCATGTCATTGACCAGAGCCAAGCCACATGGCCAGGCCATATCTCCACAGGGTAGGGAGACATAATTCTGCCCCCAGGAGACGCAGTGGATATTTGTGAACAACAATGCAATCTACCTTGGTAAATGGGAGCTGCTTTTTGCAGAATAGACCATCCCAAGCGATGAAATGTAATTACGGAGCTGAAACACTCAAGTCCCATCCAAACAGTCCGTTGGAAAAAAAAACTTAAAAAAGGAGTCCTCCTGTGACCTAGAACAAAAGCCAAGAGCAAATCAAAATGATCCCAACTAGGCAAATCTGAAAAGACCATGATCTACATAGAGACTGGAAAAGTGGAGGTCTGGGTGGGGGCAGGGGATGGGGGGGGATGAACCATGAATGTCACCATCACTGCTCAGGAGAAAGAGGGTTCTAATCATTTGGCAAGCATTTCCTGGCACCCCTGACAAGCACATTTTTGCCGTGAGGCCATCTGTAAGATGGGGTCAAAACGATACATACCTCTCAGGGTGGTCACAGGAACTTTTAAATGAAGTAATGCGCGGGATGTACTTAGCACAGGGCTTGGTCCATATCACGGTCTCACTGAATGGTAGCGTGCAGAGAGAGACGCAGACAGGACACAGACGCTGATATATTTCCCACCACACCTGCAAGGCTGTGAGCCTCAGACCCTGGAGGGCCCTGGCACCGCCCTGCATCAGCATGAAGCACAGCCCAGAGCCCACGTGTCCGTACTGTGCGTGAATGCTTGCAAAGTACATTCTCGTCCACTTTCTTCTGTTCAATCCCTGCAAGGCTGTGAAGGGCAAGCTCCCATGGTTTGTTGTCATTGTGGTTTTGTTTGCTTTTATTGCAGAATAGGTGACACACAATGTCATGCTGATTTCAGGTGTATGACATCGTGATGTGACAGCTCTGTAAGTCACGCCGCGCACGCCACAGGGCAGCAACGGGCTGTCCCCACGCAGCGCTATTAGACCACTGCCTATAGTCTTACTCTCCATGCCCGTGACTTACTCTTTCCATAACGGGAAGCCTGTTCCTCCCTCTCCCCTTCATCCATTTTGCCCCTTCCCCCACCCTCTCCCCTCTAGCAACCACCAGATTGTTCTCTGTGCTTACGGGTCTGTTTCTGCTTTGTTCATTTGTTTTGTTTTTTTAGATTCCACATCTAAGTGAAATTGTATGATATTTGCCTTTCTCCGTCCAGCTTATTTCACTCAGCGTCATAGCCTCTAGGTCCAACCATGTTGTCGCCAATGCAAGGTCCCACCGTTTTTTAAGTGGCAAAGCCAATCTCCAAGACCAACTTCACCTGACGCCTTTGGGCTCCAAATCCTGTGCTCTTTCTCCAATGGAATTCTACCTGAAGCAGAATTCTGGCCACATTCTTTGATCTCTCAATATTTACTTCAAAGGGATAATATTTGAAAAATAAAGATACTCAGTTCTTACTTTTCATTCAAGGCATGCGTCCTTTTCCCCATTCTCTAGCATGTCCGACCCAGGATGTGACTAGCGTTGGGTAGTTTCGGTCCCTCTTCTGGGCTCTGTATACCCTGGCACAGAAGGCTGGGCCTGCTTCTCATTGTAACAAGGTTGCACTAATTAGCTGCATTTGATTTTGCATATGGAGAGTGGATGCAAATGAATGCAAAGCAGTATGCAAATTAGCAGCATCCCGGCTCTCCAAAAGAAGGATTCTGCGGTACTGATGTCATGACAATGTATATTAATAGTCCATCTCACGAAGGCGTGCTATTTTTTCGAAAGGGGCAGGCATCCAGGTTCTTTTTTTCTGGAATAATAGTGACTATATTGAATTCCAAGTTTATGATCCTTGACAAAAAGTCTGTTAGCCTTCAAGCTATGTTCTCGATAGAAGATTCTTGTAGACAATGCCTACAAAGGACAGACTTGGGAACTGAGCTGAAGAGACCGTGGTTCAAAGTCCTGCCCTTTGCCTGGGCAAGCTACTTAACCGGTATCAGTCTCCCCAGCTATGAAATGGGGCTACCCAACCCCACAACAGAGCTATGGGTAAGGACTAAATGCGGTAACATTGAATGTCACCTGACATACAGTAGGCACTCAGTAAATGTTCATCCCCTTTCCCGCACTCACTCCTCTGGGAGTCTAAAGTGACAAATAAAAGGCAGAGGGGGGCTCATCTCCTAATCCTCGCTTGCCTTGCAAATTGCTTGCCATTCCAGTTAATGCATCTTCTCTAGTACAAAGCTGCATCCCAGCTCAACTATTATTCTTAAAGATTTTATTCATTTATTTGAGAGAGAGAATGAGAGAGAGAGAGAGAGAGAGCATGCACAAGCGTAGGGTGGGGGGCAGAGGGAGAGGGAGAAGCAGACTCCTCGCTGAGCAGGGAGCCTGACACAGGGCTCGATCCCAGGACTCTGGGATCATGACCTGAGCCGAAGGCAGACGCTTAACGGGTTGTATCACCCAGGCGCCCCTCGGTCATTTTTAACAAAGAACTATGTGATCTCTTCGAGTCCACCACACGTGAGTAGATGACTGTCCTGTTCACCAAAGTACTACCTGCTGAAAACAGCAGCTACCCTTACAAACTTTCTTCCAACGTCTACCCTTCCCCAAGCTGGTGTGAGCTCCCCACTTTCGAGATTTAGTTCAAGTACGTGGTCTCCTGGAAGCCTTTCATGGAGCCCCTGAGAGACCAGGGGCTCCCTTCTGTGCCCCCAGAATGCCTGTGGCCCCATCCATGCCTGTGTTCTCTTACTGTAGCCTCTTGGTTCGTCTTCCTCCCTAAACACACTAGATGTTTCTCACAGACAGGGAGCGTTTTCCTTTCTTTTCTTTTTCTTTTTCTTTTATAAGGGAGGGAAAGAGAATCTTAAGCGGGCTCCACACCTAGCACGGAGCCGGACGTGGGGCTGGATCCCAGGACCCTGAGATCGTGACCTGAACTGAAATCAAGACTCAGACACTTAA
Source organism: Nasua narica (assembly GCA_028533885.1). Taxonomy (NCBI): domain Eukaryota; kingdom Metazoa; phylum Chordata; class Mammalia; order Carnivora; family Procyonidae; genus Nasua; species Nasua narica. The sequence goes on along the minus strand of CM052798.1, from coordinate 157,673,331 downwards.
CCGACTGAGCCACCCGGGTGCCCCTGGATGGGGAGCATTTCTCAATCGTTTTTGTGTCCTTATTCGGAGGAACACAGCCTGGTACAGAGAAGGTGCTCAGTCTGTGTGGGAAGGAAGGAGGGAGGGGTGGGGAGGGAGGAAGGGAGGAAGGGAGGATACAGGAAGCATCATCATCCCATATTTAGCTGAAACCAAGCACATACATACACGCAGTTACCAGCAACAAACCCCTGATTAAAATCAGACAAATTCTGGAAAGGCATAAACACCTGAGCTTCGGTCCCGAACACCCAGCCCCGCCTCGGAGCAGAACGAAGCCACGAGGACACAGATCTGCTTTCAGGCAGAGACCTCCGTCCCAGTGGGCAGAACGAGGAGAGAGGGGCTCCTGCTTAGGGCGCCACATCTCCCGGGCCAGCCGCACGCACTCAAGGCCGCAGAGCAGAATATTCTGACCATACGCCGAGGACCCATATTCTGTGCCTGGAGCCTCCAGCCTGATGCAAAATAAATAAACCGCCTGCCCCCACCCTGGGGAAGGGTGCACACGCACATACACACATAGGCACGTGTGCACACGCACTGCCACACGCACACGTAGGTGTTCTCATGTGTGTGCACAGAACTCCCTTCATAGTGGACACGTGTGCACACACTCATAGACGCTCTCACGTGTATACACAGACTTGTCTTTGTACTCTACCCGCACGTGTGCACATACAACCGCGTGCGCACATAGGCATGCTCGTGAGTGTACGCGGACCCACCTTCACACGGCCCCCACACACTTAGGACACACGTTTAGAGCTACTCACAGGCAACAGACACTCTGGCATTGGCTTCATCTTCCTCTCTCGTGCTAACCCCCCACACCCAGACACGGCTCTTGATTGGCTCGGATGCCCTGGAACTCCACAGGCAGACAGCGTGAAGGCAGCCCCGGGGGCTGGGCTGCCCATGGGACCTCTCCATGGGGGCGTGAGGGAGGGGACAAGCATTCCCCTTCCCTAGACTGAGCCTCGGGCTAGCTTTTTGCCCAGCTGCTGGCAGACAGCTGGGGTGGAAGGAGGGAAAGGAAGAAGAAACTGAGCAGTAAATGAAGGAGAGAGGAAAGAGAGAAACAGAGAAGGAGAAAGAGAGAGGAAGGAGGGAAGGAGGGAGGGAGGGGGGAGGACAGGCAAGTGGGCATTTACCTTGGAGGGAAGAGTGGGTTCTCCATGGAAACAAAAGTGCCTGTTAGTCTTAAGATGGCACTAAAGAGGAAAATTGTAAATCACTTTCCACCCAGGAGGCAGGCATGATTGCCCTGGCTCTGACAGCTGAATTTGAAAAACATTCCTATCCATCACCCCAGGTGCTATGGGGGCTGATTTTAAAAAGGCAGGCCCCCCACACCCTATTTTATTGTAAACACTCCTTTTGGACAAATAATATCCAGGGATCATTTTATGTCTTCCTCTATCTTCAGTTGCAAAGAAAAGGGGAGAGGAAGGGAAGGAAGGCCGGAGGGAGAGAGAGAGAGAAGAAAACACTAACAGGGAGATTGGGGCAAAATGTATTTACCTGCCACGACATCAGGAAAGGTCTTTCATCCAGACAAAGGTGCTAGAGGTGGACAGACGGACTTACGAGTGAAACTCAGCAGCCCCGGGCCAAGTAATGGAGCCTGGGACAGCGCCTCAGCCTCTGACCCCCGTCTCCGGGGAGGAGCAGTGATTTCGCCCATGCTCTCATTGGGTGGTTGTGGATTTAACTTAAATATGGCTCCTGTGAAAGAACATGGTGAAGGGTCAGGGGTCTAGTGAGCCTGCGTGAAACTCTTCTTCTTCCTTCTCATGTGGGGCGTCTACAAACACAGGAGTATGAAAACACCCTCTACCCTACTCAAGATAGAAATCCCTCCCTCCCAGAGGTAACATCAGTCCTGATCTGCAGTTTCTCGTCCCTTCCGTGGTCTCACAGCCTGCTGCCCCGAACCACAGATGTCCAGCTATTCTCCAGTTGCCCCAGGCCCCACCTGATCCGTTTTCCGCACCCAGGGAGGCTGGCCCCAATAGGTGGCATCCCCCAGACCTCCTTGCCTTCCGGTTTCTGATTGGGCTCAGCCGGGAGGAGGGCCCGCTGAGAGACTGGTGGGAGGAGGAGAGAGAAACCGGGCTATTTCTTCCTCCTCTCCATCCCTGCCACAGTTCCGTGCTGTGGGGCTCTGCCGGGAGCCCCCCTGGGAGGTCGCAGCCCCTGCTGGGTCCCCACGATATTAGTACCCTGCTTCAGGAACCCCCCACCTTGCTCGTTCCTGGAGGCTTCAGTACCTCTTCCAGGTTCCTTCACTCTTTTACGTTGATTACATACACCCAGCAAAACACCCTAAAACTTAATAGCTGAAAATACTAACCAGTTTTTTTGTTCATAACTCTGTGGGTTGGTAATCTGAGCTGGGCTCAGCTGGGAAGTTCTGCTCGGAGTGGTTCTGGCTGGAGTCCTCCTACATTTGTAGCCCACTCGTGCCCAACTCGGGGCTGGCTAGTCCTGGGCGGCCTCACTCACGAATCTGGTGGTGGGTGCTGGCTGGTGGTTGGGTCTTTCTCTCCAGTAGGCTGGCGCAGACCGCCTCACATAATGTCAGCAGCATTTCAAAAGTGTGACGTGAGAAATTGCAAGACCCTCGGAACCTACCCCAAGTCACTTGTGCCATAGGATCTCATCAAGACAAGTCACAAAACCAGCCTAGATGAATGAGGATGGAAAAATAGAGTCCACCTCTGGATGGAGGGAGCAATGTGAGAATCTGTGGCCACAAAACAATCAACCGCACCTGCCAGCCCTGTGAAGGGTCCCTTCCTTTCCTTCTCTCTAGTATTCCAAGCCTTCCTTTTGTCCGTTCCTGGGACCCCAACTGGCACAACATATAATGTTACTGGTGACATCCCTGGACATACCTGTCCTTCTTGAGATGGCTTTTACCCTTAACGTTGTTTCTGAGATTCCTTTCTATTTAGTACGTGCAGCTCTAATTCATTTATTTATACTTCATTTATGCTCTTTGTATGAGTTCATTTTGCCCATTCTCCTGTGGATGGACATTCGGCTTAGCAGTTTTTTGCTAGTTACAAATACTCCATTTCTCCTTTGCACATGAGAGTTCTCTGGGGAGTATAATTAGGAGTAAAGTTGCTGTAGGGTAATACTGCCAAATTACTCTCCAAAGCCAATATGGTTTTTAATAGAACAAATAGAACTTGAGAGCTGAACAAAGATGAAAAACTAGGTTCACCTTACGTGAGGCAATTAGCTGTGTTTTGAAAAACTGCAGCATCGTCTGGCTGGAACGGACCTCCCAGCCAATATAAGAAGCCTTTCAGTGGTGTTCCCAGGAGATGGTCAAACAATCCTTGCTTGAACTCTTGGAAATACACAGGGGAAGTTTGTTACTTTAACTGTGATTCCCTCTGCAGAGCAAGAATAATTTGGGGAAAAGAATATCCCTCTCCTCTCGCGGTGCGCCTGCAGGCCGGGGTGCACGGCTAGATGAAGAAGGAGCAAGAGACTATGAAAGTAGCAAAGCAAGCTGGGATAGGCCACCGAGGGATCCACCTGTCCCCACCAGGAATACGCGCTTTATCCTAAAACCATAGGCAGTTGTCGAAGGGGGATGGGCTGGAAAGAAGCAGGTTCAGATTTGGGTTTTTTCTTTCATAAGACTTATTTATTTATTTGGGAGAGAGAGAGAGAGTGTGTATGTGAGCAGGGGGAGGGGCAGAGGGAGAGAAAGAGAGAGAATCTCAAGCAGACTCCCCACTGAGCACAGAGGCCATCGTGGGGCTCGATCCTAGGACCCTGAGATCACGACCTGAGCCAAAATCAAGGGTTGGAAGCTTAACCGACTGAGCCACCCTGACACCCCCAGATTTGGTTTTTAAAACGTCGTTTTATCTGTAGTATCTTAACTGGAGGCAGAGGGACCAAAGAGGGAAGAATTACTGTGACTCCTGAATATCACAAATGATGCGATTTTAAGGAGAGCAAAAGGAACTTGCTCCGAGTGGTGGGGGCTAAAATCTGGCCTAAAACTTCCCTACAGTACTTACCTGCCCTGCTAACCTCCTTGAATATTTGTTTTGTTGTCTGTAAAACAAGAATAATAATAGTACCTCTTTCCTAGGGTCGGTATGGAGATAAAATAAGCTCTTTTTTTAAAGAGCTTATTAATGTCTGACTCGTAGTGTGTGCTCCATAAATGTTAGCTATTCTTATCGTTCGAGAATTGTTAATAAGACTTAGTGACTGTACTAGTTAGGGTTGGTTAAGTTGCTAAAACCAAGAGATCCCCAAATGCACTTATTCCCATGATAGCCCAAGGTGAGTGTCACTGGTCAGCCGACAGTTCCCCCCACATGGTGATTTAGGGCCTCAAGCGGGCAAACTGTTATCCAGCCTGGGGGCCAGATCTTGACCGAGAGGGTCCCTACATAGTTTGTCACGGAGGCCTCCGGTTCTCCTGTGCCCCAAACACTCTCCCCCACACACTCCCAGCCCCATTTCCTCACCCTGAATGTCTCCTCAGCAGCAGACGGTGAGGGAAATTAATGCTGTGCTCCTCTCCAAGTCGTACTGCAGAAGTGTTTATGAGGAATAAACACATCACTCGAAAAGATCATCTCTCTTTTCTTCATCCAGCCTGAGGAAGGGGAAAAAGGCCCATCGACTTAGGAAGAGCCTCCCCCAACACACACACACCTGGGTGTGAACACAGCACTACTGTTCACACTCAGCGGGGAGAACCAGGCACACGGCCACACCGACCCCCGCGGGATGCTGGGAGATGCGGTCTTCTCTCTGCACCAGAGCTGCTCAGCCTCAGCGCTGGGGAAGTCTTCGCTGTGGGGGCTGCCCTGGGCACGATGGGATGCGGGGCAGGGTCCCTGGCTTCTAGGTACCAGACGCTAGTCACACACACATATCTACAAGGGTCATGATAGCCAAGAACATCTCCAGGCATTGCCCGATATCTTCTTTGGGGAGGGAGGGGTTTGGGAAAGGTGCCCCCGAGTGAGAGCCGCAGCCCTACAAAGGAAGGGGAGAAGAGATTCCGGGAGTGGGGAGGGGGCGGTTGGCCACCTTCGCAGGAGAGAAAAATCAGCTAAGCTAGTTGCTTAGCGCAATTCTTAGTCTCCCCTAGAACATGAGCTCCCTGAAGGAGATAGGGGTCTCGTATATTTTGTTTCCTGCAGAACGACCCCCCCCCCCACACCCACACACACACCGAGGGCAGAGCCTGATCTCTAGCAGGCGTCCCATACCTGGCTGCCAAAAAAGTGAATATGCTTTGCAGACTGGACCACCAGCCACCATCCAAACTTGAGTGCTTTCCAAGAACCAAGTGTTGTGCTTATAAAGGATGCCCTCCCTCCTTGTGTCAGGAAATGGTCCTCATAATGAGAATAATCATTTTCAAAGGCCAGATCCACGGGAAGAAGGAAATCCCACGGGGTCTCCCCACCCCCACTTATGTCTGAAGGAGCTGAGAATCTGGAACTAAAGAAAAGAGGTTCCAGCTCCAACACTGCTGATTCCCTCCTCCTGAGGGCCCCCCAGTACCTGAGCTTTACAGACCCCCCCGATACTTGCCGCCAAGCCACTGCATTCTCTGAAGGAAGACCCGAGGAGACCAGAGGCCGCCACCTGCAATTTTTCGTCCGTTAAGTGAGGCTCCATGGGGTTTTAATTCTCCCCTCCACTTCTGAGGCTCCGTTCCTTCTTTCAAGTGTCTCCCCTCCTCCTGGCTCTGACATCTCTGTCAACAGGATGGGGCGGGAGACGTAATGACATTACAGTCGCCACGAATAAATCTAATGGCTGTATTGATTTCTCGGTCACATCTGCTCCAAAGGAGCCACAGAGAAATCAGCCCCTCGGGGTATAGGGGGATAAAAGAAGAGGAACATAAGTGGACTTTTTTTTTTCCTTTCAGGAACTAATAACTACAAACAAATTAGAGTTCGAGTCCACGTTACAGGAGACCAAGAAATACAAGCATAGTGGTCTAGGCGTGTAATGTGTGATGCAGAAGAGGCTGATGGCCAAAGAATCATGAAAAAGAACCTGATTCAGGCAGAGCCATTAAAGGGGCAGACAGATTATAAAGGTAATGAAAAGACACTTACTATCTATGTGAAATTAAAACCTCTGAGCCACAATTCCTTCACCCATAACATGGAGCTACTAACATCTACCTCGCAGGGTTATTGTGAAGAATAAAGAGTCAACAGGTGTGAAAATATCAAGGGAAGTCTCTGCCACATATTGAAATCTCAATATCATTTTTGCTTCACAGGGGGAAAGAAAAGTGGATACCTAGGCTCTATGTGTGGTTTTAAGCATGACAATTGATGAGAAGTAAAAGTTAGGACAATGTCAGAACAACCCTCTGTAAATAGTATTAGAAAAGAACAAAAATGTCTATAAAGTGACTTGAAGTTCCTGCGTGACCTAACCAGGCAACAGCCCATGTGTCCGTCTAAGGAGGTCCCGTGGGATGGACACCAGGTTTGGCCCTTCCAAACCCCGACGTCTTCCCCATCTTCTGCCACAGGGCCACCGCCAGCACACAAAGTGCTATCCTGGCCTGCCCTGGAGAGAGCAAACTTCCCACCCTGCCACCCCCAAGGGGCCAAGGAAGCAGAAGATGAGATAGAAAGGAGGCAGATTAAGTTCCAGAGTCACCTTGCAAAGCAAGATGAGATGTCAGCTGCCAAAGAAACCAAATGCATGAAAGAAGAGGGATGGTTTGGGCCAAACATTGCTATCCACAGCATTGGCTTAGTGGGGCAATCATTTTGACTCCCATTCTTCTCTAAGATGTTGGCCGGTGGGGAAAGGCCTCTTCCTTTCTCCTTCCCTCCCCGCTTCTTCCCTTCCTCTCCTTCTCTCTCCTGCCCTCCTTGATTTCCAGGCACTGATCTAGGCACTGGAGTTCCGGGAGACCTTGAAACATTCACTCTGAAGCAGATCAGCAAACATGGCAGTTGAGAAGTCTTTGACGACTCTGGGACTGGTCCAAGGGGCACAGGGGCAAATGGCATCTTGTTGCATTTTTTAGAAGACAATCTCACTGGTCACCTTTATCTAAAGGTGACCAAAATCTTTAGTCTGGTCAAGCAGGACCAGGGAAGGTTTTCTGGTTCAGAAGGTGACAAAAATCCAGATATGCTGATTTAAAGTGGCTCCTCCCCAACCCCAACCTCTAGGTGATATGAATGCAGAGTGATTTGGTTTCATGCAAGAGAAAGTCCTAGGTGAGCATCTACAATATCTTAGACATTGGGGACAGATTCCGACTTGAGCAGCATTCAAGTATTCCTATTCAATAATATTATTAAGCTCCTACTATGCGACAACCATGACATTAGGAAATGTATTCAGAGCAATAAATCCAGCGGCGAAAGAGACATTTTTCTGTTCTTGAGTTGTTCACAGAAATACAGAAAAATAAACAACTTCAAAACAGGAGTGGTAAATTCAGTGGGAATGACAAGGGCTGTCTACAGCGTGAGTAGTTGTGAGCTCGACAAAAACTTTATTAAATGAATGAATGAATGAGTAGGTATGAATGAATGAATCAGTAAAAGATAGGGACCTCCAAGCAGATGGAACATCCAGTGCAAAAGCAAGGGGGCTTGCAAGACCATCAAAATTGTCAGCAAGTAAGTGTGGCGGGTGTGTACGAAGGTTGCAGAGCAGGAACAAGAATAATGATGATAACAGAAAGATGCCTGACGGCATTTCTTGAGTGTTTTCCATATACTTGGCACTGTCCAAAGGGCCTCAGGCACATTATTTCACTGAATAGCCACAATACTATTAGCCCCACTGCACAGATGGGAAAACCGAGGTATAGTGAAGTTAACAAATCCACAGGTGATGGAAGCGGGACTCAAACCCATGCCAAAGTCTTCACTCCTCACCTCTGGATTTGGGGGCAGGTTTTGCATGCCACAGGAAGGTTTCTAGACTCTGTCTTGCAGGTAATGAAGAGGCCGGTAAAGATGCCATGCGGTCTTTCCTCCCAAACATCTCCCATCCTACAAGGAAAGACGGACATGGCAGAGGCCTTCAGAGTCTACACAGGCCATGACCAGAGCTTCAGCACAGGCACAGATTAAGAGGCATGCCTGCGCCTCTGCTCCAGAATGAGGGCAAGTCGAACACACATTTGACTGATGGATGGAGGCTTCATAGCGCTTTATTCGAGCAGAGTCTGGAGGAAAGACAGGGAGCTCAGGCAGATGTCACGGTATATACAAAGGCATGAAAGCTGGGACTCACAGATGTCTGAGACAGCTGCGTTTGAAGCATTCCAGAGCGTGGGGGAAGGAGTGACAAGAGTGTCGTGTTTTCCACTTGGACAGAGCTTGTCCGTGGTCATGAGTCCAGGGTTTAGGCGTTGAAGAAGCAGTAGTCAGAGGGGTCCTCAAACGTTGGCGATGGCAGCCTTGCATTGATTCCTTCAGGTGGTAGAAGTGAAACTCATGCAAGAAACCCCTGAAAACACACTGGGAGCTTTCAAAGTGCTTGACAGCTGCTCCATTGAGCACCTGGACCTCTACAAGGCTAAAGGCTGATGGCCACAGAATGGGCTGATGGACTCAAGAAATGTCTCTTTCCTCTTTTCTTTTCTCAATCTTTATGGGGAAAAAAATGTCCCATGGCACTGACTCGTGTGAGAAAGCCCACTGACAGCACCTGAACCAGGGAGAAGGCAGAAGATGAAGGGGAGAGCACCTAGATCAGGTCCCATCCCGGTCCCACCCAGCTGCATGCTAGACACACCATGGCTCCCTCCTGGGGAAGACTACATTTCACAGCCACCCCTGTGGTTGTTTTGGGGCATGTGACTGAATTTTGGCTAATTGAGTGTGAGCAAAGGGCAGGAAAGCCTCCTCCAGGCCTTGTCCTTTAAAACATTGCCCGTGACCCTCTGCCCTGTTCTCCCTTCCAAGGTGACTTGGGGGGTTCCATGGTCCAAATGGTGCATGGATGGGAGAACCAGCTCTCTCTGGTAGGACTGTGACTTGAGCAAAAAATACATTTTATTCATTAATCCACTAACAGTTCAAGGGTCTGCCATGGCTACAACATTGATTCTCCGGTGGTTCCAAGTGTGAAGTCAGCTTCACCTGAGACTCTGTCTGAGATGCAGATTCTCTAGCCCCACCTGAGACCAACGAATCAGAAGCTCTGAGCATGGGCCTAGAAACTGTCTCAGGTGAGTATGATGCAGCTAAAATTTGCAGACCATTAGCTCACTCTAATATGCTACTGCATGGCCTTCTTTTGAGCCTCAGTTACCCCTTCTGTCAAATGGGAGGAAAAAACACCTCCCCTTGCTGGGTTCACATGAGGGGGAGATGGTGCTATGTAATGATGTGTATAAAGAATCTAGCTCAGTGGGCCATACACAGTCAACACGCATTGTTCTCTCCTTTCTTCCTGCCTGGAGCCTGATGCCTGGGAGAGCCAGAGAAACAGAAGGTAGGATTCCTGCCTTCAGGCACTGAGGCGGGGGAAGGAGGACCCTCTCCAAGATGGTCCTCAGTGATCCTGCCTTCCTGTGTTCAAGCCCTGTGTAACCCTCTTCAGTGTGTGTGAGCTGGACCTAGTGACTCCCATCTAATGAACAGGATATGCTAAGGTCCTGCTCCCTTCAAGGCTCAAGGGCAGAAGTCTTTGTTCCTTGGAGCCTCTAGTGGTTCCACACAGTCCTTGGCTTGTGGCTGCTTCACTCCAGTGTCTGCCTCCGTCTTCCCATGGCTTCCTCCTCTTCCCTGTCTTCTGTCTCTTGTAAGGACACTCGTCATTGGATTTAGGGCCACCCTGGTGATCCAGGATGATCTCATCTCAAGATCTTTCATTTAATTCCATCTGCAAGAGCCCCTTTTCCAAATGAGCTCACATTCATAGATTCCGGGATACAGACATACCTTTCTGGAAGCCACCATGCAACCCACCGTGCAGCCCAAAGACAGGGAAAGGTCTTGTTCAACGTTATACCCCCTGACCAAGACACCCAAGGTCGTGCTTGACAAAAAGTAGAAATGTGACAGAGTTTTGTCGAATAGAAAGGCATCAGAGCATAGCATCGAAGTGCCTGGCCTTTAGAATTAGCTACACCTCAACCACTTACAAACGACGCGACGTTAGGCAAATTATTTAACCCCTCTGAACCTCAGTTCCCTCCTGTGGATGTTTTAATAATAACTATTTCATGGGGGTTATTATGAGCATTAAGCTACTAAGTGCAAAGCAGCTACACCTGGCACCTAATAGGGGTGCAAAGTGCAGACACAGCACCGGGCACACGGGGGGCGTGCTCCATAAGGGCTCACGACTCTGACTAGCACGTTGATGATTGCAGTTGCTTTGATTCCCCCTCTTACAAAGCCTCTCAGGCATTTGCTCTGACTGCCACGGGCTCCCCTTCCCCTTCTCAGAATCCCTGGGGCACCCAGAAGCCCTTCTTTGAGTCAGCCGTGGACACGTATGGCAGCCCTGCCCTCCCACCCCCTGGCCCTCTTCCCCCCCCCCGCCCGCTGCCCGGCTCACCTCCTCTCGGGACACCTCCCAGAGCAGGGCTGGCAGCAAGCCTGCCTGGGCCCCTCATTGTTATTCCTGGCACGAAGTAAGCCTGCCAGCATCCTCAGAGGCCCGTAAAATTACCCGCAGTTTGTCTTTCATCAGAGCAGCTCGAAGCCCCATGGCAGCCTCCAGAGGAGACAGCGCCCCAACTGGGTTCCGGGAGCCGGCTCCTTCCCGGGATGGTCTGGTATTGTGCAAAGCAGAAGGAGCAAGTGTGAACTGAAATAACCCCTCTGGGCACTGGCTCGAGGACCGCATGTTTCCAGGCTGCCAGGGAGACACAAGATTTGTGTGTGGAGAGACGTTTTCTGGAATTTTCTGGATGTCAGTGCTCTGAGTCACAGGCAAGTGGGGTCTGCATCCTCACTCTGCTACTGAGCAGCTGTGTGACCTTGGGCATCTCACTTAACCTCTCTGTGCTTCGGTTTCTGCCTCTCTAAAACAAAGTGGAGATAGTAACATTCACTTTACCGGACTACTGGGAGGATGAAGAGGATCCTGCAGACACAGATGGCAGCACATGTCTTTGATGAAGGACTGGTACCTGGAACAGACTAAGAACCCCTACAACTCAGGAATAAGACAAGCAAACTCCCTCCCCAAGTGCGAAACGTCTTAGACACTCCACAAAAGAAGGTATCTGTAATAAGCACATAACAAGGTTCTTGATGTCATTAGTCACCAGGGAAATGCAAATGCCAACAGCCAGATACCATTCCCACCCACCGACCAGAGCGGCCCAGTGAAAAGCGCCATCAATACCAAGTGTTGGTAAAGGTGTGGAGAAACTAGAACTCTCATCTACTCATGGCGGGAGTACAGTAATGATACGACCCCTTGGAAAAACAGCTGGGCAGCTGCTTATAAAACTAAAAATACACCTAACGTATGACCCAACGATTCCACTCCTAGGTATTTCCCCAAGATGTATGTCTACAAAAAGGCAAGTATATGAAAGCTCCCAGCGGGCTTACTCATCATCACCAAAAACGGAAAACAAGTCAAATGTCCATCAGTAGACGAAGGGATGAACGGAACGTGTGTGTCCAGACAACGGAAGAGTGGATAGCAATAGAAAGGGCTAGAAAGCTACTGGCGCACCTGGATGAATACCATAAACACTCCATGAGTAGAGGACGCTAGACACGAAAGAACTTCATAAGTTCTAGAACCGAGAAGCAAACCTATAGCACCCGTGGTGACAGAAATCAGTGCAGTGGTCATCCTCATGTGAGGGTGGTAGGAGGGTGAATGGGAAGAAGCTCTGGGACATTTCTGGAGGGAAGGAAATATCCTGTATTTGTCTTCGGGGGTGATGTGTGGGTACTTGAGGGTGATGTCTGGGTACATGAGTGTATACATTTGTCACAACTCTCCAGACTTGGTGCTTAAGGTCTTTGCATCTTGTTGCGTGTAAATTATACTTCAGTAGAAAAGATCAAAGGGGTGCCCGGCTGGTTCAGTAGGTAGAGCATGTGACTCTTGATCTGAGGTTCCTGAGTTCAGGCCCCATGTTGGGCCTAGAACTTACAGGAAGGAATGGAGGAAGGGAGGAAGGGAGGAAGGGAGGAAGGGAGGAGAAGAAAAGACCGAAAGGCATTGTATAACAGAGTCCTCAGCAAGGGGGCCGAGCTTAGAGATGGAAGTCGGTCAATGTCAGCTACTATAAGGAAAGGGGAAACACAAGTAAAAAGCATATGCTTGACTACATGTTGGGGGTTCAAAGTGCTAATGTGGGCTCTGACCCTAACTAGTCTTGTCCCCTTTCACAGACATGGCAAAACACACCCAAAGGACCCCTAGGCTAAGGCTTCTGTGCCCTGCTGCCACCCTTCCTGCACATTCTCCTGTCAACAGAGGAGCAGGAGGTGTGTCGGGCTCGGTAAAGATGCTTTGCTTAGGAGCGGTGGGTGGACGGGGTAGCTCTGGGGGTGTGGTGGGAACCGGCATACTCGCAATGAGGAGGCATGCATGCCTCAGTGGGTCCAGAGCCTAAGCTGCCACATCCAGGGCTTTCAAAGATGCCCAAGGCAGTGGTGGAAAAGAGACCGGCCCGGCTACTTGGGCAGCGGGCTCTGGAAGACAGGACAGTTTCCCAGGTCAGGAATTGGCTGATGCCCGGCTGTCCCCAAACTCCTATCTAATCCCAGGCCACCTTCCCCCCCTTACTGAGCTTCGCTAGAGGGCTCCTCCTGCATCCCTCACTCTTTCTGGAATGTTCCATCTGCGGAATGTGCCTTGGTTTGCACCGAAGCCAGAAGGCTTCGCCCTCAGCAGGGCACGTTGACTCTTCCACTCTATCTGAGGCCTCTGCCGGGACGCGGACCCGTGGCCGGTCGTGGGATCCGCCTGGGGCTGCTGCTTTTTCTGCCCTAAGGGGCCTCCTCTGTTCCGGGGGGCACAGGCCAGAGGAGCAGCTCTCCCACCCCATGGCCCCCAGGTGCCTACTGTGTGGCTGTCAGCCTCCCACTGCTCCCGCTGTGGGCCGAGTCTCCTCCCAGAAGCCACGGGGAGGGCAGCGCCAGGATGCCAAGGCCTACTAGCGGGGCCTCCCTGGCGGCGCCCTGCCCAGCCCAGGCGGTCCACCTCTCCTTCCCCCGTGGCCGGCCCCGGCCTCGCCAGCCTCGGAGATGCTGCATTTGCATAAAGTAGTTGCCCACGGTGTCTTTTAAAGAGAACTCTTTGCGTCTGAAGATTATAGCTACAGAAGGAGGGAAAAATACCATCTCCCTATCGCCCGCTCCTAAACAGCGCTGCGGGTCGGGAAATGGCCCGCATTTAGGATGTGGATCCTATAAAGGCCTTGGGAGGCTCTGGGGAAACCATCTTTGTGGAAAGCAGCGAAAGTGCCACCGTCCGGGTTTTCGTCGAAAGCCTTTGTTTCTACCGGTGAATCAAGAGCCAGAACAAACTGCGCGGAATTACTGAACTCCAAGTAAGCATTTTGGGGTTTTGTTGGTGGGGAAGGCAGCTACCATTTCTGCCTATGACAGGCGAGTTGCCCAGGGCTGGCTACATAACTAGCAAGGCCTCCCCAGTGCAAAATGAAAATACAGGGCCTCCTATTCAAAGAGGAAGAGGCAAAGTTTTACTTTATTCTGCAATCTCTGTCTGATCTGGTGTAAGCTGTTTATTTGCTTTTTAATGTCTGTTTGGGGTTGCATGTGGGGCGTGTGCAGCCCCTCACAGATGCCCACGGCCCTGTCCCACCACCCTGTCCCATCCTGTGCCTATCCCCTGGTCCGCACCAGGAGCAGAGGGCAGATGCTGAAGGTCATGATCCTGATGGCCAACACAGGCACAAGGCCTTGGCCAAATTTCTACTCTTCCCATTTATGAAATGAGGATAGGCCCAGCACCCCCTGTCAAATCGTGACAGGCCGATTTGAGAATCAGATGATCTAATGATGATTGCTGAGCCTTAGCTGGCACTGGCTAGATGCCCCCACACTATTTTATGTGCTTTACAAATATGAATTCACTCAACACTCATAACAAACTGGCAGGTGGGTTTCCACTTTACGAAAGAAAACACTGAGGCACAGAGAAGCGAAGCAACTTTCCCAAAGCCACACAGCTGGTAAGTGGGGAAGTGTCATAGCCAAGGTTTGAACCCATCCACCTAGCTCCAAAGTCTGCTTCTGGGCCCACCCTGCACAGCTCGGGCCCTTGGTAAGTCAGGAAGGCTAGTTACTGCTTCATTTGGTGTCGTCCTCGCAGGGAGTCGATGAAGTGGGTTTTACCCTCATTTGAGGTTGCTTTTGAGAGGAGAACGTGGTGAAAGCTCAGAGAGGTGAAGAAACATGTCCCAGGGCCCCCAGCAGGACTGGCTCCAGGAAAGGAGAGGATGGGAGCTGAGGGGGACGAGGAGAGATGAGGAGGGGGAGCCTCTGACAGCAGGGCCCTGCACGGATGCCTTGGAATTTTCAGTGTAGGCTATGCACTCCAGAGAGAGTCAGAAGGCTTGAGTTTGAGGGGCATAGGAGAACGGTGGCAGGCCCCAGGATACGTTAAAGTCCCTGACTACCAAGGCAAGACACCAGCTTAGAGATCACTGAATCGGAGTTTTAATTTTATGGTTGGAGAAACCGAGGCTGGAGGAGGGGAGTGGCTAGTCTCATGCCCAGAATCAGGAAGCACAGTCCTAGGAGAGGATGGCAGCCCCCTCCCCCAGCCAGAGTGCTCACCAGGTCTGTGGAGCATCCTGAGTCCATAAATCCAATACCAAACCCCTTCCCCACAGGCTTCCCACAGGGAGCCCCAGGCACAGCTAAATCCTTATAAAATAAAGCTTCTTGCTGTTAATAAGCAATTTCTGGTTAGGGGTGCTTTTATCATCTGTAAAGTTAGAGGGGAAAAAAAAAAAAACCCACTAGCTTTGAAGTCAGATAGACATAGATTTGAAAAAGGTTCTAACACTTCTTGGCTGTGTGATCTTAGGCAAATTACTCAACCTGTCTGAGTTTCGGTTTCCTCATCAGTAAAATACCTCTGAAGTGAGATCACTTCATGGTGAACGTGGATTCTAGAACACCCTGAATGGAAAGGAGGCTACAGCCTATAAACCTGCCCTCTGTGTGGCTGGCTGGCCCACTATAGGTGCTCAATAAAGGCCATTCTGAATCCAGTAGAGGCCAGACCTACATACCATGGGACAGATGAGTCTCAGAGGAGCTGTCAGTTCCAGAAGCACCTAAAAGCACCTACCAGACATCTCCATTGAAAGCCTGAGAAGGGGAAATACTGCAGAATTTGGAGAGGTCCAAAACAGGGCCGCTATTCACCATGAGCCAGAAGACAAGACTGAGAGGTCCAGGGGCTGGGTGGCCGGGAGGGAGGCTGAGGAAGAGGGGAAGTGTGAAAGAGCTCACATTTTTGGAAGTTTTTCTTTTCTTTTCTTTTTTATTCTGTTTAAGGTGTTGCTAACCGCTTGGTAAAAGTCATTTTTGATTCTTGGCAGCAAAACACATTCGGGCTAAAAAGTAAGAATAGACCCTCATTTGGAAAGTCCTCACTGGCCTTCAGTCTCTCTTGTGTTACTGCAACTGACTTGGGTCGAACAATTCAATTTGAATAATTGAACTTTGAGGATTTCTAGGGGAAGCACCCAGGGTCATCTTCTGACTGGGGCTTCTATGACACAAACTGATTCTGTAAGTCCGGAAGATTCCCCTGGACTGCAAATGCATGCATCCGACAAGTACTTATTGAGCACCTACTGTGTGCAGGTGCCCCATTGGAGACTGAGGACACATAGGAGGCCCCACGGACCCCCGGCAGGGGGCTTACAGGCACCGGGGGAAGCTTTCAAAACAGAATCACACACGGTAATAAGCACCTGGTGGAGGAATAGTAAAATGGGCTCAGGTGTGTGACTCGGGGGCCGGGTATGGTTGGGAGGCCAGCAAAGCCCTCAGGGAGGTGGCATTTAGGAGGAGAACTGAGGGATGAAAGGAGGGTGTATGAGCTTCCTGGGGTGGCCGGAGTTCCAGAGGCCGGCGGCTTAAAACCACAGAAATTTATTGTCTCACGGCTCTGGGGGACAGACGTCTTGGAGTCCCAGTGTCCGCAGGGCCATGACCCTTGTGACACCTGGAGGACGAGGTCTTTGCCAGCCTCCTTTAGCCGTCGCTGTGGGTGGCCAGCAACCTTAACGCATCGCACGGCTTGCAGAGGCATCCCCCCAGTCTCTCCCTCCGCCTTCACACGCCTTCTCCCTTGTGTGGCTGTCTCTCTTATAAGAACACCGTCCCTGGATGAGAGGCCACCCTAATCCAGAATGACGCCATCAAAGCCGGGGATTTTGTCTGCAAAAACCCTATTTCCAGATAAGGTCACCCTCCCAGGTACCGCGGGTTAGGACGCCCACGTGTCTTTCTGGAGGCCCCAGTTCTGCGCAGCACGCAGAGCGACACAGGTAGGTGGGCGCCCCGCCAAGCCGGGAGCTGGAGACGGGGCTGGATGAGCAGGAGAGGGGCACAAAGAAGCCGCTGTGTCTGGACCACAGTGAGGGGAGGCCCATCCGGAGACAGGGAGGAGCTCTGGGGATGATGGACATGCCTGAGATGGACATGCCTTTTCCAGCTCGTGCTCAAGCGGGCTTCAAGGGTCCTGACACACTGCCAGGGACTCGGGGTCCCTGTGTCTCCATAGGCAGACGCACCACCCCTGTGATGGTCCTGCCGCTCCAGAGAGCTAGAAGTGAGGCGGGAACTTTCCAGCAGTGATATGCTCTCTGCTCTGCAAAACGAGAGACTGAAAGTGCCCTATTTACATGGCAGCCTGAGTGCACCCTGGCAGGGAGCCAGGGAAACCCAAACGCGTCCTCCTTTGCAAAAAATATGGCACCTTGGTTATATATATATATATATATATATATATATATATAATATATTTTGGTCTTTGAAAGATATATATACACACATACGTTTTATATATATCTTAATATACATGCTATATATATCTATGATATAATATATAGGCTTGAAACTTTCAACCGTATATAAATATACAAAGCACATATATTTTATCACTTTAAGGTTTATTTTCTGTGCTGGCTGTCTTTGGTCTAAGGTCATTCATTCATTCATTCCACAAATATTTACAGAATGCTACCATATCACAGGTGCGGTTCTTGGCAGGGGCTAAGACAAAAATCGCTGCCCCCACACCCCCCTCCCCACCGGAGTTTCATCTCCAGCGAGATAGGGGGAACCAATAGATCAACTCACACTCACACGGTAGTAAGGCACGCTAAAAGGTGCCAAGAAAAACGGAGGAAAATAAAGGCAGGAAAGAGAAGAATGAGAGTTGCAGAATGGGAGCGCGGGGGGGGACATTGAAATGTGCAATATAGTGGCCGGGGAGGCCCGGCTGAGATGTAAGTCGTAACCCCCACACGAAGACTTGGAAGAGGCGAGGGCGTGAGCATTGAGAGGAGAGTCCGGGAGGCAGAGAATCGGGGGTGTCTGAGAGAGGGCAGGGCAGGGCAGCAGGCGGGGTGAGCGGGACAGAGGAGCTAAGGCACAATCAGGGTAGCGGGGCCGGGGTGCACGGGCCTCGCAGACCATTGCAAGGCCCACGGCTTTTGCTTCAGATAGGATAGGAGGCCTGCAGGGGCTCTGAGGCAGGAAGGTCATGTGCCCGGGCTGGATTTCAAAGGCTGACCCTGCTGTTGCTTTGAGAATAGACTTAAAGGGACGAGGGCAGGCGCAGAGACCGGACAAGGCTGTTGTCCTAATGCAGGCAAGAGATGATGGCGGCTGGAACCCAGGTAGGGGCCGCGGCGGGTGAGAGGCTGTGATATTCCGGATATGGTCTGCTGGTGGTCTGGATATGGTAGGTGAGCGAGGGGAACCCAAGGTTACCTGACTCCAAGGTTGCAGCCTGAGCAACAGAAAAGCTGGCATTACCACAAACGAAGACAGAGAAGACCACAAACAGGAAGACACAAAGGGGGTGGGATCAGAAGCCCGAGGGGCTGGCGGGACACCCTGTTGGTGACAAGGTGGAGGCAGCCAGAGACACCGGTCTGGAGGCTGGGCACCACGGCCTCTGTCCCCTCACCTGTACTCTGCCTCTCCAGGCCTCAGAAGGAGAAACACACCATGTTGGTCGGGCCCTTGAGAGGCCTCTCCCGCCAGCCTTGACCTTGAGGCCTCCTACGCACGCTCAGGCCCAGGTGTTCTTGAGAGCACCCTTCCCCGCAAGACCTGGGACGAGCCCACGGTTCGGCATCCCCCAGAGGAAGTGAGCGCGAGTGGCCAAGGGTGTGGAGAGCGGGGGGCCAAGTGAGGCGGCCCTGGCAAGTGCGGCCGACGCTCCTCCCTCCAGCCAGCCGATGAGGAAGGTCCAACACGGTCCCCGCCCATGTGGCCTCTGAGCTCTGGGTCTGTGAGGCGGTCTGGGCACGTGGCAACAGAGATATTTCCCACGACGATGTGCCCAGCAAGATGTTCGGTGCTGCCTGCTTGCTGCCACAGAGGAAACCACTGCGGGAAAGGGATCACCTGAGGCAAGGAAGCCCGGCAAGGGTCATTCTCGTGCTGGGCACCTGCTGTGCAGCAGGAAGGTGTCATCTCTACATAAGACCCTCCCAGGCCCTCGCCCTTGCCATCGCCATTTGGAAAAAAGAGGAGGGGCACCTGGGTAGCTCAGTCGGTAAAGCGTCTGCCTTGGGCTCAGGTCATGAATCCGGGGTCCTGGGATCGAGCCTCGCATCAGGCTCCCTGCTCAAGCGGGGAGTCTGCTTCTCCCTCTCCCTCTGCCTGCTGCTCCCCCCGCTTATGCTCTCTTTCTATCAAATAAATAAATAAAATCTTTTTTAAAAAACTCGAAACTTAAAAAAGAAAAACCGAGGAACACTGAGGTACGGAGCGCTAAGTAGCCTGTCCATGGCAGCACAGCTAGAACCTGGCTTCCGTCCTCACGCTGCCTCCACTGACTTCCAGTCCAGGTGGAGGGGCCACGGCCAGAAGGGCGGGTTCTGTCAAAGCCAGGCTGGTGCGGTCGGGAGGGGACGGGGAGGGGGTGATTTGAGACGCTCTCTGTTCCTCTTGGCAGCTGTCTTTCCATTCTTACCCCTCCTGAGCCCCTGCACCCAGACTGTTGGTCACAAAGGCACCACCCCACCTGCTCAGCCTTGAAGTGCGGCGTTTCCCCTGGTCGGCGGTACCTCCAGCAGACCCCGCTCTTCTCTGTGCTGCCTGGGGCTTCTCCCCGGCCGCCCGGGAGAGGAGGGTCTCAGCGGAGGTCCTGGGGCTACAGAGGGGCCAGGGCTCGGGACCCGGAGTTAAGAGCACCTCCCACCACAGCACCCTTGCCCCGAGGCCATGCACCAGGAATCCAATTCCATATTGGAGGGACAGGATGGAGTGGGGACGACAGAATGGAAGGGGGACACAGGGAATGCCTCGTGAAGGGAGACTCAGTGGGAACAACTTCAGGCCTGGCTCACGGAGACATGTCCAGCCTCAGGAAGCAGGACGGAATAGGGTTCCAGGCCACTGCGTGGGGCAGAAAGAGAGAGAGGCAGCACAGCCCTATGGGCCCCACAGGAGAGGCGCTATCTTGGGAGGTGATGGGTAGGGAGGAGGCTGGGGGAACCAAACACTTGAGGGCATGGTGTTTTCTGCAGTTCATCTCCACAGTAAGGAACTCAGAACGGGACAGAGTATGGGTGAGCCCAAAGCTTGACCTTGGCGGTGTCCAGAGGCAAAGCTTGACCTTGGCAGCGTCCAGAGGCAAAATGGGACCGTGGGAGAAAAGCATGGACTCTGAGACTAGCCTGCCTCTGTTTGAATCCTGGCTTTGCTGTTGATGAGATTCTCAGGTAAGTGAAGCAACCTCTCTATGCCTCAGTTTCCCTGTCTTTACAAGGGACGATAATCCTACCTGCCTTGGTGTTGATAAGGGGAAGGAAATGAGTCTGAGCCTGAAGCTTTGCGATGGAGCCCGGTTGGCACAGCAGAGGACTGTCTGGGCCGCAAGTCAGCAAGTGTCTTCTATAAAGGGCCAGAGGGCCTATGTTTCAGGCTTTGTTAGATGCACGGTCTATGTTGCATATTCTTCTTAAAAATTTCCACCCTTTGAAAATGTAAAAGCCATTCTTAGTCCAAGAACCCTGACCTGATCTGGCCCACAGACTGTAATTTAACGATCCCTGATGGAGACAGAGATTCAGCCTGGAGATCCAGATGTGGCAGGGGACGGGGTCACGGTGGCCGGCTTCCTGCCAGAGCGGGCGTAGGGACGATGGAGGGAAGAGCCCTGAGCACAGGGGGAATAGCAGACTCAGCCAGGCCAGGTGATGCTGAGGAAGTGGGGCAGGACTGGGGGCCTGGGGAGGGCCAGGCAGGGCTGCCGCGTGCTCTCACTCTGAGCCTAGACCTCGCCTGCTGGCATCAGGGCCTCATGGTCTAAAAGTCACGTGCGGTCGGAACCTCCGAGGGCAGAGGGTGGTGTGACATTTACAAGGGGTGACCATTTACGCTCCCAACAAGTATTTGTGAGACATTTACCAAGTTCCAGGTGCTGTTCTAAGCCAGGGACAAGCCCTGAGCGGTCTCTCCATTGGGACTTAGGGGTCTGGACTCCTGTGACTCTGTCCTTGTAGAGGGAAAGGAAGACCATCTGCTGGGCAGGAATCAGTAACAGGACGGTGACGCAGCCTTGCTCAGCCCACATGCCGGACAAGGAGCCCTTGACTGATAAATGTTGCCCAGGAAGATGCCATCCACCGCCCCTGAAGCCAAGGTGGCAAGAAGGTCCTAACGGTGGGCCCTGACCATCTCAGGAAGGGTCAACATGAGGCAGAAATTGTTGACTATCTCTCTCCCAAACTGAGAAATGATTTATTTTATTATAAAAATATCTGATTCATTCCTATGTTTCAGGCACTTGATCTTATGTAGTCTTCACAACGACCCAATGCGGTATCACAGTTGCCATTCTACAGATTGGAACATTGAGCGGGGGTAACTGAGGTGCCCAAGGTCATTCCGTTCGTAACAATGAAAGAGACCTATGTGCTCTGTGCCCCAGACACAGTGAACTTGCTTTGGCTCCCAGTCAGCGCCCTGTCCCTTGTTACCGAAGAGTAAGTTGTATCTAGCGGGGTCATCCTTTTCATCTTGAGGTGTCGTTCCCTGGGCCGAGACTCGTCACAGGGTACGCGGCCCATCCCTGATGACTACACCAGCAACAGACAGGTGGCTTGAGTTTCTTCTTACACAGAAATGAAAGTAACACCACCTCACCCGTGAGAATAGCGGGGCATCGCGACCTCCGTTCTAGAGCCTGCTGGAGTCCTCTGGCGGAATGAGGGCACCAAAGGAAAAACTAACTATTTCAGAGACAGCATCGAGAATGTGTTTTTCCACAATGAAAGCTGCTGGTTTTCAACTCGTAACTTCTCGCACACCTGGAATGGGGGGAAACGAAATCTGTGGTCACCGATGGACGATGGACGGGGTGGTCTTGACATTCAGAGCAGGGACTGTAGAGATTTGCTACAAAAAGCCAGAGGGGATATATTTTAACCTCTGCAAGGCCATACACTTCTCTCACAACTGTTCAAAATCCACAGCGGTGGCCTCATGGGTATGCGGGACAAGAATGGGTAGAGCAGTGCTCCAGTGAAACTTTGTTTCCAGAATCGGTCTTGGTGTGTGGGCGGTAGTTGGCTGATTCCTGGTTCAGAACAGACCCCGCAATCCGACTATTCAGTGGGAACGAGTGGTGCGGCAGGCACTCCACATAGTTTCTCTCTCTGGGGTTTATCTCTTTTCGGTAACGGGCGCTTGCCGTGTGCTTACCAGCGGCCGGGCGCGGTTCTCTGCGAAGGGCCTCCGTGCAGAAAAAAACAAAATGCTGCTCATGCGACCCCATCCCTGTCTAAGTCCCTCCCCGGAAGAAACTGTCATCCCAGCTCTCCAGATGAAGAAAAGCAGCACAGAGGGGACGTCCCAGAGCTTGGGAGGGGCAGAGCTGGGATTCCAGACCCGATCCCAAATCCCGGGCCTTGCCACGACTCCGCGCCATCCCCTAAATCACAATCAAGACCCTGGGTTCCAGCCCGGAGGCAGCCTTTGCCAAGCAGTCCTCCTGCACTGAGCCAAAGTGTGGCTCCGGGCTCCTTTTTGTGCAGCAGGGGCCCAGCTTCTAGAAATGCCCGAAGCCAGAAACGATGCTGTCGAAACTACCAACCTCTGATAGATGCAAGAGAAGCTGCTCTGTAGGGCACCCCCGCAGGACTGCCCCCCGGCCGTGTCTGGGACCCAGCCGTCCCTGAAGATGCGAGGGGCTCCTAGGTGGGGACCGGCCAGGGAGGCCGAGGGCCGGAGGACAGAGCCGGCAAACACAGTCCTGCTGTCTGAAGGCCCGTCTGCGCGGGGCACCGGTGGGAGTCGGCCTGTCACCCTCTTTTTACGGTTTTGTGTGGCTTGGACGCTGAAATAAAGGAGCTCTCTGTGGAAGGGAATGAAGATGGGAAAGGGAGAGAGTGCAGGAATGGACTTTTCTAGACTTTCTGCTTGGTACTGGGCACTTGAATTGAACATTTCATCCACACTCTCGCTCCCGTTTCATAGACCGGCCATTGGCAAAGTTTCTTTGTAAAGGGCCGGGGAGTAGCTATTTTTGATTTTGCGAGCCATGCAGCCTCTGTCCCAACTAGTCTGCTGTGCCTTGTAGCCTGCAGGTGCTGCACACCCTCGTGGCCCTGTGTCCAGAAAGTTCTGCTGAAAGACACTCTGAATTTCCTAGGATGCTCATGTGTTTTGAAATACCATCCTTCTTCTGAGCTTTTATCTTTTAAATGTAAAAATGAAAATATATAAAAACGTAAACATGTTTAGAGGTCAATTTAAAGTACATTTGCATTAAAAAATGTGCATTCAGGGGTACCTGGATGGCATGGTCAGAGGAACGTATGACTATCGATCTCGAGGTCATGAGTTCGAGCCCCACGTTGGGCGTAGAGATTACTTAAAAAAAAGAAAAGAACTAAAACAGCAACAGCTCTATTAAAAATTAAAGCTCTATTAAAATTTCAAATGTAAGTGACATTTGGGAATATAATACCTGTTTTTAGTTTGGGGTCCCTACAGAAACAACGGTGCATTGGGGTCGCCCATAGGTCTTAGTTTGCTGGCCCCTGTCCTAGATGATGTCATGGCGGTACAGGAAGGCTCAGCCCATTCCTGGGTCACATATTCATGGCTGACCCAGAAGCCTAACCAGACACCTAGGTTTGCAAGCCCCTGGTGTAGAATTCCTAAGGGCATTGTGGATGATCGCAAAAGCCTCCCTGTTTTTGACAATTGCAAATAGAACACTAATGGCTTTCATTCATTCGTTCATTCATTCATTCACTGATCTTTCAAAAGGTGCACGACCTTCAGGTGGGAGGTATTCAGGTCAAGAGCCTCTTTTAACCCTTACGACAATTCTTCTGAGGGTTGGCAACTTACAATGGTCATCCCCATTTCACAGATGGGAGAGCAGAGGTGTGGAGAGAAGCCCACGCTCACTCCATTTTCTCATCTGCCTAGGCATCGTGCGGGTGAGATCGTTCCTTATGGAATGTGGCAACAAATAAGTAAAATACATAAAATGAGAAGGTTAAAAAACAGAGAGATGTTAAGGTTGAAAAATACGTACAATTGCTCCAGATGAGGCCAGCGGGCAAAGCTCAGGGTGAGGGCTTTTGGGCCGAGTTGCATTTTAGAGATGAGTGCCCTAGGGCAGCAAGAAGCAGAAAGGACGAGGTCCAAAAAAGGGGATGGAAGCCTGTGTGGAAGGCGAGGGACTACCCTCCTCCCAACAGCCGCCACAGACCCTGGTGGAGGCCGCGAACTTCAGCAGAGGCCACACCCTGCCTTTGCCCTGACTGCTGAGAATGACTGCGCTTATTGATAATGATTAACATGGGGTGCTGAGGAGTGTTTCCGTGGGTTTTCCTAGCCATTTAAGGCTCACAACCTGATGACAAATTCTCTCTCTTTCTATAGATAGATAGATAAATTTATATAGTTATATAGATAAATTTGGTGATATAACCATATATAAATTTACATATAATTATATCTGTGGATATGTAGATATATAGATAGATAACATATTTATATATAGATATAGATATCTTTAAAAGTTTATATACAGGGTCTCCTGGGAGGCGCATTCAGTTAAGCACCCGACTCTTGGTTTTGGTTTGGATCGGGATCTCAGGTGGTGAGATCGAGCCCCACCTCGGGCCCCAGGGCGGAGTCTGCTTGCGATTCTCTCCCTCTGACACTCCCCATTGTACTCACTCTCTAAAATACACAAATAGGGGCGCCTGGGTGGCTCGGTGGGTTAAAGCCTCTGCCTTTGGCTCAAGTCATGATCTCAGGGGTCCTGGGATCGAGCCGCATCGGGCTCTCTGCTCAGCAGGAAGCCTGCTTCCCCCTGTCTCTCTGCCTGCCTTTCTGCCTACTTGTGATCTCTCTTTCTCTCTGCCAAGTAAATAAATAAAATCTTTATAAAAAAATAAATAAAATGAAATACACGAATAAGTCTTTTTTAAGATTTTACTTATTTATTTGACAGAGAGAGACACAGCGAGAGAGGGAACAGAAGCAGGGGGAATGAGAGGGAGAAGCAGACTTCCCGAGGAACAGGGAGCCCGATGCAGGGCTCCATCCCTGGACCCTGCGATCATGACCTGAGCTGAAGGCAGACGTGTAACGACTGAGCCACCCAGGTGCCCCAATAAATAAATCTCAAAAAAAATAAGTGTGTATATAGAAGGCACATATTACATGCTATGCCAACAAGGAGCCGTGGAGGGCACAGCCCTGCCCCTCGGCAGCTCCCAAGCCCCGCTGCGCCCCTCCCGTGTCTGAGAGGCACGGGCTGGGGACAGAGTCAGTAGGGCAGAGACAGAGATGAAGGACAAACAAGGGTCTTGAACACACCGCAGCCTTGTTATCTGCCTGGGGGAGGAAACAAAGGCTGTGCTGGGAGGGAGTGGGCGGGGAGCACGGTGTGTTACACAGGACTGGAAGATCACCCCAGACGAAGGTCAGGCTTCTCCAAAGGGAGAAAACAGCCTGGAGGGTCGCCATTCCCTCGACCCCAGCGGTACAGGCTTAGCGCGCTGCCAAGGCGAGCGCTGAACTTGGCCTAGCCCGCGGGGTTGTATAATCCTCTCAGCCCCGCGGGGTCACTCCGGAACACCAGGGCAACCTTCGCACCAGAAAAACAAACTCCTGACCACCTGCCAGTCAGAGGAGTAAACAGAGCAGTGATCGTACACCGGGGGCCCCGGGTATCGCTCCGGGTCCTGCTGGGCTGGTAGCAGCCACAGTAACCCACTCCCCTGCCACTCTTACGCGCGTCCGGTGCGTGTGCCCCAAGGTCTGAATGCACGGTCTCGCAAGTCATCAAGAAGACTCCGAGGAAGGCGGTAAAACCATCCCACTGCAGAGCCAAGGACTCTCAGGGTCAGGACTTCCCTTGGATCATCATGCCGTTCGAGAGGTGGGCTGGGGTCGGGACCCAGGCAACCTGATTCCTAGAGCTGCACCCGTGGCCTCCATGCTGTAGGGAGGCAGCTGGGCAGGGGGCAGCGGAAACAGATCTCAGAGCCTGGGCTTATGTGGAATCAGATCTCGGCTCCTCCAACTTCTAGCTGGAACTTCGGATTAATTCTGCTCGGTATCTGTTGTCTCGTGGGCAGGAGGTGAATCCTTGGGTGGTAATGAGAATGGGAGATATAAGCCAAATGGCTGCCAGTAGCTCCTCCATAATGTGTCTGGTCTCCTGGGGCCCATAACCTCTGCCAGAGTAAAGCATGTGTCCTCCCTGAACCTCAGGCTCCTCTTCAGCCCCCTAAAGAGTCACCTTCCCCTCCTAGGCTGTCCTCTATATTTAGTAAACTCACAACTAAGGTAGAAAACACTAACAAGTGATCCCAAAAGCTACCAGAGAAACACATTCTCTCATCTCCCAGCCTCACGCCTTCCTTCTTCCCAACAAAGTCGGCCTTTAACTCCCCACCACCCTGTCTTGCCAGTTTATTATACTCCCTCCACCCAGGGGACCACAAGGGAAATTAAAATGTGGGAAAATGAGCTGAGTCTTGGAGGTAACTAGTTCCTTAAATGTAGTATTACAAACCTATAGAAAGAAGTTTCTTTCTTGGCCATAAAACATCTCTCCACTACTCTAGAAAACTCGAGGCCCACCCCTCCCTGCTCTATGCAGGTCCCTGCAAAGAGCTGCATTTCAACACAACTGTTTCCCTTTGTGATCCAGAGTGTTGTCAATATGCATTTTAAAAGTATTACTCTCCAAAAGCATCCAGAGCCTCTCCAGTTTGTGAAAAGGGTCCAGGGCATGCTGGAGCATACACACACACACACACACACACACACACACACACACACACACGCATGTCTCAAAGCTCTCTTTGTTCCCAGCATGCCAGGCCCTGGCAACTCACAAGTTTCTTGCCCATCAGGAAATTATTTCCTAAATAGGTTTACAGATAGGACCATGTTGCCTCCATCTTTCACTTTCAATGTGGAAATTCTCCTCTTTTATCTACAAATCTGTGTCCCTGAGAAAGACAGAGGGAGAAGCTAGCAAAAATGACTCTATTCTGATATGTATGCACTTTACCAGCTATAACGCCTACCCTGTTTGGCAAAACTGCTTATTTCATGGGGTGCCTGGGTGGCTCAGTTGGTTAAGCGACTGCCTTCAGCTCAGGTCATGATCCCAGGGTCCTGGGGTCAAGCCCCACATCGGGCTCCCTGCTCAGGAAGGAGTCCGCTTTTCCCGTCTCCCTCTGCCTCTCTCTCTCTCTCAAAAAAATAAATGAAATCTTTAAAAAAAAAATCCTTCCTATTTTGTTATCTGTACCCTAATGCCCTGCAAATTCTGGGAGGGCAGGGGCAATGCTAAATCCATTATTCCACAGCCTAGAACAGCAACTACAAGGAACAAGTCTTGGATGGATGGATGGATGGATGGATGGAGGAAAGGCAGCCGTGTGGGAGAGAAAGTTCCAAAGGCACATGGCTTCGCTGCTCATTCCATGGGTAAACTTCCCCGCCTTGAGCAAATCTTAAGACATTTACTCCTGACCTCAGAGGTCCATTTAGAGTTCTCGGCCTTTTCTTCTTATTTGGGCCACACGGGGAATAAGCTGGCACAGTGTCTGCCTCCTGGGGTCAGAGCCTGGCCATGCCTTCTCTGCCAGAGGGAGGATCGTCCTTGCCCTTCCCCTGAGAGCGTGGCAGAGTGACTATCGTCCATCCCCCCTGGCAGAGTCCTGGGCTTTCACAAATGACATCTGTGGAGCAGTTCACCCAAACCTGTGGAGTTCACATTCCTTGGAAGTACACATGCAGCATTCCCTGTTGTAGACCGTATGCCGAGCCATAAAATAAGTCGTACCCATTTCAAAGGATTGAAGTCACATAGAATATTTTCTCTGAAGACAATGGGAATAAATTAGAAGTCAGCAAGCGTCAATACATAGAAAATCCCCAAATATTTGAAGAAACTCTCTCAATGCCTGGCATGGGGTTGGTGCTCAATAATTTCTGCCCCGATATCTTCTCCGCCATAGTTACAATCCTCTGGGGGGCGGTGGGGAGCGGGGTTTCAACGTCATAGCAGCAGTCCTGTGTGCAACACTGGCTGCCCAGTCTGCAGCGAGCTAGGACCATGAGTCAACCTGGGAGCCCCCTCTGAGCCCCTTGACTTTCACCAGATCACATTCACACAGGAAGGTCTCTGCTGTGTGACCAGTGGGGTCCCCCTCCCCCACCCCTGCTCTCTACTCTGAGGACCCCAACCGTCTCAAGGGTCTGCCCGGTGTCAGGCCCTATCAGGTGGACAGGTCTTGCTCTAATCACTCAGAATATTCTCTGGCAAATAGAATGAAGTTCATTTTGTTTAGGGACTTTGACTGATACTCCTTGAGGAAAAGATGAAGATAGCACATCAGAAATGCCTGCTTTCCTTTGCCACCATTTTAGGGGGTGTCCGTGAGACCAGCAGTATAGTCAACCAGAAAGAAACTCAACCAGCCAAGTCATTTGAGGTAAATGGTGACTGAGGCCCTGACAACGTTGGATTGGGGAATGAGGTGGGGTCTGAATTATACTTAAGGGTTTGCTTGAGCTTTTGAAGGCCAGTGACTTGATCTGTGTTTTCAGTTCATTATATAAACGGGCAATGATGGTGCTGATAATCCATCCCCCACAAGAGCCAGAAGGTGGGGGAACCTGTTATTGGCAGAAATGGGCAGTGTGTAAACAACATTTCACCGAGACAAACCTGGTCAGAGCATCCTTTTCCTACAGGTCAGGATAAAGATCTTCTAGATAGCAATGAGTGGGAAATTAAGACCATAATTAAAGCACATCTGGACGGGCTGGTGTGTGACAAAACTTCCTCAGAACTCAGTCCATGGGAGATTTCCAATGGGATCCCGTCAAGAGAGGAAGTTTTCAGAGGCAAGATTCTAGCCTTTGAATCTAGCCTCAGTTTTGTCACTTTCTAGCTGTGGGGCCAAGGGGACAGGACTGCACCTCATCTGTATGGTGGGGATGAGGGTAAAAGAACTTACCTCAGAGGGTGATTGCGATGACACACAAAGACACCGAGCGAGTAGCTCACACAGAATAACAAACAGTCTAGAGCCCTTATCACGCCATCTAAGCAAACACACTTAATGTTCAGGACAATCCTGGGAAGGAAACTATTCCCATTTTGTAGATACAAACATTAAAGCCCAGTAAAGCTAAGAAACTTGTCCAAGGACACAAGCTGTAAGTCATAGAGGTGGGATTTCAGACTCAGCTCTAACTCCCGAACCTCAGGAAACTTCCAGTCTGCTAGGAGTGACCCCCAGAAACCCCCCTATAACACCAGGAGGTCCCGCCACACTGCTTCAGGGACAATGCGCTGGACCCGTCCTATAGGAACAAGGGATAAGGTGTCCCATTTCAGGGGGACCTAGAAGGACATTTTTGTTTTCTTTTTTCTTTTTTTAAGATTTATTTATTTATTTGAGAGAGAGAGAGAGAAAGGGAGAGGGAAAAAGTTAGCAGGGGGAGGGGCAGCGAATCCTCAAGCAGACTCTCCACTGAGCACAGAGCCCACCATGGGGCTCGATCTCCCAACTCTGAGATCGTGACCTCAGCCAAAACCAAGAGTTGGACGCCTGGCTGACTGAGCCACCCAGGGGCCCTGACATTTTGGTTTTCACCAAGCAGAGGAGGAGATAGGAAGAATCTCATTAATGGAAAATCATATTGGCAAAAGCAAGAAGGTGTGAAAGGGAATTCCCTGTTGAGTAGGACTGGAATGACGGCTAGGCTGAGCCCCGGGCTGGCTGGAGTCTCACACGAACTCCCTTCCGTGTCTTTACAAACATCCTCATCAGCAGGGGCGCCTGAGTGGCTCCGTCAGTTTAGTGTCAGTCTTTGGCTTGAGTCATGATCTCAGGGTCCTGGGATCCACTCCCACATCACGCTCCCTGGTCAGCTGGGAGCCCGCTTCTCTCTCTCCCTCTGCTCTCGCCCCACAGCTCCCTACCCCCCATGCACCATGCGCATTCTCTCTCAAACAGATAAAAATCTTAAAAAAACAAAAACACCCTGATCAGCAAAGCGCTGTGGGTAAGAGCACAAGCTCTGTGTCTGTTGGGTTGTTGGCCTAATAAAACTGTGTCTCTTTGAGCAAGAGACCTAACATCTCTGGTCCTGAAAGGAGATCACCTTTCAAATCAGGGCCATCACCTTAACCCTCTCTGGGAGGCTGTGCTGACTAAATGGGGCATTCCACATAAAGGCTGCTAGCATCCCAATGCTTCCGCTTCTGCTCTACTGGATGTATGTAGCCTGCCCCTTCTCTGCCATCATTCTTCCCACTGCCCAGACCTCTTTCACTCACTAGCGATGACATCTCCCAGAAACTACTGGCTAATGTCCTAAAAAAGAAAAGACTCAAAAACTGAAGAGCAGAGTAACAGTGGTCTGTTACTATTGCTAGAGATGAGTTTCCACAGCACATGACTTGTCCTCTTATAGCCAGAACTGGAGATTTGACTTCATTCCTTTTGCAAAATACATTTTTGTTGAATAACTGTGGTGTGATATCATTTAGATTCTCACCATTGGACAGCAGCGTGGAGAAGGTACTTTCTGCCTGGACCACAGGGTTGTCTCCATGGGTGTTTGCATCGTATCGTGGAAAATAAGATGACAGATTGGAGACTTTCAGAAAAAGGCACATTTACTTCGTGCTTTCCTCTCATTCCACACAAAGGCAAATCTGGGGTTCTTGTTCTGTGCCTGAGCTTACCTAGGTGTTTGTGATTCTTTCAATCAAAGGTCCTAAGATAATACAGCTTTTCAGATTATATCATCTCCAAATACGCATGTATCTTACAAGCGGCGTTCGGTAGCTTAATTGAAGGCATTTGTTCCTTTCTTAATGACACAGATTAATAGTGAGTCATCTAACTGGTAGCAATTCAGATTTGAGGAAATGTGGTATGTGCTGGGAAGCAGGCTAGGCTTGAAACAAAACTTGCTTTTGCTCTAAACAACGACCATGTAACTACAGATTGTCACTCCGAACTTCCACATGAGAAATCTGATGCCCAGGGTGTGAAAGAAAAACTTGCCAAGAGCACTTTAGGACGCAGGAGGCAGAGTGAGGGCGGGGTTCTGGCTACCAGTGCTGAGGACGAACTACCGCAAAACTCAGCATCATAAAACAACAATCCTTTTATGTTACTCATGAGTTTTTGGTCAGGAATTTGGGAAGGGCTGGGCTGGGCACTTCTCACTTGGGGTTTCTCATGCCCTTGTAGTCAGATGTCAGCTGGGCTGTGGTCATGTGAAAGAGCAAATGGCCTGAACATCCAAAATGGTGGTTCGCAAGGCTGTCGGCCAGTGCTGGGGGCTGTCTGGGAGCTCAGCTGAGACCACACAGACCAGGGCACCTACGTGTGGTTTCTTCAGCAAGGTGGTGGCAGCGCTTCCCTCAGGAAGGGCACCCCAAGGCAATCTCGAGGGGACTGCAGGATCTTTTGTGACTCTACTGCTTGAAGCCATCACCAAGACTCAAGGAAAAGACATCAATCCCATCTTTCAATGGGAAGAATGTCAAGGAACAGGGGGCCACTTCATTTTTAAACCATCACAGATGAGAATGGTCATCTGCCTGGTGCAAAGACACCATATGTGAGACGGCTTGTCTGATATCCGGAAGCACAGGGAGGGAGAACGAGAATTGAATGTGATGAAGGGGATTTTTAGACAAAGGGAGGTGGAGTCATCTGGTCACCTGTAAGTTCACTTTCGAAGTCTTCGCTTTGGGATGTTGAATGTGGACCCGATGTTGCTCCCATTGTTTAGAACATGTCGGTGGCTTTCTGAGATGTAGATTTAGGGCCAACTTAGCAGGTTTGCAACAGACCTCAGGCTTCGGAATTGGTCAGACAAACCTTGTTTCTACCCAGAAAGAGGCTTTATCTAGTTTAATATTTACTGAACACCAGTTGCAGAAAATTCTGGGGTCTGTGGATGTCTGAGTGAACAAAACAATGCCACTTTCCTCACAGGGCTTGTATTCTGATGGGAGATGCATAAAGTCACCAAGTCTGTAATAATATCAGGAAGGCATAGAACTATGGATAATGACAGAGTGAGGGGCGGGGGAAGCTGTGTTCA
This sequence comes from Nasua narica, assembly GCA_028533885.1. NCBI lineage: Eukaryota > Metazoa > Chordata > Mammalia > Carnivora > Procyonidae > Nasua > Nasua narica. Next base: position 157,641,457 of record CM052798.1, on the reverse strand, counting down.
GGGAGGGTGGTCAGAGACAGTCTCTCATAGAGTTGACATCAGAACAGAGATCTGAATGCAGTGAAGAAATGAGCCAGGTATGCAGGGGAGAGAATGTTCCAGAAAAAGGGAACATTCCGTGCTAAGGCCCTGAGGCCAGCCTGTGTTCAGGTATGTTTATTCTATAGCAAGAAGGCCAGTGTGGAAAATAGGGTGAACAAGAAGAGAAAGAAGGAAGGGAGGGCCTTACAGGGCACAAGAGGGACTTTGAATTTTATTCTAGGTGAGGTGGAACTCCCCTGAAGGGTTTTGAGCAGGTGAGTCCCAGGATTTGGTTTACATTTTGAAAAGATCTCCCTGGCTGCTGAGAGAGAAGGGAGAGCAGGCTAGAAACCAGGCCCGTTAGGAGGCACACTCCCTCAGTGGCCCAGGCAGAAGGTGGAGGTGGCTTGGTCTGGACTGTCACTGGGGAAGGGAGAGAGAAGGGGTGAAATGGATATATATTTTGAAGGAAGATCCCACAGGATGTGCTAATGGACACATCTTACCAGCTGATCTTTTACCCTCACAAATGATACATATCCAAAAAATGTTTAGCCCTTGCCCCAATTCAAATCTGATCTCTACAGAAGGTGGCAACATGGGTAGTGAGAAGTGAGAGAGACCCAGGTCAAGCTGGCTCCCTCACACACACTGGTCAGGGGTCTCTTCCTCATGGCAGAGAAGAGCCTGGAAAGCAGTCATTGCCCCTTCCTTCCTGCCTTCCCACCACCCCTACAGCCCCTCCCCCCCCAAGAAAGATTTGAGATTCAAGAGAATAAGCCACTGTCTGGAAAGACCCTTTCAAAAAGGAGTTTGAGAAAGTCTAGAACCTTCTAAAAGGGCTGTCAGGGAGATGCACACCCATTTGCATGGGCAAGTTTGGGTATTTTGGTCATTCACTCCATGACACGACTTGGTAGCCACAGCCCCTCCTCCTGCGCAGGTCGGTTGTCTAAGGGGCCTTTTCTGTCAAACAGAAACCACTGCTGTGCTGCTTTGAGACAGACTTTAGGGGGAGTTTCATGCTCCAGGAGTCTCAGTGGTGAAAGGGTCAAGAAACTCTTTAAATACCACAAGTGGCCAAATGATTAGATCAAGGTGCAAACCCACGCCTCTAATAGTGGCTACTTTTAATTTCTTTTTCTCTTTTTCTTTTTGACCCACAGGTATATAGCTACTTACTAAGTGTCAGGCAGTGTTCTCATCACTGCATGAAACATTAGGTCATTTAATGTTCATTATAATAATAATAATAGTAAGAACCGCTAGTATCCTTCCTTCGATACTCAATACACATTTATGAAGCATTTTGCAGATGAGGACAGTGAGTCACAGAGGAGCTCAGTGACTTGCCCAGATTACTATAGCTGGTTAGGGCCAGAGCCAAGATTAGAACGTGGGACTTCTAGGCCTGGACTTTGGGCCCTTAAACACTATACTAAGCTGCCCTAAACTGACTGTGCTTTGGTGGAAATCTATGTATCTATTCAAAATATTTTCAGCTGTGAATAAAAGACAAGTTGGAGGGCATAAAGAAGGAGGTATTGTTTCAATTATAGAAAGTCTGGAGGTAGTCTTCTGTCCTGGGCTGGGGGGGACAGCCTCACTGTGCTATCAAAGATCCAGGCTTTTCCTATCTTTTCTGCGTCAGCATTTCAGTCTGTTGACTTATCACCTCATGCCTGCAAGATGGCTGCTACACTTCCAGGTATCTTACCCTAGATCCCCGCAGGAAAAAAAAAAAGATAGGAATGAGCTTCCCCTGTGGGGTGCTTTGTCTTCTTATTTGAAAGGAAGATCTCTCCCTAACAAAACTAGATAACATGCCTGCCATTTCCATACCTGGTTTAAACCAATCTGGATTCTTTCTTTAGGCTGGATTAGAACCTGTCTTCCCTGAGGCCCCAGGGATAGATACCACCTATGAGGATTCAATGCAGGGGAGAGATCATGGCCACTGAGGAGACAACAGATAGCATTTGTCACCGTAGGTATAACTATCCCCATTTTACATGGGCACTTCACAGCTAGAAGTCACAAAGTCGAGATTGCTTGGCTGGTAAAATGGAAGTCCTAGAATATTAACCCAAGTCCCCTGACTCAAAATCACATGCCCTTAACTATGGCATAGTACACTGTTGGGTGGAGTCAGGGATGGATGGGCACACATTTGGCTTCACTACTAACAGTTGTGGAGGCATGAGAAACTTACCCAACATCCCTAAGCCTCAAACTTCTTACCTCTAGATTGTGGCTAGCAATGACACCTATCCAGAAGGTGGCTGCGAGAGCCACCTATATATATTACTTCATTCGAAGTAATATATTTAAAGAGCCTGACAATACTAAACAATCAATAATTCTTGGCTTTATTAGTATTGTCACTTATTACTGCTGTTGCTATTTTAATGCCATGAGACTTTGTAGCCTCAATGCTTTGTACCCAAATGAAATACTACTTTGGGAATCTCTGGGTGGCACGGTGGTGGTGCAGACTAATGGGGGGGCTTGAAAGTGAGGAGAGGGTGTTCATTGTAACACTGAGTATGGTTTCAAGAGTCCAGAAGCTTGCCTTGCTTGAATTTAGTGATCCAGGGCCTGACCACCCAAAACACGGGTTCACCATCTACAAAGCACAATAGTTAGCTTTTAGCCTTGATTCTGCTAATTAGTAAAATGCTGTTCGGCCAGAAGGAACCTGCTTTTCCTTTCTGCACCTCCATGTTCTTATCAGTCCAGTGAAGTGGTTTTTCCTTCATCAGCAATCAATGTGTAATGAGCACTATGATTACATTACACATTACAATGTGTAACGTGTCATGAGCACTAACTGAGCACCTATTGCACACGCTGCGCCACACAGACGCAGTGACGAGGAGGCAGATGCTGCTCTCAGGAAGTATAGAGGTTCCGAGATCTTCAAAGTTCCTTTCCACAATAAAATTTGATGTTAACCAGAAGGTGAAGCAAATAACTTCCAACCCAGGGGTTATTTTGAGGATTAATATAACTGTAAGCACCGAGTAAATGTAAAAAACCATAAAGCTCTGGCAGTTTCTTACAAGGCAAAAATAGTCTTACCGTGTGATGCATCAATCAGGCTCCTGGTGTCTACCCAAATGAGTTGAAATCTTCTGTCCACTCAAAATCCTGCACACAATTTACACTGGCTTTATTTGTAATTGCTAAAACTTGGAGGCAACCAAGATACTCTTCAGTAGGTGAATGAATAAGCAAACTGGGGTCCGTTCAGGCAATAGAAATTATTCAGCACTAAAAAGGAATGAATTATCAAGTCAGACAAAGACGTGGAGGGGCCTTACATGCATACTACTAAGTGGAAGAAACCAAACAGAAAACATGATATACTATGTGATTCTAACCATATAACATTCTGGAAAAGGCAAAAAAAACTATGGCGACAGTAAAAGATCAGTGAGGTTTCCAGGGGTTTGGGAGGAATTAAGGAAAGATGAATTGGTGGGACACAAGATTTTTAAGGACAGTGCAACTATGTTCTATGATAATGGTGGGTAAAGGACATTTTGTAGGTGTCAAAAATCCACAGAATGATACAACAGAAAGAGTGGACTCTGAATATAAAGTATGTACTTTAGTTAATCATAATGTATTGTTTCATAACTTATACCAAATGTATCACACAAATGTCAGATGTTAACAAAATGGGAAATGGTGGGGAAGGCGGTTGGCATATAGGAGCTCTCTACTTTCTTCTCAAAATTTTTTTATTAACCTAAAATTTAAATATCTCTATGTTGTTAGGTATAATTTGTATGTATGTATGTATAAATTGTACGGTTTAATAAATGGCATATGTTTTGATCAGAGGATTCCACTTCTGAGATTCTCATGAGATACAGGACAGATTAGAAAGACAAGTTCATTTACAGAAGGCGAAAAGAGTAAGCAACCTGGAATTGCTAGCAAACACACGGATACAAGCAAACTAAACAATGGGGGTTGAAAATGTTCTGAACATGTACAATGCTTCCAGAAAAATGCCCGTGGGGAAACAATGAAGTGCTTCTTAAGATAGCTATGTAAAACAACACAAATGGTTTCTAGCACCTTGATAATGTAATTGCTCTGATGCTATGGAGGGTCAGAAGATGATGGATAGCTTTTTTTTTTTTTTGAATTCTTCATTTCTTACAATATTTTAAATATGTATATCTATAGTATATATCTTTGAAAGTCTATGAACCCTCTAGTTAGGGAAGAAAATGACAAGAATGGTAGCAAATCCAGACAGCTAATAATAAAAGCACCAGCTTCAGTTCCACCAGAATTGCTTAGCAGCTTCTGCAGGAAAGTTCGTGTTCTTCGTATATGGATAAATTGTAAATCACTTGGGTAACTCACTGAAAGTCACAAGGCTACACAGCTCCTGTTGCATACATTCAACCACAGCAGTTGGGATCTGAAGCTCTGGCTGAATCGAAAAGATACCATTGAGAACACAGTAGAGTCACCCTCAGGATACGGAGTATAAAAAGATGTATGGAAAAAAGAAATACAGAGATCAAGAGAGAAGGTTAAGACTCTTACTCACTCACCTAACCCAGCAAGGTTATATTTACTGTTTACTAGAGACCAGGCACTGGGGATACACAGATAAATAAAGTAAAACCTCTGACCTTTATTTATGTTTCTGCACTGTGATACTTTTAATGGTGGAAAAGCACACTAACTGTATAAAGACAGGCATAAACGGGAGCTCTGCGGCCACCCTAAGTCCTCCAACACCGTGCATCTCCCCAAGGGCAGAGACCATCCCTACAAGCTACAAGATGATAACTACCCTCTTCCCCCACCCCCCTGCACCCCATGCTTCTTCACTTACGCTGATTTTTAGGGTCAGGAAACTTATTTCTGATTCTACCTTCCACCCCACCCCCACAACATCGAGCATTTCAGATCAAGTATCTGTGAATCATAGGTCAGGTTGACTCATTCTTAAAGTTTCCAGGCTGTGAATTAAAACTATATTGATCACTTGGAGGAGGGTCAAGTATAGGGAGAGACAGTGTGACTCGCTCTGCATTTATCTGTAACAATGCAAAGCAGGTTTGTAAGTATTTTATTGAAATGCTGGTGGGGGTAGGACAGGGAAGACACCTGTTGAAAAATGTGCCCGAATGAGTGAGGGTTGGTAAATGAATAGGACCCATCAGTCCCTTTTCCCACTAAGTGAAGATATGTATCATGTTGATGGTGTTCTCGCCATTCACCCGGCTGCCTTTTTGTTTCATTTTGGTTCACATGAACAATATTTATGGTAGGCTTTTGGAAACTGTTACAGATTCAGAGCCCATAAAATTGTTTTCCAGGGAAAGGGGAAGGAAGGTAGCTTGGGTTCAGGGTCTCACTTCATCTCTTCAAGACCGAGCAGGACAAGAAGTCAAGATCTGGAGAGGTGATGTTCCCAGTCCCAGGAGCTCGAGGTGGGAGAGCTCCCCGGACTGGCTTCAGCCTGTACAGACCTGCACAACCAGGGGACACTGACCTCAAGGGATGTTCTGAAACAGCAGCTCACAGGAGGGTGAAAAAGTGCGGGGAGCAGGGAAACGGAACCCCGGAGACCCTGTGGGGCAACAGCACCCACGCAGTTTTCACACCCACTTACCATGACCTTTCACCTGCACAATTGCACTATCTCCAGACCAATGTGTAATGCCAAGGTCAGGGGCCAGAATTCTCGCCCCACATGGGAAAACCTGACTGGGACCCCGAGGGAAACCCGGGCTGTGTGTGAATCACCCTGTGACCCGTGTGGTCCTGGGTCTCAAAGCAGGGGCTACACATCAACACAAGGGTTGGGGCTCGGGGGGGGAAGTCTACCTATGAATCATGGCTGTGCAGAACCTTCTCTGGGCCTCCCTGGGAACCCACTGAAGGTCTTCACTGGGGACTAGGGCGGCTGCACACTTCTCATGGGAAAGAAGGTGATTTCAGGGGTTTTGATGGCCTTTTAGGGTACCCCATCAGGTCACAAGATGAACTATCTGCAGGTGACAAGGTTCAGAAATGCCAAATGAAACACAAGTGAGTGTGGTTTTTAACTTTTTTTTTAAAAGCAGATGTTTGGCTAATTTGAAATTGTAGTATTAAGAGATGGAAATCCAGAGAAGGTTAGCAACTTGTCTAAGATCATCACACAGCTGGACCTAGATAAGCCTGCAAGGAGTGACTTCTTTCCCCAACACCACATGGCCTTGCTTAGAACAAAAAGGTCGCACAGAGCAAAGGAAAAAAATATATGCATTTTAATTGGATAATAAAGTAATAAGAGTAAGATCCAAAGGCGGTACCTTCTGGACTTTGTGACTTCTACTCAGCCAAGAGCTCTGGGCTACATCTCCAATTAAAAATTTTAAAGTATATTTCGGGGAGCCTGGGTGGCACAGTTCGTTACACGTCTGCCTTCAGCTCAGGTCACAATCCTAGGATCCTGGGATCAAGCCATGAGTTGGGCTCCCTGCTCAGCAGGGAGTCTGCCTCTCCCTCTGGGCCACCACTCCTATGCTCTCACTCTTGCTCATTCTCTCTCTCATCTAAATAAATAAAAAATCTTTGAAATAAAAAAATAAAATATATTTAATTAATTAAAACTAAATTTAAAATGTATTCTAAAATTGCCCCTCTCCCATTTGGACACATAGTGAAGAGTAAGCTAACATATTCTGTATAAGAAACCTGGGGCATTGTGTAAATGCTATTATTCAGAATCCAATAGCTGGAAAAGGCTCACTGAGTCCATTGTGCAGATGAGAAAATAAAGGTCTGGGCGCCTGAGTGGCTCAGTTGGTTGAGCAACTGCCTTCGGCTCAGGTCACGATCCTGGAGTTTCAGGATCAAGTCCCGCATCGGGCTCCCAGCTCCTTGGGGAGTCTGCTTCTCCCGCTGACCTGCTCTCTCTCACTTTCTCTCTCTCAAATAAATAAATAATTAAAAAGAAAAGAAAAGAAAAGAAAGGTCCATGGAGGGGAAATGACTTGCCCAGGGAAATTCAGCTGACTACGAGCAGAGCCAACATGGTATCTAACATTGCTCGCTACTCAGGCCTGTGGGGTTCCCCGTGCACAGCGCACCTCCTCACTTCCGCAGACAAGGGAATTCAGGTCCCTCTGGCAATCCTCAGCATTCCACAGGGTTCTGCCAACTGCTTTGGCATCATTTCCAACCCAGCTGGCTGATTTTCATGAAATGTGTTGGAGCTACCAAAAGTAGCAGCGGACATGGTGAGTTTCTTAGCATGCACACAAGAAGGGATCCTGAACTACAATGAGCGTGAGAACACATAGAGAATTTATGTATTTGCTCGAATAAAAGGTATATCCACGCAATGGAATGAAACGAAGTGACAGTTACGAAGATAAGGCAGCTGACGTGGACAGCACTCCTGGATCAATTGCTGGGGGGGAAAGGCAAGTAATCAGTTTATCAAAGGTCTAAAAAACAGCACCGTGTGCTTGGGCACACGCGCACGTGCGTTGTATGTGTGTGTGCATAAGTACATCAGAGAGGTCTACAAGGATGTGTTCCAAAGTTATAACCCAGGCAGAGCTGATGAACAAACAAGGAGAGAGACCCAGTGATTAAAAAGAACTTTAGCTTTATTTGGAAAGTTATTTTTCCCTCCGAGGTGAAAACATTTATTTACTATTTGTGTAATAATTTTTTTAAGAGGAAAATGGGATTTTATTCATTCATCTATGTATCCATCCCACTATTTGAGCACTTACTGCTACTGGGTGAGAGGAAGGCTCATCTGCTTGGGTCGTGTAAAGAGGAAGGTTACGTGTGTTCTGGGGAAGGAAGCAAACTGTACAAAGTGGGAAAATAAAGGGATTTCTGTGTTTCATGGGAGATCCAGAGGCCAGAAGAGTCCCCAGTAAAATTCTGTCAAGACCTGCCATCTTGAACAAAAGGGCAATGACAATTGTTTGCAAATGGACAAATGGACTTTGATAATTTAATTTATTTATATATATATTCTTTATTTATTTCTAATTGAGAGAGAGTGAGTGAGCACGCGAGCAGGAGTGGCAGTGGGAGAGGGAGGAGAACCCCAAGCAGACTCAGCGCTGAGTGCAGAACCTTAGGTGGGGCTCATTCCCACGACCCTGAGATCATGACCTGAGCTGAAACCAAGAGTCAGATACTCAACTGACTGAGCCACCCAGGAGCCCCAAATTTTAAAGGAATTTCAATTATCTTGACTGACTTTATCGTGACTTTAATTAACTAGAGTTCACAGAGGAATACATGATGATTCGAAGGATAGTCTGTGGTCCCCGGGAACCATGGGGACCCCCACAGAAGGAGATGGCTTTGGTATTTTTGAAAGACACTGACTCTTTGGCTGTGTTTATCGGTATGTATGGCTTACTCTGCTAGGCTAGGAATGGTCTCTGCCAAAATGGCTGTTTTGATTTGGATTTCCAAAAATAACTCACAAGAAGCCTACAGTACGAGGAAGATGGTCACACACAGCTCCGGGGAGGAAAAGAAAAAAAAAAAAAAAAACAACATTTGATTTGAATCACCTAGTAGCGGAAATTGAGTGCAAATATCTCCTTGTAGCAACTGCTATATAATCATTCACCCTAATAGAATCCTTTCAAAACCAAAGCAGCTTAACTAGGAAGTTTAATTGAAAATAAAATTTCCAGACTGACTCTTCTGTCAAAGCCACATTAAATGAAGACAGCTCAGCAGTGACCAGATCACTGCTAAATGTATCACGTGTTATGGGCGAGGGGTGGGTGGGGGGTGTCTCCTATGCGGGGGAAACACGGCGATCTCCTGGGTTCCTTCTAGGTTCATGTGTCTTCTAATCACTGGCCACGAGGATTCTGTTCTCTCTGGGTCAATGTTACCTCTGTCAAGCGTTTTCCTGTCTCCTGAAAATAAGAAGCCAGGGTTAAAATCTCAGAGATAAAGACAGGGAGAGAAGAGAAAATGATACTCACCACCCAACCTGTTCATTAGTGCAAAGATGCCTCCCATTCCAGACAGAGGCTTGTGGAGGACAGCAGTGACGGGAAATGACCTTCACTACTGGGGACGTTCCTCTGGGTCCCTTAACTGGGGGATCTCTGCTGAGTTACTTAACATCTCTAAGCAGTTCTCTCACCTAAAGAAACACACACACACACACACACACACACATTTATGTATATATTCCCGCACCCTCTGGATAGTCAGGAAGGTGAAAGGTGATAATTTCCATTAACCACTAAGCAGCGACAAAGCTGCAATCTATGTAATGTAGCGCTCTAGACAGTATGGTACCACATGGGGCGGGTGTAGGGCTGGAAGGAGGACTCGGTGTTTCCTTGCTATTCCAAATGGGTCAGTGCGTGGCCGGCAGCATTGGCAGCCCCTGGGAGCCCACCATGAGTGCAGGATCTCAGCCCCACACAGACTAACTGAACGAGACTCTGCATCTAACAAGGGTTCCCTGGAGATGGGTGCGAGGCTCAAGTTTGAGGAACAACGGCTATGGCCATCTTTCAGTTGTGTGATTCTGCACCAGGTGACCAAGTCAACAGAGCGTGACCTAAAAGCTGCCCTCGGGGCAGAAGCAGGGTCCCTAGAGGGCCCCCTGTGGTGGGCACATTTCTGGAGACCGTCCCAAATTGTCATCCAGTCTTCCTGCCTGCAGAGAGGAAGATCGAGGCAGAGCCCAGGACCTACTGAAACCCAGGGATTCTCCACCAACGGGGCTGGGATCCAGAGTCATGTCATCACAGATGTCCCCATGTCATCACATGCGCCCAGAAATAGGCCCCAAGTGCAGAGAGGACAACGGCAGCAGCTAGTAAGTGACAGGTGGGAATGGTCCCTGGAAACTCAGGAGAAATGGGATGGATAATAGACTTCTTTTCCCTGATTGTGACCTAAATCACAGTGCTCGTGTGCTGAGACATAGCAGCCTCATACCGTAGAGAAAGAAACGCAACACACACAGGGATTTTTGCCGTCTAGGCGCAGACCATCTAGAGTCACAGATGAGACTCTTTTGATGTTGACTGCCTCCTAGAAGGGAGATCTATGGGCTGGGGAACTGGAAATTGAGGGAGGAAGAGAAGGAAGAAGAAAAGGAAAGAAGGAAAGCAAGGGAGGGACATTGAAATTAAAAAATAATAATAATAAAAGATAAGTGAGTCTCCTGTTACATATACAGGGTTAGGTTTAAAAGTCCTCCTAGGACATTCAGGGCACAAAGCCATCTTTTCTGCTTCAAGTCGCACTGCTGAGCCCATGATCGTTTGTTCAGACCCGAGTGCTTGGTCTGAACGAAACCATCCCTGGGTCTTCAGCTGAAAATTTATGCTACTGATAAGGAAAGTGATGGCAATGTTCCATTGAGCCACGGAGCTACTACTGATGATGTATAGTTGGACCGAAAAAAGGCCAGCTTTCAAGTCAAAATGGCCCCAAACTGTGTCCTTAAAAAAAACATTGTGTCCTTGCTACTCATCCCTGTCTGACATTTGGTAAGTTGATCTCTCTGATGCTCTGGTTTCTTCATTTTTAGAAATGGGCACAGCACCAGCTAATGTTTATCAAATGTGAACTCTACGTGTCCACGGTGCCGGCGTTGTTCTAAGTAAACACTTTGCATTTCCTAAGTCATCCAGGGCTTGTAACATATGATTACTGTTCTCCCTGTACAAGTGAGAAAGCCAAGGCACAGAGAGGCGAAGTAACTTGCCCAAGGCCACACAGCTAATAAATGTCAGAACCGGCATTCCACAGGTGGTCTGGCTGGAGTCTGGGCTCTCGCCGTAACCGGAATGCTCTCGCAGGTGGTCATCTCTATGTGAGTCCAACTGACCCAGAACGAGTACTCAGTAAATTGTAACTGTTAGGTATCACTTAGAAATTAATTTCTTTGGTTAGGCAGAAACAGGGGTGAGTATGGTATGCCCGTGGCTAATGAGAAGCTGCTGCCTCCAGCGGTACTATTCCCTGACAGGTGTTCCTTGCCACCCGCCCGCAGCTAGCACTCGGCCTCCGAAGTCCCGCACAGGCAGAAGCTCCGGTGCTCTGCCCCGGAACCTCCACATTGATCTCTTCCTCAGGGAGCCCACACAGAAACCTAAGTTGGGGCAGCCAGGATGGGAATAGGTCTGACGTCCCCCTGGCAAGAAGAACGGCAGATTCGAAAATGAGTTGGACGGATCAAATCCCCAAGGCAATGGCCATGTGCTCGTTGACTCATTGCTTTCGAAAGTCTCTGAAATGGGCTAATCGCAGAGCTGGGGGAATGACTCCTTGTAAAGAGGAGGCAGCATGACTCAGAAAATTGGCACCACTAAAGATCCGCAGTGGAAGAGGAGTCCGCTGGTGGCTGAACGACCAGCCAGCCGCTCCCGCCTCAGCTGCTCCCGGTTCTGTGCAGGTACTTGGAGGAGGCCCACGGCGGCCGTGGCGACCCCGCTGTCTCTGTCGGGGACTAGCGTACGGTGGACTCCCGGCCCCATCTGGCCAGTGAGACAGAGGGGGAAGTCTACTGGGGACTTCTGGGGAAATTATGTTCCCGAAGAGAAGATAAGAGAGTTACAGTAAGAAGGAACCCCTTTTCCTTTTGGATGTTCTTCCGGCGTGAAATGCTGCTGTGATAAGGCGACGTCTGCAGCACAGAAGAGTGTCACAGAGATGCTAATCCGACGTGCTCGGGCCATCGAATGCATCTTCTCCGAGGCATCTGATAATAGCAGGTGCTGGGGAGGATATGGGAAACAGAAACCCCTGCACATTGTACCGGTGGCTGTGCAAACTGGTACAGTCATTCTGGAAAACAATCTGGCAGTACTTGTGAAATTCAATGTGAGTACCCAATGACTCATCCATCCATCCCCGCCCGGAGTCCATACCGGAGAAACTCTCCCACGGTCCCCACGGGCGCAGGTGCGAGGTATCATGGCAGAACTTGGCTGGGCTCCCCTACTGTCCATCTCCAGGGGCAAGAGGACCGACGGCAAGGGAAGGCCAGACGCAACCTTCACATGAGCTACGTGTACCGAACAAGGAGGAGGTGTCCAACAGGACCCCATTTGTCTAAATTAAAAATACCCAATCACGGCCCTACAGCAGCCCACCTGTGCAGCACACAGCAAAGGCCCTGGAGCGGACGCCGGTGAGGAGCGAAGGGACCAGAAGGGGCAGAACACAACAAGAAGAGAGATGGGGATCTTGCCGAGGCCAGAGATCACGCTGAACAGTGGAGACTTTCATAACAATTCAAAAGAAAAAGTGCAACCCGACTGGGAGTCAGAAAACCCCGCTATGCATGTTCCCATGATTGATTCTTACTGGCTGTGGGCCCTCTGGCAGGTAACTTACAGCCTCAGTTTCCCCGCTGCCAAAGCAGATACAAAGAGGGGCCCTACGGAGGAGACGTTTGAGGAGCCTGAGTTTGGAATGCAGCAACTGGATGGCAACCGAACACTCGGCTTTCTCGTCTGTAAAATGGGGACGATTACATTACCCCGCTGGTCCCTGTAGGATGTTTCAATGAGACACGACACAGGCAGGACAAAAACCACAATGATGAACGACGCTATTTGGTACACTGGGGGGGTAGGGAGCATATCTGCCAGGGAGCTCAGGCTCGTACCAGGCCCCTCACTGGGTGCGGCCCACGGGGCCTCCAGACCTGGAAGCCGGGGCAGCCCCTCCCTGCAGGGCGCCTGCCCCTCCCCCAAGGGCACCCACGCTGTCCTGGGCACAAGCCTGGGGGAGGGGACATTCAGGCGATCTTTATGCGCTCACTCCTGGACACCCGGGGCCCTACAAATCCACATAGATATTTCTTTTTCTTTTCTCTTGGGGCAGTGAATCTAGATGAACTAGATGAGCTAGGTTCCCAAAGAGAGCTGAGACACGAGGAAGAAACTATCATCACTTGCCTGTTAGGCCACCAACTAAGCCAATCTTCACTCTTCCAACAAAGAGCTGCTCTCTTTCTATAACTTCCCATCATCCAGGACGGACACATTGCTGTATGTGACTGTCCCACCGTGGACGGCAGCCTCTGCCTCAGATGCCTGGGAAAGATTCAGTGGCGCCCAAGTACCATATATCCCTGGGGGCCCTTGGCTTCCAACTTTGCTCCTAAACGTGCCTGGCTTCAAAACACCGCCCACCTGCAAACTAACGCCTTCCCTCCTGGAGCGTGTCTTTGAAATACATTCCCTAAACAGGGATACAAGATCAACATGGGGTTTGATACCTCCTGACAACTGTTTTTTTCTGAAAGACCCTTTTATGCAGCCACGTGCAATGGAGGCACATGCCTGGCTGCCTACAGAAACCCGCCAGTCTAACATCTGGAAACGTGCAGGGAGCGGGAGGCCACAGTCGCACCTGGAGCCTCAGGGAGGGTGAACTTTCCGCAAGGTCGCCGATGCTCTGCTGTCCTCCCGTGAGATGTGTGTGTTCACGAGAGCCCCCAGAGGGTCTCTGCGTACAAGATGACCCCCTCCACACAGCCAGCCTGAGGACTGCGGGGGTGGTGGGGAGCGAATGGCACAGTGTGGGGGGCACGGTCAGCCTCAGGCCTCCAGGAGAGAAGCCGAAACAGGGGAATAACCAATGGGAATGCCTGCATGAAAAACTGCAGTTAAAAAATCCTACGCGCACCGAGAAGGTCTCCACAGGAGGCATGCATGCACCGCATGATGGGAGAGCTGGAAATTTACAGGAACAAGAGTTGTCCTTGGTGGAATATTACTCTGGATTTGCACATTTGTAGGGTGTTTTTTAAAAAATATTTTATTTATTTATTTGACAGAGAGAAAGAGATCACAAGCAGGCAGAGAGGCAGGCAGAGAGAGAGGGAAGCAGGCTCCCTGCTGAGTCTAGGACCCTGACATCATAACCTGGGACAAAGGCAGAGGCTTTAACCTCCTGAGCCCCAGGAGCCCCCGGGTGTTGTTTTTTAACCCTCTCTGGTGCTCCTGCTCACCCCTGGGAAAGTCTCCAGCCCCCAGGGATTCCTGTGGGCTCGGGCCTACAGAGAGCACGCCTCTGCCCACCGGGGCTCATTCCCGGCGCACTTCCTTCCAGATGGGCTGAGACCCCGCTTCACCTGGGAAGCACAGCTCCCAGCGCAGATGCGCGGCCTGGCTCACCCCGCCCAGATGCCCTGAGCTCCTCGGACTCCTGAGTGGATCACGGCAGGGCCCGGAGCTAGACCGCTTCGACAGCGCGCTTTGGATTCAAGGTGCCATGCTTTGGGGACTGGACGTGCAGCCGGCCCACACTAGCTGTGGACGGCAAGTCCGGCCTGGGAGGGCGGGTGGTGTGTGGACAGGACCGTGGAAGCGAGGGAGCGGTCCTCAGCGACTCTTCGCTGGTTTTCCCCTTCCACTCCCGAGCCCCGAGACGGCGAGCCAGCCAGTGCTTGGACCACATAGTTCTCCAATGCCTCTTATCGCCTAGACGCCGGGGTGAGGGGTTGCAACACCAAGGCCATTCCTCAGCCGCAGAGGCGAGTTAGGGAGTCAAGATGCCAACACGAGGAATGTTAGATACCAGAGAGGAATGGAGGCAAAGATAACAAAGCCAGACGATCAAAGATTGAGCGCGTGTGGGCACTGGGTGGTCCGGGGTCAGGGGGCAGGTTCCTGCAGGCTGCGAAGGAAGTGCTCAGGATAACCACAGCATGGTGGGGGAGGGGCGGAGCAGGAGGCCTGCGGTCCAGGCCGGGAGCAGGGAAGGTGGGCGGCACACTCAGGGACCAGGGAGGAGCTCCTGGCGCCTGGAACAGAAAGAAAACATCTGGCAATCCTGGGAGGGTGAGTTAAAGTCCGAATTTTGAAGACCCCAAGAGCCAGGGAGAGGAACACAGAGCTCATAAAGCAGTGTGGCCGATGGGAGAGGTCTGTGAGACATCAGTGTGCAGGCAGCCCTCAGGAAAGCCTGCACGAAGACCCTGGTTCTAGGGAGGCGTGTGGTACCAGGGCGTCCCTATCCCACCTACGAGCACGGCAGGCCGTCCCGATCGATCAGGGCGGGGATTCCAATCTTTGCCTCACAGGCTCTATGGATCAGGAGGGGCGATGCTGCACTACACTGACTCCCAGCCTCAACGTTCACGGGCTCAAAGCAGCGGAAGCTAATCGCTCCTCCAGGCTCAAGAGAGGGCGAGCCCCAGCCAAACCGTGTGCAGGGCCCTGCGGGGCACTGGGGCGGAGGAGAGAGGGATGCTCGCCAGCATTTCCCCACCAAGGCCAGAAACCGCACGTCACTTCTGCTCACTATGGTGGGCTGGAACCCCAACCCACAGGAGACAGAGAGTCTGGAAAAATCAATGGCGGGGGAACGCCCCTTTCCAGGGCACGTGTAATTTCCCACTCACTCCTTCAGCCAGCAGGAATTGAAAATGTGTTTACTGAGTGCCAAACATCTTGAAATATTAACTAAATTTAAAATAATAAATATTTGGCCCCTTTCTCAGTCCTGCGAGGTGGCAGGTGTCCTCACGCCCCTTTTATTGATCAGCGATTGAAGGCTCAGAGGCGCCCAGATGGGAAGGGGTGGGCCTGACCGCACAGCACATGCCGTCCTCGAGGGCCACAGTGACAGGAGAGGAAGGTGGCCGAGTCGAGGGCCTGAGGCACAGCGGTGAAGCACACGGGTTCTGGAGGCGAACTGCCCTAGGGGTGCATTCGGGCTCCACATTCCTGAGCCATGAGATCGCGCGCAAGTTACTTGCCTACCTCCGTCCCAAGTTCCTCTGCCACACGCGGCCAGGATGCTAACGGCACCCCAACCTCCTCGCCACGCTGTAACAACGAAGGCAGAAGTGCGCGGAGAGCCCTTGCCGTGCTCCTGGCATAGAGTCCGGGCCAACGTGCCGGGGATGACAGTGAGTTAACATGGCTGCCCACGCACACAGGCCACAGGCCTCTCAACTCAGGGACCACCCACTTCTCAATAGGGCACCGGCCCCCGAGATCGGGGTGCTGCCGAGACGGCGGGTGTGCAGGGAGAAGGGCCACATGGAGTCAGAGCCTCGCCATGGGGCCTGCATGGCAGCCAGCTGCTCGCCGTCCCCTCATCTTGTTTTGCTTCCTTCCCAGCACGAGGAGCTCTCTGAAAGGGCCTGAGTGTATATGGACCCTACTTATTGCCCTCTCCCTGACTGGGTCCTCTACCTCAGGCTCACAGGAGAGAGTGCTCGCAGAAAAGGAATAGGGGAGCAGAGACACTGAAGTTCCCCAAGGGCAGGGGCTCTGTCAGCTTTATTCGCTGCTGCCTTCGGGGCACAAGGCCCAGCACCTGAGAGGCCTGCCAGCCTCGTCAGCCTCAGGGCCCAGCAGGGGACTCAGCCCTTCTTCCTCTGCAGCCGATCATGCTGAAGCCTGGCTTCCTTAAGTGGGATGCCTGTCGGCGAGTGGTTTCCACACAGAGTCCCCTGTGGCCTGCCTCCACGCCTCCACTCAGGGCTCCAGGCTGGGCCCCAGGGTGGCCTGAGGACATAGGTACCAAAGAGGGGAAAAGCCAGCATGAAAGAGACACGTCAGGAGAGACTGCAAGGGGGCGAGGTCACGCGCCCCCGAACCCTCGTGCACATGCACGAAGCTATCCACACTGGGCTCTAATGTGGCCTCTTCTGGAACTTGCTGTGTGGCCGAGGGCGAGTACTTCTCCCTCTAGGCCTCGGTTTCTCTGACAGTCAAACCTGGGCACCAAAGAAGACCATTTTTTTTTTAAAGATTTTATTTATTTATTTGACAGAGGGAGAGATCACAAGTAGGCAGAGAGGCAGGCAGAGAAATAGGGGGAAGCAGGCTCTCCGCTGAGCAGAGAGCCCGATGCGGGGCTCGATCCCAGGACCCTGAGATCATGACCTGAGCCGAAAGCAGAGGCTTTAACCACTGAGCCACCCCGGCACCCCTGAAGAAGACCATTTTTAAGGGTCCTTCCAGATCAAAAATGCTAGAATACAACATCCCCTAGGTTTCGCTCCCCAGGGCCCGGCTCATGGGGCTGGAGCTTCTTCAAGGCTCCTGAAGGCCCCACGGACAGCTATCAAAGATGTTAACCCTACCTGGCTCCTCCATAAAAAATAATTCCCACGTAATTCCAAAAGTGGAGCTGCGTTTGACCAGGTGATAAGAAGTTATATAAATATGTCTCACGATTTCCATTTTGCAGCGCTATCTTCATATTTTGAAACTAACACATAGCATCTTTCTGGTCAAATGGTCCCATCTAAGCTGTCCTGTGACAATGCCATTTCCCAGGCCCCACCCCAGAGCCACTGAATTAGAAAATCTGGTGGGGGAAGCCCAGGGATCTGCGTTTTACCAGGTTTCCCAGGTGGTCATTTGCAAACTGAAGTTTGAAAACCACTGCCAGAAAAAGCAGCCGAGAAAAGGGGCTGGGGCAGGCATTCTGGAGCCGGGAGGGGGGGTGCAGAGGTGACCAAGGAAGGGGGGTGATGCGGAAGACAGCATGTGGCTCCTGCTTTGCATGAGTGCAAATCACTGTTGCCCACGTGTGCCCTGCATGTTCCATCAGCATAAACACACATTTGCAAAACCCTGACTCACCCTCTGCTGAACCCTTCCCCCAGCCCTGGAGATACGATACTCATGCTCCACCTGGGACCGCGTTCTCTATCCTGAGCTGCAGGAAGCAAAGGTTTCCAACGTGTTGGGCAGGCTGTTTGTAGATCGAGGCCACCGCCGCCAGGAATCCTGCTGCAGGAAGGAACATAAATAGCGTGGTCACCCAGAGGGCCGCTGCAGCTCGATCGACCTTTGGTTTGTGACAGATCCTAGTCCCCGCAGCGAGCTGCCCTAATTCATCCACAGGGATGGAGGTTCTGTTTAATGTCGCACTACACACACAGAAGTGCTACTGACGAGCCTCCACACGCACACGCACGCACACACACTACATGGTGTAAAGGTGTATATAAGCTTCTGCAATGACTTGAGGGCTGGAGCTCGGCCGTCAGGAGTCACTTGCACCCTTTGAGGGCTAGTTTCCAAGGTACCAGGAAGGTGTCCTGTTAAAAGGAGGTGGGAAATGTGGCGAGCTGATGCAAAGGGTCCAGTACTGTGCCAGGGATTTCCGGGGTATGTTTCACACCACTCGATCGGGGAGAATACTATCAGTGCCATTCTTCTGCTAAGGAAACCAAGACACAGAAAGACTTGCCCATGATCCTGCAAGATCGAACTCTGAGCTCGCTAACCTTGAAGTTTGTGATTGATACTTACACGGTGCTGCCTTAAAGCTCAGAACCAGGAAGCATGGTGGGAAGGGAGGGGAGAGTCTCTTCCAGAGAGGCGAGCCTGTGGAAACTGACCTCTCCAACGAGTGAGAGGACCAAAATAACTCCTTAACAAGCAACTAAATTCACAAGCAATAGATGGTCATCGAAAAATATAAATCACAGATACGCAATAGAAAAAAAAATCACATTATAATCACATTCTCCCCCAAATAAGTGCATTTATAGTTCCGGGCTTTTATTCTAGCCAAATACACACACACACACACACACACACACACACACACACACGTGTGTATTTTTGGACCATATAAAACCATATAAAATATACATATAAATATACATATTTATATGTGTATACATATATTTTTTCTGGCCTACAAATAAAATGATACAATATTTGGATTTTATAAGAAATTTCATACTGCTGATTTTTAACATGGGTAATTAACGATGTGTGTCCAATCCTGATCTTCTCTGTGCTTATGTCCACCCATAAATTTCTCTGCAGGGTTTAAGGGGGAGATAAGACCTTTCACTTCTTTTTTGTGTTTCCTATTATTGTCTGTTCAGCAGCCACTAGTGCATTTAATTAAAGGGTTAAAGAGTATTCTATCTAAACAGATCTGTGTTCCGGTAGAAGATGTAGCTTTGAAAAACATACCCTACCCCACCCCTCCAAAAAATTCCGGTTGGTTTTCTCCTCTCCATAGATGAAAATGGAGAAGAGGTTTTGCAACAACCGAAAAAATGATGTGCTCCCCCACCCAAAAAAATATCTTAATGGCAAGGGAAATGCAGCTCTGCTATTCAGAATCGCCCGTCCCCCACTGCCGGGACCAGCCCTCCAACCGCCCCCCAGGACTCCCTTCCAGCCTTCTCCTAGCTAGGTAAGTGAAAAATAACCTCCTTTCCTCCCTTTTGGTGTTAACGAGGCTCCCTATTGAGCCACAGTTAATCACATCAATTAAAAGCCTCTCACACTTGGCCTTGCCTGCCAGGTACGGGCCCTCTGTCCAGGATAAGTCATGCCTGGAGATAACTAATATTGTTTTCTTTTTCCCCCCTCTGCCTGTGCTTTCTTTCACTTGTATGTTGTTTTTTATTTTTTAAAATTCAGGCTTAATTAACACAGTGAAATGTCCAGGTCTTTAATGAACAGTATGATGAGTTTTGACAAATGCAAAAACATTAAACCACCAAGACACAGAACATTTCCCTCACCCAGAAAGTTCCCTGTGCCTTTTCCAATCATGGCTGCCCGCCTCCCAGAGGAAACCACTGTACTGATCTCTAGCACCATTCATTAATTTTGTGTGTTCCAAAAGTTCATATAAATGGAATCCTATGGTTTGTAAAGACAGGCATAAACGATGGGCAAGAACGCACAGTTCCTAGTGGGCATGAAAACCAGTGTAGGTGCTTTGGAAAACAATCTGGCAGTTCCTCAAAAAGTTGCAGAGAGAGTTACCACGTGACCCGGCCATTCCACTCCTAGGTGTATATATACTCAAGGAAGTACAAACACACATCCACTCAAAATCTTGTACGGGTATCTTCAGAGAAGTCTTCATTATTCATAACTCCACACTGGAAACAAGCCAATGTCCATCCACCGATGAAAGAGTAAATGAAATGCAGTCCATCCACACAACGGAACACTACTAAGGCATAGAAAGGAAGGAAGTCCAGACGCACACGACAAAGTGGATGACCCGGGACGACGTCATGCTAAGTGGACGAAGCCAGTTGCAGAAGACCACGTATTGTACGACTGCATTTGTGTGAAACGTCAGAGAAGGCAAATCCCCTGTGACAGAAATTCGAGGTTGCTCAGGACCCGAAGGGCAGGGGGAAGGGGGAGAGGGAGGTGATAGCCGATGGGGACAGATTTTCTTTCTGAGCCGGTCAGAATGTTCTAAGATTGGTAAATGGTATGATACGTGAATTACATCTCCACAAAGCTGATGAAAGAAACCAAACATTCAGAATCAAGCCAAGTGGGGCCAGTTGTGCTACAAGGGAAAGAGCAGTTCTCCTCCAGTGGGATTTTGACAGACGTATCTGGCACTGAAGCCCAAGTTTGACACAGGGATGCCAGGGAGCATCCCTGTGGTCCCCGGAGGACCACCTTCCCATGGTCTCCTTCCCCCGAGAACACCCTGGGGCTTACTGCTTTTCCCAGGGGTCCCTGTTCTATCTCTAGAGTCGGAGTACTGAAGACTCCGGGAGCTATTCCCCAGATTCACTCACTTGTCGCACCAGCATGTGCTAAGTCTGCATTTAGTAGAAAGTACATAACCATACCTAGTCTTGTCATATTATCTCCCTGTTCTCAAGGGACTACATTTTTGGGGACATCCTGAATGCCTCTATACATCCGGTCGTGTGTTTAGCAGGTGACACCAGGAGATGGGGGACGGTGGGGAGAGGGTACGAGCTCATTATGAGAGAAAGGTCAAGAACTGTGAGGTCCCGTGGGGCTGGTTCTCAATCCTGACTCTACCACTCATGGAGGCATGCCTTCACCCCTTCCTACCTCGTGTCCCTCACCTGCAAAGACCAAGAACGTGCCCTACGGTGGAACCATCAGGAGCCCCAGCTCCGGGCGCCAGACCCCTGTTCTACCACCTACAAGCTGTGAATGACTTTAGGCACCCCCTTACCCTCACTTCCCCATGTGTACAGCGAGGATGGTGGCCTGCCCAATGCAGCCTTAGGTGGGTTCATATGAGGCTCAGCAAACGAGAGCCAGACTGAATATTCTGGGGCCCTGCAGGCCATATCATCTCTACGCCAGTTCATCTTCACCATCAGAGTGGCAAAGCCAACACGGACAGTACCCAAAAGAAAGGGCTGGCTGTGTTCCAATAAAACGTTATTTATGGACAATGAAATCTGATTTTATACAATTTTCACGCGTCAGAAAATACAATACCATTTTGATTATTTTTGCCAGCCGTTTAGAAATGGAAAAGCCACTCATAGCTCATGGGTTGTACCAGAAAAGATGGCGGGCCCAGTCCGGCCCGTGAGCTGAGGCTTGCGAGCCCCGACGTAAGGCCCCCAGAGCTGAGCGCAGCACACCGTGGGCACTCACAGCACACCGTGGGCACTCGCAGCACACCGTGGGCACTCGCAGCACACCGTGGGCACTCGCAGCACACCGTGGGCACTCGCAGCACACCGTGGGCACTCAGCACCCTGTGGGCACTCGCAGCACACCGTGGGCACTCGCAGCACACCGTGGGCACTCGCAGCACACCGTGGGCACTCGCAGCACACCGTGGGCACTCACAGCACACCGTGGGCACTCAGCACCCCGGAGCACGGCCCCTGCGACGAGAGCTGAGAGCCCGCGGATGCTACACTGCGCGCTGCACCCTCCATGCCCCACATGGCGGGAGACCTCACCCTGGCTGTGTGAGGCAGGCGATGTGGTCACGCGGAGGAGAAAGCGAGGCCCTCGGTCGGCAGAGGGTCGGCGCTGTCGTAAATCCAGGCCCTTCCGTCCCGAGCTCCTGCTTCTGACCGTTGTGAACTACGGCCCCGGCTGCCAGGACACAGGGAACCAGGGAACCCGACCCACCCAGGCTCCGCTCCAAACACCACAAATCACGACCTAATTAAGTTGAGGCATTTGTCACAGAAAGCAAGGGCTGCAAGGAGGAACAAGGGTGAGGGAGGTCCTCCAGGGAAGGGACACGTAGGTTGGGAACAGCGGCCATGTGTCTGGTGCTATGCCAAGTGTCAAAGAGAAGAGGCTCGAAAAGGCACGTCCGCCCAGGCTCCCTGGTGCGGAGGGCTCAGAGATGTGACGGTGTCAGGTGCGGAGATGGGCAGAGAAACCGGTCCAAACTTCCCGAAGGGCCCGCAGCAAGCGCAAGAGCCTGTTCTATTTCATGGGAATATATCCTCGTAAAATAGGAAAATACAGTCGCAAAGATGTAACCATGAGAATAGTCACAGAAGCGCTGTTTGTAATAGTACAAGTGTTTGGATTCCTAAGTGCTCCCGGACCCTTAAGAAACATTGGGAGGGCCTCGGCCACTTCCGTGCGAACAGTGGTGAAGCTGTGTGTCCCAGCAATCGGACGGTGAGGGAGCCGGAGTGGGCACGCCGGAGCGGAAGTCCAGCCCTCGTGTATCTGGTAAAAGTGCTCTGTGCAGACTAGCGGGTGCCCTCCCATCCTGTGCACAGACCGAGGTCCTTTCTGTTAGTCACCTCTGATGGACAACACAAGCGTTTGCAGCTTCCTCCTTTTGTGTGTTTGGATCGGGAGATGTTTCTGGAATAGATAGTCGGTGCTTTGTGAGAAGAAATGAGGGACAGCTGGTGGCCAGACAGGAGCTCAATACTCCAAAGCCACGTGGCCGGTAACGTGGAGGCGCTATGTATTCATTCAGCAGGCGCCTCCGTGGGCAGAGTCCACCACACGCCAGCCTCCGGGCCGTGCGCCCAAGAGAGGGGTCGGCGAGGCAGACGGGGCCCCTGGTTTCGTGGGGTCGCTGGTCGCATGAACACGTCGGTGCATGCAGGGGTCAGATATCCCACCGCATTTGCAGAGGGACCACAGACCCTGGGGAAGGCAGAGATCCTGTCCCAGGACACGAGGCAGCCTGAGTGAGGTCGCATACGCTCGGGAGCTGACAGCAGCCCGGCGTGCGGGCTCATGGGAGGCCCTTGGCCTTTGTCTTCCTCGTCCTCTCTCGGCCACTGTGTGTAGCAGCTAAGCTCTTTAGTGGCAAAGCTCTGCACACACGACAGCAGTGACTTAATGCCAAGACCTGAACCCCTTTCTACAATGGTTGACAACCTGGAATTTCAATCTTGATGGATGCCAAAGGACAGGGAAGAAAACATGTTTACCACGGAAAGAGTCCACAGAGAAAGGCAGTGAGCAGGGAGCCTCCTCGTCGCTGCCTCCCTTCCGTGCCATCCAACTCGGCCGGAGCCAGGGCAGCTCCTGACTTTCGGGAACGCAGTGTTTGTAGCCCCGAGGACAGTCTGCCCATTTTACGCTGGAAATACTTTCTCTGCGTGGTTTTGTCGACCTTCGTTAAAGGGAAGTATTTAGGACCTATGGCCTTGAAAAGAAATCCTACGTATATCTCACTACTGCTATACGGAAGAGAAAAGGCTTTCCAGTTAGGTGGACAAAGGTTTGAATGCTGGCTCCTTTTGTAACTTGTTTATTATCTCCTAGCTTCAGGATAAAAATATCTTTCCTGCAGGGAAACAATTAGAGCAACATATGTATAAAGCGTAGATATTCAATAAATGACAGGTTTTGGGTTTTGTTTTTTTTTTCCTAGCGGGAAGACTCAGGGAACAAATCAACGGGGTCACATCGCCCAGAAGCTGTACCTTGGGGAAAATCAGCTCATTACGACAGGGAGGGTTGGAGGCCCAGGGTGGTCTGGCCACCCAGAGCTAACCCTGACCTCGGCTCAGCCTGGCAAAGGTGAAGCAAGGAGACCCTGCCTTCCTTGGTGATGAAGTTTAATTAGACTGAAACTCCAAATACGAAACCAGCCCTGTGCTTTGCCCCCCTCTGAGATCCCGACTGTGTGTGAGTAGAGCGTACGGGGGTTTTCTGGAAGGAAACGGGAAAGCAACTGAATCAGAGAATGGAAGTGGCAGACGGGAGACAAGCCACTATCAGAAGCGGCCCAGTGTGGGCCCCAGGCGGGTCCGAACTTCACCAGGACCCACAGACATGCTGCTTCTTCTCAAAGACAGGCTAGGGAACTGCTTCTGCCCCAGTCATCCTGGTGGAGGCCCCATGTTCGGGAGGGAGCCCCCCAGAACACAGCCACATGGATGCCCAGTGTTGCCGAAGAACCACGTGGCAGGGCCCAGCCACCCCGCGAGACCGAGAAGGAGAAACGGCCCTGCTTTGAAGCCACTGAGGTTGGGGGTGCTTTGCCATACAGACCACCACCGGTTCGCGTACCTACGGGGCTTGCAGACGCGTATAAATTTTACCGTAAGCAATGTTATTTGCTGAACACGGTGCCAGGCAGCCTAGGAAGGCTTTATGTTTATCGTCCCGTTCAGTCTGTATCTCTGCTCCAATATCGTTTCCATCTTACCCACAGAGAAACCGAAGCCCACTGAAGTAAACAAACAAACAAGCTTCCCCCGGCAGTGGCAGTTCTTGGATTTGGGCCGAAATCTGTCTCGTTCTAACGGCAGGCACTACTCAGATTTCTCCAGAGAAGGGAGGCCGTAGTGTGCGTGCGTACACGTACCCAGTGGTGGACACCAAGGCCTACTGAGCTGATGCACGAAAGTAGCCCTCGCACTGTGATCCCCCGACTCTGAGCCTCTGGGCCCGGCGGAGCGGGACCCCACGTCCTTGGCCCACAGTCATGCTTTTCCACCGCGAAGCACACAATCAGCAAAGCCAGGGAGACTTGCTGGCAGAGTCCGCCACGTGGAACGGCGGGATGCCTCAGGGTGCGGCCAGAGGCTGCTGGCCATGATGAAGCCTCCGAGGACGGGCCTGGAGGAGAGGGCGACTGGCAGGAACGAAACAGATCGGAGGTGCTTCCGTCAAACGGTGACGGGAACAAAGATGGCAGCACGGAAGGCCCAGCAGGAAAGGAGGGAAAGACCTGAGGTTGGTTCTAGGACCTGGCTTTACTCCCAGACAGCCACGCGACCGTGGATTGTGGATTGTGTGTCACCTCCCTGGGCCTCATGTCCCTGAAGCAAGCTTGGTGATGTCCAAAGAACCATCCAGTTCTTTCCATGACTCTCTGTGGCTTCGGATCCCACACAGGTCGTTGCCTCCCATCTATTTTTGACGGGGGGAAGCCCACTGAATGCCACTTTGCCCCCATAAAGACTGTGGGACTGAGTGCACCACCTGCTTTCTGGTGGCCACACAGTTAAGTCACTGATGGAACCTCCAAAACCCAAGAACCCCCAAACCTGGGCTTCTCTCCTATTGGTTAGTCCCACACTGTTCCCACTCTGTGCTGACATACCGAATTCTAACCCCCTTCTGTAGGGACCCACACTCCACCAACACCTCTGAACGTGTCCCGCAGCCACCCAGCAGCTCCATCGTCCACGCAGAAGCCTGGCAAGAGGTTATCGCTGTCGTTGGGGTTTGCTTCCTTGTCCCCACCGAAGCCAGCGACTTCCTTCAAGCTGGCATCAGCCAGGCCAGGAAGTTTCTTTTTCCCTGTAATCCATTGTACATGGGAAGATCAGAAGGACCCATCAGGTGTGAACACGGAACCAGCTGGTTGTGTGGGGACAGGGGCTGGCCCTGGCCTGGCTTTCCCCAGCCGCCCTGGTCACTCGGCCGGTCCCGAGCAGGGGCGCTATGCGGAAAGGCAGTGAGGACCACTGCAGGGAGACTTGCTACGATAATTAATCAGGAGCATTATCATCACCCTGGAGAACCTCTGTGCTGCTCCAAAGCCAGTCAGGAAACTGACCTCACCCCTTCCCATCTCATAAGCCCACCGTCTCCAGGCCATCTAGGACCAAGGGATGGGCTACGTCTCCACATCCAGCCCAACACAGCATGTCCGAGAAGCCCGTGTGGGTGTCAGGTGGGACCATCTCTCATCTCGTCTCATCTCATCTCGTCTCATCTCATCTCATCTCATCTCATCTCATCTCATCTCATCTCGTCTCATGAGTGGGAACGCTAAGGCCGACGATCATACCAGTGGATAGAAAGTCCTCGGAGCACGCAAAGCCCCGTTCTAAATGTCGGGTGTGACGTGGTTTGCAGAGTCACCACCTCCCGAAGCGGCCCGCACCCTGATCCCTGAAGCCTGTGACTGTTTAAGTCACATGGCAAAGGCAAATTCAAGTGGCAGAGGAAAAGAAAGTCAACGTGCCGAAGTTAAAATAGAAAGATTATCCTGGATTATTTCTGTGGGCCCGATATAATCAGAAGCATCCAAAAATGGGAGCAGGAGACAGAAGAGAGAATCAGTCAGGGTTAGACGTGACTGTGGAAGAAAGGCACAGACGGGTTAGGCTGCTGGCTCCGAAGGTGGAGAAAGGGGCCGCTAGCCAGGAAATAAATGCGGGGGCTTCTAGAAGCTGGGAGCAGCAAGAAAACACTTTTCCCCTGGAGCCGCAGAAGGAGGCAGGCCTGTGTTCCTTGATTTTAACCCAGTGAGACCCAAGTCGGACTTCTCACCTCTGGAACTGGAAGATAATACAGCGTGTTGCTTGGAGACACTAAGTTGGTGGTGATTTGTTACAGCAGCAAAGGAAACCGAATTCGTGAACCAACTCACTGTTACTTAATGTTCTTACCATGACGCTATGAAGCCATACAGCAGTGCCCACCGTGGCTGCAAGGATGCCGTGTAACGAGACAGCCCAGCTCCGGGCAAGAGACAGCGAGCAGTGATTTCTTGCTCATGTGTCTGCCATCGGCGGGGGCCGGCTGGTATGGTGGGGGGCATGTCTGAGCTCGGCTGCACATGAGGTGTGAATTCGGAATCTGCTCCGTGTCCCTTGTCCTCTGTGGACTGGAGGCCGTCAGAGGCACGTTGTCACCACAAAAGGCACGCGAGCAAAGAAGCCCAACCTTGTCCAATTTGCGTCTTCCACTCCCGTTATGCTGCTAACACCCCGTGGACCCAAACAAGTCACGCGGCTGAAATGGACGTCACCGCGGGGAGCAGCGCCCCTGCCCCCCTGGAGGCCATGGCCACGGAGGCCATGTGTTAATGTGACGACGGGGGAGGGGAGAACTGGGACTGATAGTTCCATCTACCATTGAAAGGCACTACTGTCAGCATTCCAGCTTGCAAATGAGGAAACCAAGGCACAGGGTCTCGACCAGGATCCCACCGCTAGTGGATAATGCAACCAGGATCAAAATCCGATCTGGCTTCCGAACATGGGTCAAGGACCTCCATCTACTAAGTGGGGGAGCTAGGACACCATGGGTCTAAATGTCACAGTCTCTGGGGCAGGAGGGGGTGCCTGGAGGAGGCTGCAGTGATCTCCAGAAGTAGGAGGAAGACACTGCTGGAGGTGGCCCATGGGAAGCATGGCCAGGCTGAGCTCTCATCAGCGAGGCCCTGCTGTCAGGTCCAGGCCTGGGCCAAAGCACCTTCCACGGATGAGGTGCACAGGGAGACCAGCGTCCAGGATGAGCCAGCTGTCCACAGCTGTCACGGGACCAAACGTCCTCCTCCTCTTGCCTCGGCGGGGCTGGATCGGCTGCTCGGCAGGCCGGTCTGCAGGAAGCCAGCTCCTTGCAAAGCTGTGTATGGGGCCAGAATGAGGTAAAGGGGCAGTGAGAGATGCAGAGAGAAAGGGTTAGCCACATAACGTGGAAGGAGGGGAAGCAGGGGTGAGGTGGAACTACTCATGAGCCCGGAGAGACGATGCAGGCAGGAGTGGGGGTCAGGAGAGAGGGAGAGAGCAAAGCGATGTTCAGAATTCAACATTGCAGAGAAATTTCATTTGAAGACAATGGGCAGGGATTTCCTGGAATGGGTCAGAAAGTCACACCGACGATTCTGGGCATCTGGGGTCACAGGGTGAAGGTGGCAGCTCCTCATCGTTGTGTCCAGAGACTCAGACGCTCCTGGGGGCCCTTCAACCTCGTGGCATATGGGCAGGGGTGGGGTCACCAGAAGCCCACCGCTCTTGGCCCTGTAGCTGAAGTCAGCGAACACTCCAGTCTATGGCGAGGGCATCCTGAGGGTGAGAGGAACTCTCCCCAGAGACGAGAAGCCCCCCAGGAGGGCAAGGGCAGTGCACACTTTGTGGGTACACCTATGAGCCCTCGCTCACCTCCCAGATTCTCCCGCGCCACCATGCAAGGGGGACAGCGCTGCTCAAGTCCGAGCTAGGAACATCCTGGCTCAGTGAAGTGAGGGGCTTTCCAGAGTTCCTACCTGGCTGCAGTCCAGGTCTGCTGGGCTCATTCCAGGTCCCTTACCCCTACCCCCGACCGTGCCTGGCCAGCTCTGGGCCCAGCACAGAAACTACAGCGAGGACCTCCCTGAGAGATGGGACAGGGGCCCTTTGATTCATGCGCCCATCCATTCACCGAGCATCCCCTCTGGGGAAGTGCCAGCAGGCTCTGCCAGGGGGGTTAAGAGCAAGGACCCTGGAGCTGTGGTGTGGTTTTAAGTTCTGGTTTTAAGACTTACTGGATGGGGCAGCTGTGCCACACCACTTAACCTCTCTGCCTCAGTTTGCTGATTTGTAAAATGAAGTCAATGACAGCATCTATGTCTCAATAGGGTCTCATGAGGATTAAGTGGCTGGGTAAACGTCATACTTAGAACCGTGTCTGGCACATGGTTAGTACGATCAAAGCACTAGCTTTCATTGTTCTTACTGTGGTACACGAAATTGATCCCATCCTTGCACTTACAGGAGTGCAGTCTCATGAAGGAAGACGGATGTGAAATAAACACAAATAAATGTAGCATGGTAGATCACGCTAGGAAGGAAAAGCAAGGAACAGCAGGAGTAAACAAGGCGAACAAGTGGCGAAGGTGAGGAAGCATGCACCATGCAAAAATAGAGGGAATAAGCCTTCCAAGCAGAGATATAGCATGTGCAAAGGCCCTGAGATGGCCAGGAATGGGGTGTATTACTCAGCAGAGATCAGTGTGGCTGAAGAATACTGAGTGAGAAGAGACATCCAGGTCAATTCATGCAGAGCCCAGCAGGGGATTTGGGGTTTTATCCCAAGAACAGAAATGGGAAGTCCTTGGTATGTTCAGTGGGGCAGACACAGTTTGATTCACATTTTGTAAAGATGGTGCTGGCTGCCAAGTGCAGATGGGATTGCAGAGGACAAGGATGGATCCGGGGAGTTGAATTTGGAAGCTCTTGCCATGAGCTACAGGGGAGATGAGGATGATGTGGGTGGGAGGGTGGGGGGTGGGCGAAAAATAAACCCAACTGAAACCCCAGATGCTGGAGACTCATGAGGAGAGAAACCACAAGTCAGCCGAACGGTCAGCGGGCTGGCTCCCTCCCACCGTGTTGGCTAGGGACAAGCTGTCATGAGTGCTCAAGGCAACATCATGATCAGTTGGGTTGGAACATTCTAGAACACCCCTGTTGGAGGACTTCACCCAACAGGGCCTGTGCCAGGTCCACGATGAAAGTTGCGGCTGACCTCGGAGCTGACCCCCTTTATGGGAAGGGAGGTCACGGCGGGGAGAATCTGCAGATTGGGCAGTCTCTTGACGAGGCCTCTTGACGAGGCCACTCGTGGCATCTTGAGAGGGGACCCCATGCTCTGATCTGAGGAGATGAGGGCATCCACCTGAAGGGAGGCATCCTCTCCTTGAGCGCAGAACTCCTCTCACACCCCCAACCCACACCCGGTTCTGAGCTGCCTATGGGGAGGGACCATGTCCCTCCAGGTCTGTAGCCACACCTGGCAGACTCTCGGGCAGGCTCCACAAGGACAGTTTCCGTTTTACGTCTCCTTCCAACCCCAGTGCCCAGCACAGACCTACCACAAGAGGTGCATTCAGTCAAATGTGGTTCAACGAAAGAACAAATGACTCTCCTCCATTCCCTTGGAGTCAACTCCTCAATCACCGAATCGATGGCCAAGCTGAGAACCAGGACGTACTGCAGCCAAGGCCCGAGAGGACTCTACGTCGTGCTGGGAAGTCAGACACAGGCAGAAAGAGACGAGGTCTATTCCAGCTGTCCAGAAAGGAGGCACTCGGATGGAGTCCTTCCAATGGAGGAACTTGACTTCCAGACAGAAGAGCCCAGAGGGAAAGCGAATGATGGCACTGAATCTGGATAATCTGAGGGGCGGCCAGTTGGAGAGAGGGGACCCCTCACTCACTGAACACGTGTCACTGGGAAAGCCCCAGAGAGACTCTTCTCCAAAGAACCCTGGGGCTGGAACTCACAGCCCACGTCTCAGCCGAGGACACTAAAGTTCAGTCTGAGTTAGCGACGAGCCCCCGTCACAGAGCAAGGAGCCGGTAGAGAAGGGGAGGAGCCCAGCCCTGTCTGTGGTCCCCTCAGGAGGAGACATGACAGGATCAGGTACAAAAATTAAAGAAAGATAGTGGTTGGTTCAAAAGACAGGGATGAACCCAGCATGAGAGGCATCGGCATAGAGGTGACCGGCATGGGACTGCAGGGTGGGATGACACTGAGGTGGACTTTAATGGATGCTAGGAGGTCTGACCGTCTTTGATCGGAGAGGGACAAGGACAGGACATGCTTTCAGAATGCGGACCTGCCATCAGGAGGTGAGGAGAGAGACTGGGAGGTCAGCACGCCCCAGCAGAGGGCGGGACTGGAGAGTCGGGGGAGAGACGGAAGGAGGTAGGACTTGGGGCCAGCAGGAAGGAAGCGAAGCAGGGGCAGGACTGCTGGCTGGAAAGGGCCCAGGGAGAGAGAGAAACCACTTCTCCTTCCCTTTCTGATGATGGCAAGATTATGACTGCAGAGCGGGCCCGCACAGGGCAGGACTTCCCAAAAATCAGGAGGGGAAGAGTCCTGCGCATGTGTCCAAAACAGAGGCTGCAGTCCCCAAATCACGTGGTCACCTCTAACGTCCTCTACCGACCCTGGAGCTTCATCTGCAGTGAGCTCTGGCCTCGGGCCTCGGGGACCCCACAGTGCCCCTTCCTCCAGATAGCAGGGCAGAAGAGAGGCACAGAAATCACGGAGATCCAAAGATAAGTGGCCAGAGACAGCAAGAGAGGCAGTGTCACCCGATGGGACGGACAGAAATCCAGGCACAAGAGGTAAACTACTTGTCTAATGTCGCACAGTGAGTACCTGCCCGAATCAGTACTCGGACGCGGGGCCTTCGGTGTAGACCTTGCCTATATCCGTCTGGGACCCAGCAGGAGAAGGCCAGCGAACACCCTGACCCTCCTCCCTACTTCCCAAACCGAAGCCAGAGGGCCCAGGAGCCCTGCGTGGCATCCATCCTGTTGCACCCACAGGGGACAGCCTCCCTGTCCCAGGACAGGGTGGAGGACGGGGGGGGGGGCATCTGGAGGGGGACCAGGAGGTCACCCAGCACCTCGCCACTCCCGCAGCCAAGACTGTGGTGGGTCCATGGGCCTAAGCTGCCTCCCCGCTGCAGGACCGTGGAGCAGAGGCCCAGGCCTGGGCTCTGCGGCAGGAAGCCACCTGGCTCTCCATCAGGGGAAAGGCCCCACACGTGCCAGCGCTCGGCCTCCACCCGCAGCTGCCCCAGCATCTTCACATCCCCTCCTTCCTTCCTCATTCACTCCGGGCCCTGCCCCGCCTTGACTGTGTGCAAAAATCTCCCAACGGGCTACTTCCAAGGACGAGGCCGGTTGTCGGGAGCGGCTGGTTGTCGCGGGAAGAGACGGGGGCCAGCTGATGCCCGGCGCACGGCGACATGCCCGCCCCGAGTCCCCGGGGGCCCCCCTCCCGCCCCGCCTGCCGGCCCTGCACACTGGAACGGGCTGCCGGTAAAAAGAAAGGGCTCCTATCTCTGATTCCTCAGGGCCTCTGATAAGAAATGTCATCCCTCGCTGGGTAATATTACCCGCCCGATAAGAATCTCTATCAAGCTCAAACATATGGCTGGCTACAGAACACAGAGCCCAGAAGAGCAAGATAATTTATTTGCTTAAGCTGAAAGCCCTGGGCGGCCGAGAGAAGTACACCGAATAAAAGAGGAAGGAGCCAAATTATAAGCTCTCTGACTTGCAGAGGGGATTTTCCCAGGGAAGGCTGGGGCACCGGAGGACAATAGGGGGCCCTCCTCACTTTCCTCCGTGCCGGAGAAACACTTTCCCCTGGCCTTCCTTCAAAGGGCACTTTCACTTATGCTAGCTATCACGGCTAACCCTCAAGACAACCTCAGGAGAAGCATTCTTTAGCCTCCTTTTACGGATCAGGAAGTTGAGATTCAGCAAGGTTAAGCAACCTGGCCAAGGTCACACAGGCAGCCAAGCAAGAGCTCAGACTCGGACCCCATCAGGTCTGACTCACCAGCGTGCAGCTGCTGGTGGCCTGGCTCCTGGGACTAAATGAATCAATCGTGTCAGATGTGCCCAACTCAACGGACCATGTCAGCTACGCATCACCATCTCGAGGGTCCACGGCAAGCCTCTCCCCAGCTCCGGGTCTCTACAAGCTGGAATGATGAGGAAGCTTGGCAGGGCACAGAAATTCAAGGGAGAGAGGAAGGGAGGCCCAGGCCAGGGGAGAGGCGGGAGTGACAGAGTGTGGTAAGTGTGGGCGCAATAAGGACAGGCGGCTCATTGGGAAGAGGCGGCTGTTAGCACAACACACGCTCTTCCAGGCCCCCCTTGCTCCAGCAATATCGTTAAGGCTGAGACTGCACTCTGCAAGTGAATATTGTTTTAAGATGGTTCCACATGACTTCACAAAGCCAGTTATTCTTTTTAATAGCTGCATAGTACTCCATTCCACGGACCCAATCCCCAACTGAGGGGCTTTCAAGATTGTGTCTCGGAAAGATGCATGAACAGGTGAAGCCCAGAGGAATTTTTTTCAGAGCCATGAAGCTTGCATATGTGAGCTAGATACATGCTGACCCTTGAGCTAGACCCTTTCTAGCCTACAATGCTAAATACCTGTCACATGGTTGTCGGAAAAGGGACGACACCAGGAGTGGATCCTAACATAAACTATGGGGTCTGGGTGACAATGATGTGTCAGTGTGCGTTCATCAGTTGTAACAAGCATCCCTGTCTGGTGTGGGATGCTGATAGTGTGTCTGTGGGGACGGGATACGAGAGCTCTCTGCATTTTCTACCCAATTTTTCTTAGACCCTAAAACTGCTTTGAAAAATAAAGTCTGTTTAATAATAATAAAAGCCAATTGATCACGCAAGTCACAATTGGCTCAATTCTATCTTGTTTAACTATTGACTTTCTTTTCCCCTGAGTTCAAGTCAGACTCTCCTGCTTCTTGAGGTATCCAGTAATCTGATTAAAAACGAGGCATCGGGTGTCAATAAATAAATCGTCTTATCATTTGCCACTTCCAACAATATTGAGATAAAGATACTGTTCACACCACCCACACCTGTGCAGGTGAACTCCTAGAATTCACCCCGTACGTGATAAACTCCGTTTTTATTCTCCTTCTCATGCAGCAAAGTCTCGACAGGGTGCCTCGAGGAGCTCGTGGCTCCCGGCATGCCCACCCTTCTCAGGCCTCGGTGGGACTCTGCTAAAAGGACCTTACTCCTCCGTGAGCAACTCCTGACATTTCCACAAAAGCACATGAGGAAACAAACATAATTCACTTCTGGTTGCCAAAAACCCACTCTTCCTGCCCCTTTCTCCTCTGGTGCCTGGTGGCTTCATTCTGGAATGAAACCGAACACTAAGTAACACACCAACCTCTCCTCATGCAGGCCATTCCCAGAGCTGGTCAGCATTCTCTTTTCCTTCTGAGCCCAGTGATGTTCAGGAATGCACATAGCCCAAGGCTGGAGAGAGGCGAATCTCCGCAGGAGCTCAGGACTCTGCTAAAATCACAGCCTGACAACCTAGGAAAACACAGTAAATATCAATTATGCCATTCAGAGCCCGAGGCACCTTGAAGAAAATCATCCATTACAAACAGAAAATCCTCTGGTAGTCAGAAGATAAAGAACCCTTATCGGCCAGGCTGAAATGAATCAGAACCTTCAGATAAAGGAGGTCAGGCCACCTGGGAGAGGTTCATAGCCACTGAAGACAGCCATGGATGCTGACGGGCGCACAAACATGAGTACAGCAGACCCCCTCCCTGTCCTAAACGATTCAAGACCCACTGGAGGGTCCTGAGAGAAAGGCTGTGACCCATGTGGTCATAGAAGGAGGGACCAAGAGCTTTGGGAACAAAGAGGAAGGAGGCACAAGTTAGAGAAGAGGCTATTTGAGCTAGGTATTGAAGAGTAAGGGGTCACCGGGCAGAGAAAGGGGAGGGGACTTTCAGATGTCTCAACATCATGTGTGACATGGAGTGTGAAAGAGTGGCCAGGGGCCAGGTGGTAAAAGACAGCCCTCATGCCATGTTCGGAAGTGTTGCTTTCCCCTACAGACGCGATGGCGAGTCACAGAGACTCCATCACCACCACGAAGGGACCCTCGGCCATAAGGGACCCAGTATGCACGGTTCCCAGGTCATCCTGCAAAGGAGCAGACACAGTAGTGTCTGCTGGCAGTAGTGGTTAAACCAGTAGCCTCCAGAGCCAGCAACCTGTCTTCAGATCCCAGCCACCGCCAGGTTGCGCAAGTTGCTTATCTAGTCCAGTCTTCTCATCTGTGAGATGGGGGGAACAGCAGCAGAGGCTTCTCTTCGCGCTAGTGTGTGGACGGCGGGTTAGGTAAAGTTCATATATGTAAGGTGCTCAGAACAGTGTCTGGCACAGGACAGGGGGACGACTCATGACAGCTCGGGGGGCGGCTCCCGTCTTCCTTGCTCCCCCGGTTTCCTTTTAGAGCTGTCGTTTCTTTGGAGACGAGCTGCCCTGAATCGGAGCGAAGGGGAGCAGGCTTAAGTCCCGGTTTGCTCTAGGAGGGCTGGAGCTCTTGTCTGAAATAGACTGTGAGGACCGCTGGCTTCTCACGAGCTGCCCAGCATCCCTGTAGCAGGTGCCGTCTAAGGCAGGGATCCTCAACACCGCTGCACCGCAGAATCACCTGGCGAGATGTTATAACCTCAGTGCCCGGGCCCCACTCCCAAGTCAGAATCCCTGGGGTGGGGGAGCCGGGTGCAGGGGATTCCTGCCGCAAGATTCTTAAATTCCTCAGGTGAGTCCAACATTACACCCCGTTTTGAGAACGGATCTAAGGGCCGAACTGAACAAGGAAGGGAAATAAGGCAGTGTTGGGGAAAGTGCCACCACCCGGGGCTGGGTAATCTCCAGAAGGCACCTGGGTCCCGAGGTTTCTGCTTCCTCATGCACAGGGCAATGCCTGGGCGCCTGACCCTTTCCCAGACGTCACTCTGAGCTAGCGAACTTGAAAGTGCCCTGGATCCTGACGATTGTGACAGGGCCGTCACAGCTCCTCTGGAAACAGGGAGGGCCACGGAACACCCACAAATACAACCATGGAGGGACGTGCGGTGGAAAAAGCCTCGGTCAGGTGCACAGACCTGGTAACTGGGCAGGCTTTCTCGCTACCCAGCGATGCCATTAGCGATCCCACGCCTTTCGTCTGCAGCTTTGTCTGCGGCGGGCCAGGGATCAGAACTGATCTGCCAATCAGACAAGGTGTCTGCGAGGTGCAAGCAGGAAGACACAGGTCACACTGTGAAGGGCCAGGCTACCATAAAGAACTTTACTTCACATTTTCTAGGTCCTCCCTGCAGTGTGGAAAGTTCCAGAGAGAGAAATACCCCCTTCCACAACTGTTGTAACACAGGGCAGGGAGGAGACAGGGGCCGTGCTGACCACATGAAGGCTGGAATGGAACCTGCCAGGGCCCGAGTGGGGCTCAGTGATAGGCCCGGAGGGCAGGGTGGGGCCCAGGGCGGCTCCAGGGAGACGTTGAGATAGGAAATGTTATCTGAGAACAATGGAACCACCATACCGTTGTCCTGGCCAAGATCTAACAAGCCGGGATAAGACTCCAGGAAACACGTCCCTCAACAACTGGCCAGAAATGGCCCCAACAGACCATTGGCCCATGACTTTGGTTTTGCATCCATTCATGCATGCACCCTGCAGTGGGCACACAACCACCATGTACAAAGAACCATGCTTGTTAGAGGGTAGGGATGTGGGGCGTCTGGGGGGCTCAGTCAGCTAGGTGTCTGCCTTCCGCTCAGGTCATGATCCCAGGGTCCTGGGATCGAGCCCCACATCGGATTCCTGGCTCAGTGAGGAGGCTGCTTCTCCCTCTCCCTTTGCCTGCCGCTCTGCCTGCTTGTGTGTGTGTTGCGCTCTCTCTCTCTCTCCCTGTCAAATGAATAAATAAAATTAAAAAAGAAAAGAAAAAGAAGGTGGGGATGCCAAGATGAATGAGGCCTGGTCTTCACCTCCAGGAAGGACAAAGACAAGGCAAACGGAGAAGGAACAATTAGGTACGACACTATAAACTAAAATACGACAACAGCCACCGCTCACTGCTGGCCAACTACGCATCAGTCCGCGAGCTTTTCTATTCAACATCTCCAACCCTCGGGGTCCCCGCCCAGTAAGGGTACTAGCTCCGTCCCACAAATACAGAACCTGCGGCTCCAAGGGGCTGCTAACTGGATGCAGAGCCCACAGCAGTTAAAGGCGGGGCGCAGGTCCGGGTCCGGGTCCGGAGCCGTGCTACTCTTCACACTCGGGGCCCCGGCCCACACTTCGGCCCCATAGTCCAGAGCATCTCTCTCACGCACCTCTTCCCCATACAGCGCCCGCCTCCGGAGACCGGTTAAGCCCCATAAGGAGCAAACGAGAAACACAATTAGGCACAGCACGCGGCCTCTGCTCATGGCTCAGTAAATGCTGACGAATCGGAATCCAGATGTAACCGCATCGGGGGAGCAGAGGCGCGAGGGGTGTTTGGGATGTCCCAGACGCGGGCCTGCATCTCGGCCTCAGGACTGACACCTCCCTGAACTTCAGGGGCCTCGTCTTAAAAACGGGAACAGTATAACTTACCAGAGGCCGACTGGGACGAGGCCCGCACACCGGGGACAATTTCCGCCCTCCAGGCCCCTGCACCCCACCTTGGGCTCGGGGGACACGGAACAGCAGGTGTCCGCACACCCGCGACAGAGGCTGGCCGGTGCCAGAGACCCCCGCTGAGTCTGGGAATGGGCCCCTCACGGGGTGCCCGACACCTCCCATGCAAGCCCGCTTCACCTGGACTCGGCAGCCCTTGGAGAAGGGGCACGCCCCGGGGCTCAGTCCCAGCGCCCGGGCTCCTGCTGGCCTGCGCCACCTCCCCGCGGAAGCCCCTTAGGTGGGCTTCTTCTCTCCAGTTCACACCCCCTGGAGACGAGCACTCGGAAAAGCTGGGGTAAAACCAAACGGAGGTGCTGGGGCAGGTGCGGGGCACAGCTGCCCCGGTGACTCTGATGTCCCCGGCACGGAGGCCTCATCGCCCTGTAGACACCAGTTGGCCGTGCTGTTAGTTTGTTTTACCAGAAGGGAGGCCTTCATGGTCTGAACCCCAAAACAGACTCGGCTCCAGATTGGTCACTTGTTAGCAGCTTGGTGGCCTTAAGCCAGTGACTTTACCTCTCTGGGCCTGAGTCTGGGCCTGGAGGTCATCTCAAAAATAGATACTCATCTACTCGACAGATGCTCACTAGGTCCCGACCTGTGCTCCAGGGACCACAACCACTGGGCAGAATGAACAGAAATCTCTGCATGTGTGGGGCTCCGCAGGGGTGAGGGGTGGCTCGGCAGAAAGCCAACAAACAAACAAGCTGGTCGGTCGTTGCTCAGCGCTCCGGAGATCCCTCCAGAAGGAACGGGAACGGGGGACGGGGCATGGGGTGGGCGCCCGCCCGGCCAGGAAAGGCCGTTTGAGCCGTGCGGGTGTACGTGGCTCCAGGGTGAGGATAGGTGTGTCGAGGGAGATCCCCCGCACCCTCTCCAGCACCCCCAGAAGGACGACCGGCCCCTCTCCGCATGTCACGCAGAACGAAGCTGAGACGCAGAGGTACAACGCCTCGCTCGAGGGGACGGAGGGGGATACTCTGAAGCCCAAGCTCCAAACGGCTGTACGCTGATTCTTCCCTTCCCAGAGCTGCGCGTGCGGGCGACCGATGCTCTGGAAACGATCGCTGGGATCACGGTCAGGGCGCCGCAGGAAAAGGAGCAGAAGGTACGCGGGACGAACGCAGGATGAAAGGAGAAGCAAGGGCACGGCGCGTGGCACAAAACGTACGTACTACATCTGTGTGGAGGCTGAGGAACAGGGACTGCGGGATCTTCTCCCTCTCTGTCTCTGAGAGACACCCTGCCTTCTCTCTTTTTATCCTCCTCTTTCCTTGATTTCTTCAAGGAAGAAGGCCTGGGGGCTCCTGGGGGGCTCCGTGGGTTAAAGCCTCTGCCTTCAGCTCAGGTCATGGTCTCGGGGTCCTGGGATCGAGCCCCGCATCGGGCTCTCTGCTCGGCAGGGAGCCTGCTTCCCCCTCTCTCTGCCTCCCTCTCTGCCTACTTGTGATCTCTCTAATAAATAAATAAAATCTTAAAAAAAAAAAAAAAAAAAAGAAGAAGAAGGCCTGAAGCCCGGTATCCATTTTAGGCTGATTCTGATTCGCGACTTTGTTCCAGGTTCTGCTCTCTCCCGTCCCAAAGGAAAGGGCCATCCCACCCAGGCCACGAGAGCACCTCCCCCCCCCCCCACGGCCATCGTTCCAGAGCTGACCCGGGTGTGATTCTGCCCAAGCCACAGCCTGGAGCAATGGGAAAGGGAGGGGGCGGCGGGCAGCTGGTGATGGTCCTAGAAGGTCCCAAAGACGCAGACACGGTCATATTGATCCAGAGGCTGACTACACCTTTGAAAGATCAGCTTTTGCCTCAGACTCTTGCACTCCAAAAGGCCAGAAAGAGCTTCTTGAAAAAAACTATTGAAGAACTTGCTTCTGGAGATTCACCACAATGTGCTGCTTCTCTGGTTTCCCGTTGGATTGGAGCTCCTGAAGGCCAGGCCTCAGGATTCTGCCCCTACAACTGCACCTGTAGGCCCAGCATGTTTGATGAATGGACCCACGGGTGGATGGAAGCAAGGAAAAGAGAAAAGATAGAAGGGAAAGAGGGAGGGGCGAAGGGAGGTGTGAAGCGTAGGGTTAAAAACACTGTCTATGAGATGAAATCACGGCAAGTAGAGATAAAAGCAAAATGCCCACGGAACAGCTGAAAAAAACTATGGAATACTACACAGCAGTTAAAAAAGAACAAGGGGCGTGTGGTGCGTGCACACACCCACACCCATCCCCACACACAGACCTACACCCACAAAAGACCTGTAAGAGATATTGTGCAGTGGAAAATGAGTATATTGAAATATTTGATTGTCTGCAGCTCAGAATGCCATGCAGTCCGTGGGGTGAGGCAGACCCGGGGCCGCTGGCTGGGGCGGGCGATGAATCCCATGGAGATCAGTGGACCCAGCCCACTGCCTCGGGCTGACATTTCCGCCCACGATGAAAGGAAGGCCACAGTAATCTTGTGACCCAGCTTCCAGTCTGGCTTTGCCCCCCTAGTTCCTTGAAAATACTTGTACTGATTTCAAGACAAAATAATTGGAAGGAGCTTCCGTCACCTCTAGCTCCCTCCCCCACCACCGTGATAACTCGTGAAGGACATCGCCCTCACCCTGAGCTCTGTCTGGCTACAGGTTTCACCCACAGGATGTCGTAAGTATTTCTGAATTCTTTGTGCCCATCTAAAATTCAGGAAATTTCATTACATCCCATGGTCCAAAAACTAACTCGGCAGCCCTGATGCCACACAACACGGTAGCTAGCTGGGAGCTGAAGGGGGTGGGGGGCCCCTTATTCCCACTGGCCACCATCTCATCCCTCCGAGATCACCTAGCCCAAACTCGTCACTGAGAGAGGTGAGGAGATTTGCCCAAGGTCCCACAGCAAGCCAGGGGCAGGAGGAGACCGGAACTCCATATGCCTCACACCGAGACCTGCGTCTCTTCTAGCTGCCGGTCTGAAGCAGTCGCAGCCGTAGAAGTCAGATGACCCACTGACATCTGGCTAGAACAAGGCTTCTCGAGTCAAAGTCCAGCTCAGGCAGCGGCAGGATACCTCCTACCACACGGTGACCCAAACACACCATAATCAGCCCAGGCCCGGTCATCCGGACGACTCTTGCTCAGTGTTACTCTTTGCTTTGTGGTTTCCACATCCAGAGGAACAATACTTCTCCAAAAATCAACTGTCCCCAGAAACCCACCTACAGAGTTCTTGGAAAATATGGGTTAAACATTTTGCCGCCACAAAAACAAACAAACAAACAAAAAACAAAACCAAAAAAAAAAAAAAAAAAAAACCACCCCACAAGGAACAAAGAGGGTGAGGGAAATTCATCAGCAGGATCCTGCACTTTTCATTATTCACACCAATCGTTTTTCAAGTCACCAAGTTCAAATGACCCTGTCCCTTGGGGCTGCAGAACTATTTTTAGCAACACTTCCCAGTAAGGAGGCTCCGCATGTTTTAATAAATGGAATTACTCAGTATCAGGAGACACAAAATGGCTTCGAGGGGCTGGGAGGTCAGGGGAACTGAAAATGTCCCGGAAGGAAGAGGCCGGAATGATCAATTTCTGACACAGAAGAAGGAAGAACTGGGTGCCACACTGCCGCCCAGAACACTGGAGAGGCTGAGACATTGCAACAGATCAGTCAAATAAATAAATAAAGGCCCCATCGGGATCATTGCCCAAACTTTCAGAACAAATAGGGAGATAGAGGGCAGCAAGCAGTCCCAGGGGATGCCAGCACATAGTAAGTGCTCAGTAAATATTACACACACACTCAGACACACACACACACACACACACACACACACATGTGCTGGAGAGCCCACTGGTCTGCTCCTCTCTGCTCACACTTGCCCTCTTGGGGACCACACACCAGTCTCAAGGCTTAAATAATAGGACTCCAATATACATTATCCAAATATTATCCTTTTACTCCATGCATTAGTCTGGGTGCTTCAGAGCAACAGAAATGTTAATAAGGAATGGACTCACCCAGGTATAGAGACTGGCAAGATCCCGAGATCAGGACCTGAGCTGAAATCAGGAGCTGGATGTTAAACCGACCGAGCCCGTTAAGGAGCCTCTTGACACACAAAATTCGTCTTCACACTTCAGATGCATATATCTAGCTACTTCCTGAGTGTGTCTCCCTTTGGATAGCTGATGAACGCTCAAATGTAATGAGTGGAACCCCACCTGCAAAACAAACAAAACACACATTTCCAATCCCCTCGCTGATCCCCTGAAAAGAATAAATGGAAACTTCACTCTCTACTTGCTCCAGGTAAAACCCTACGATTATCCTTCATCTGATACTCTGTATCCAAGCCATCAGCAAATGCTACCTTCCTGATACATTCATATCTGATGCCTTCTTGTGATTTCCTCTGCTACCCCCCATACACGCTATTGTCATTCCTTCTCTGGATTTCTGCAAAATCCCTGGGTTTCTGCCCAGAGCCTCCTAATGGTCTACCCATTCCCACTTGTGGTCAATTTTCAAGAGAGCAGCCCAACAGTTAAAATGCAAGTGAGATCTGCTCAGCTGCCTCTAAGAGCCCCAACTCCACAGAGAAGAGCCAACGTCCCTGCGCCAATGCCGTCTGAACCATTTCATCCCTGGGTCTCTTCCGCTCTTTGTGGCTAGCCTGCCTTTTCCCTGGGGTGGGGGGGACACCTGCCCATCTCGCAGTGCCCACCTAGGGCACTTCCTGCAGCCTAGCCAACCCCACTCGGCCTTACAACCAAGTGAGGACCATGAAGGCATCAGTGCGAAACTCG
Source organism: Nasua narica (assembly GCA_028533885.1). Taxonomy (NCBI): domain Eukaryota; kingdom Metazoa; phylum Chordata; class Mammalia; order Carnivora; family Procyonidae; genus Nasua; species Nasua narica. Next base: position 157,599,706 of record CM052798.1, on the reverse strand, counting down.
GAGGACACGGCGGGGTGGGAGCCACGGGTGGTGTTAACTAAAGGAGAGGAGGGTACAGGCAGGGATTTGTGTCTTTCAAAGACTTCCAAAGACAGCTGGTGTGGCTCGTTCTCTGCAGTGCATTTTAAAAGAAGAATCAGGGGGCTGCCAGGTAGGGACAGGTGGGCGAAGGGAGGAAGCGGGGGAGGGAGGAGAGGTGAGAACCCGTACAGGTGCATGGCAACCTCTGAGCGCTCACCGCCATGCGACAGCCGGTTCACGCGTCCCGGGCAGCAGGGATCCAGGCAACAGACACAGAACGAAGACACTGCGTTTGGCCATGGCCAGGAGGACGGGCAAACGGATGATATCGGTGGGACGGCTTGGCAAGAGAGCTGACCACCCACCCCCCCATCTTCCTGGGCTCCTTCTCCCTCTGACAGGAGCTGAGGACAAAGGTTTGAAGGCTGCACAGTCCCTTCTGTGTTCCCAGGCGTTGGCTGAAGACTTATGGGGATGGAGAGGAATCTACATCTTTCATTCTGCAGAGCGTGAGGCTGCCTTCAAGGACCTGCCCAGCTACTCAGCAGGGCGCTTTGGCAAGGAGGTGAGGTTCAAGGTCCCTCTGGCGCCTCCTGGCACGGGACCCAGTGAGACTGGCTTTCATCCCTTCCCAGAAACGCCTCTCGGTTAGCAAGACACTGGCTGCTACAGAGCGTGTTCTAAGCCACGACGAGTCTGTTCCTAGAGGGGCAACTGATGGGAACTGGGCTCTGCTCACAACGATCCTGGAGGGGACCCAGCTAGCGCTGAGCAGGAAGACCGGCCAGAGCGTGACCTGATTATTTACAGGGTTTTGCAATTCCAGAGACCCCTGCCCTCGAGCCAGCAAAGGGCTGCGCCTCTGTCTCAGCACTGGGCACTGCTGGAAGTTGGACCGTTTCTCTCATAGCCTCCTGAGGGTCACCACAGGTCCCGTTCCTGCCATGGCCATGGGCGCTCCTACCTGCGGCACCCTTGCACCCTGGGATGGACCAGCACCGCGGCAAACGCTGAATAAATCTGCACTAAATAGTAAGGCCACTTAGGCGAATGAGAGGAGGATAGGATGGAGATTCCTGGAGAAATCTGGAGCTCTAAGGAGTCATCCACAGACACTGGATCCAAAACATGATTGCAGACGGTGGAGGGAAGTTTTTTGCAGTGATTCGTCACTGGGCGTATTTGGGCTGTCCTTCAACTGGTCAGAAATTCTACCGGAAACTGCGCCTTCCTTTTCATTTTCAGTAAGGCCACAGAGAGCTTCCCCAAATGTCAATCTTCTTAGCTTGATAGACATTGGCCAGATAGGCAACTCAGTCCGGTGACCAGGATCAGAAACACCAGTGGGTGGATATTTTTAGGTAAGAAAGTGGGTTTTAGGTAAGACGGTGGGCAAACAATCCCCTACAAGTGAAGTCTCTTTATTGGAAACAATTCTCCAGCAAGGAGGGCGCGTCAGTAACAGGATTTCTGGAGTTGCAAAGGTGGGGCCTTGCTGGGCTAAAGCAGTGCTTCTTCGTGGAGGACGCTGGTGGCCCTCACCCCCCAAGGAACATCTGGCTGCGGGCGGAGGCATTTCTGATGGCCGTGACTAGGGCTGCTGCTCAGCGCGTACAGACTGGAAAGGAAGGGGTAGCTTCTGGCAGACTTTTTGACCAACTGAAAATCCCTGGCCTTTTATACCCTTCTGTTCCACAACCAGGTATAGGTAGGGGTGGGCTCACAGTAGGGGCCCCAAAAGTATGTTTCACGTGCCTGAATACATGCATGACAGGGTTATTATAGAATCAAAAGGGATGATGAGCAGGTCCCATATGGAAAATAATCCGTCCGTCTACACACAGGCTGGGCAGGGCTCCTGGGGGACTAGCGCTGGCGGGTCGGGAGCAAAAGGTACCGCTTTTGCTTTGGGCCCTGTTACGGGCTGAACTGTACCCCCATACCCCCCAAAGATGTGCTGAAACCCTAACCCCGAGTACCTGTGAATGTGATCTTGTCTTGAAATAGGCTCTTTGCAGGTGCTAGCGGGTTGAGATAAGGTCATAGCGGATTTAGTGTGGCCCTAAATCCAGGGGTTGGTGCTCTTATAAGGAGAGAGAGGTGCAGGGACTGATCCGCACACACAGGAGAGAAGGCCAGGATGGCGGCCACAAGCCAAGGACCCGAAGCTACAGGATTCCCAGCTACACCAGAATCCAGGAGAAGGCAAGGAAGGATCCTCCACTAGAGCCTTCTGAGAGAGCCTTTGGTCTCCCTAACTTGATTTGGGACTTGCCTTGGGACTTCTGGTCTCCAGAACTGGGAGGGAATGCATTTCTGTTGTAGGCCGGATGCCTCGTTGCTTCATTGTGGCCACCCTGGGAAACTCACATGGGCTCTGACATCCTGATGGGATCCTTTGAAGAAAGGGGAGTGGAGCGTCAGCCGGGATTCCTCTACTAAAAGTTCTCCTTGCAAGTCGGTGATCCTGGCCCTCATCCCCTGGCTGAACCACCTTCATCCTCCCTGGTGACCCCAAGGACCAGATGCCCACAGACTCCAGTGCCACTTCAAAACCCAGAGTCTGGGCAGGGTGGGCAGCTGCCAAGGGCTAATGAACACACCGGTGCACTGCAGTAAATACCTCTGGATGACTGATGGACCAGTCAGTGAGTGAGATGGGCGAGCATGGGGGAAGCTCTTGGAGTTCATTAGCCGTCACCTTCTCATCTACGATGAGCAGGGATTTTCAGATGGACGCCTAAGACAACCCTTACTGCACAGTACACTCAGTGGCTCGCGGGCTCTCCGTCGGGGGGATCAGGGCAGCTGCAGGGCCAAGCGTCATGGTGGGGAAGGCTGGAGGGTGCCCGCTCAGGCAACATTTTGCAGCGTTCGCTCACATCTGCACTCCGTGCATGATGACGACATCCGATTACAGAAATGCTGAGGGGCGGAAGCCACCCCCACACTTGCAAGCTGCAGGAACTCAGCTCTGCGAGGTTCAGCGCTTGCCCAGGGTCCCACAGTGAGGCAGGGGAGTGGGAGCTCCGAAGCCGAGGCTTCCCACTGCAGGACCCCGTTCCTTCTCTCTGACATCGCAGAGTAAGCGGGATGCACGGCAGCAGCTGACGGACTCCGCACTCTTACAACCGTGTGATGGAAATCATAGCAGGAAAACAAATCTCGCCGGTCTCTCCCATCACGCTGGCATAAAAACTTGAAATTCCCGAAGCGGCCTTTCTAGAAGTCATCTACATGTACGTGTATTTTCACATTGGGCTCATATGAGATGACGTGCTTTGCCTGCATCACTCAGCATGTTATTTCAAGGATCTCAAAATGCTCGCTTGGCATTCACTCAACCAATTTTATTTTACACCTGATATCTGCCAGGCACCTTCATGGGCAGTCAAGACAAAATGCTGAGCAAAAAGGACACTGTCTCCACCAAAAAAGTAAAGGAAACAGACCTTAATTAAACCACCAAACAATGAAATCATTAGAAACTACAGTAAGTCGTATAAAAAGGCAAAGCGTCAGGCTCTAAGAAATAATTTTAAGGGTCTCATAATATTGGACCAGGTGGGTAATCATATTTATCTCAAGTCTCTATTTAATCACGTTTGGTTTCAACTTTTTATTATCATAACTGAAGTTACTTTGAAATATCTGGAAATGAAATATCATGATGTCTTATCATTTATTTGAAAATGTTTCCAAAACAAAAAGATGAATAAAGCAAAAGTTTATAACTATTAAAATGGGGCAAGATGGGTATATAGGTGTTCATTAAAGTATTCTCTCTCCACTTTCCTAGATGTTTGAAATTTTCCATAATCAAAGGTAAAAAAAAAAATCATGATTTAAGAAACATTTGTACAAAATAGGTTTTTTTTTTCTTCCTTCGAATTATCCCCTTAGGATACAACTGAGAGATGAGGTAACGGAGTGAAAAGACGCAGACACCATCGAGGTATTTCTGCAGACTACGCTAACAAAACCCATTCCAAGTATCCTACCAATAGCCACAGGCACCCCATCTGCACACCGGCTGTCCTCTGGCCTCATTACAGCAATGGATGACAATGTTGAACTTGTTTCCTCATTTAATTAGTGGAATAGGTAAGGTCTGTTGTATTTTACATTGCTCCCATTTTCCATGTAAGCATCTGAACTGCCTTTTGTAACATCAGCGAGCTGCTCAGGGTGCAGAAAGGAGCGGTCTGAGGAATCTGGACCCCAGCCGAACCCTAGCTCCTCTGCCTCTTAGGTAAATTCTTTGGCAAATACTTAAGTCCCCAGGCTTGAGGTTGCTTCCCCTGAGAAATAGGGGTGAGAAGTCTGCCCGAGAGGGGGAGGCAGGGCTTTATGGGACAGCCTATGGGGAAGGCCCTGAGACAGCCTGGGGACCCCAGAGCAGACTGCGCCCCTCTTCCACCTGCTGACAGAACATCACTGCAGGTCCTGATCTCACGCTCCGGTGTGAACGCAGGTGCTGCAGGTTGTCACCTCTCGGACGAGAATCCGGGGTGGCGGGGGGCTCCCTCTCTTCATGGGCTCCTTAGCCCAGCTGTTACTTATGCTAAAACTGCATCAAGCTCTACCCTCTGGATGGACTCTTGTGACCCAGACGCTTCCAGGCTGCCGGGCTTCAAGAATGCAATAGACTGCGATAACAACCAGGAAACAAAGATTATTTCCAGCTGGGGGGTAGTGGGGGGGTGCGGAGATGCATTGCTGTGAAGCTAATCAAAGTAAACCCCTCCTCTCTCCCCCAAATCTATTATGGAACCAAAGAGTATAAACTCCAGAATCACATCTGGGATCACTTGCTCTGTGCGACCACAGGCAAGTCGGCCTCTCTGTCCCTGTTTTCCCGTGTGCAAGCAGCAAGAATGGTGCCTCCCCTCTGAGTGGATGCGTGCGACTGGAGGAGGAAACGGGGTTACCCAGTCACAGCGCTTCGGAGCTCAATCTGTAAAATGGGCACAAGGGCTCCAACTTCTCAGGAGTGTGGCTGCTATAGGGCCCCCCGGAGTGCAAGGTGCTGAGCTGCCTGAGCTCCGCCCGCTGCCTGGGGTTCCTGGATCCCTGAAAAGGGGTCCAGGCGGCCCGTTGTCAAGCGAGAATCCTGACAGGGGGCCTGCAACGGACAAACCAGAGCGGCATCGACGCCGACCGTCCCAAGGAAGGAGCCCAAACCCGGGACGCCCAGAGGGCCCGCAGCAGCTCCGCACATTCCATTCGCCTCCGCGATGCCGGGTGCAGGGCGAGGGGGAGGTACATTTTTACTCAGTCAAGGAGCTTATTATATTCAAGAGTAGCTTAAGAGGAAAAACGGGGGATTTCTGTAAATTGCACAACCCCGGGAGGGTCAGGGGCCAGTGACCGGTCCGTGAAAACCCACGACACCTGCTGGTCCCACCATCCCCACCAAGCTGTGTCCCTGCACTGGGGCAGCCCCGCTGGGTGCCTCTCCCGCACCCCGGACCCTGCTGACGAAGGAGGAGGCACACGGCAGGGACGGGAAGCTTTGCAAAAAGAGGTGCCAAAAGGCCCCCCAACTGATGAAAGGTGGAAAGAGACCTGAGCCAGGGCTCTGGGACTCCAGGGATCCTGCTTTAACCACTGGGGCACTGTGGTTCCATCACCGTCACACAGTAGGAGTGACCCGTCCTGGGAGTGTCCCCGTTGCCGCCCTGACAAACTACCACCAACGTCACGGCTAACACAGCACAAACTCATTCTCTCAGTTCTGAAAGTCAGGAGACCAAAACACGTTATCAGGTGCTAAAATCAAGGGGTCAGCAAAGTTGGTTCCGTCCGGAGGCTCCGAGAGAAATCACGGACCTCACGTCTTCTGCTTCGAGAGGCTGCGGGCATTCCTGGCTCCTGGCTGCAGTCGGCTTCCACGGCCGCGGGGTCACAGCTCCCTCTCCCTCCCTCTCCTAAGGACCCTTAAGATCACAGTAGGTCCTCCTAGAAACGCCAGGATAATATCATCTCGAGATCCTTAACTGAATCGCTTCTGCCAAAACCCCTTCTGCCCTGCAAGCAGGCAGGCGCGGGTCCCGGAGGTTCGGATGTGGAGCCCTTCGGGGGCCCGTGATGGAGCCAACCAGGCTCCATCTTGACCTGTCTTTGTCCCACACCGCGTGTCACCCCGCCTCCCATCGCCAGCACATAGCATGGTGCCCAGGAAACGCAGGAGAAGGGATAGCAGGGAAGGAAAAGGGAGGGCCCGGCGTGGGGACACCATCCTAAAGTCTTGCATCACCCCTGAGCCCCCACAAGGGCCAGAGTGAGCGGAGGCTCACTGGCAGGGATGCCCCCACTGGGAACACTTACAAACTGCCAAGTATCGGCACCTATTGGCCCTGAGGATAGACTCCCCGGTGCGCGGTGCGTTTGCTTTCCTGCCCCGTGTGTTCCCACAGCTACAGCTGTCTACACAGCAGGCCGGCGGGCAGCAGGCAGCTCCTTCCCTGCGGACTTCCTGGGAACCCCGGGCGGGCTGGCGCGGCCGGCTGGCTCGCTGCTGTGTTTGGATGCAGGCACTTTCACGGCTAGAGAACCAACACCCCGGGGAAGCCTCCGGGTAACTGCACCTTTGTCACTAAAAGCCTTGGTCGCCAGCCGCCCCCTCCCGGCCCGCCCTCTCCCCTGCCAAGAAACTTGGGGCAAAGACCAGTGCAGTGATAGCTGCTGCTCATGCCTGAGCTTTGCAAACAATCATCTCTACGGGGGAAGGAAACGTTTGTTTCTGTGTTCATTTTACAGGTGTGGCAATAGAGGCACAAGGCAAAAGTCACCAGCCGGGAAAAGGCAGAGAAAGGATTCCTGAGTCTGTTGAATTCTCAGGCTGGGTTCCTTCCATGAGGGCACAAATCTGCCAAGCGTGAGGGTCAAACCACGTCCCTGGAGCCACAGGCTTTTTCTGTAGCCGGTGTGACAGGAGGGCTTCCAGCGTCTAACCCAGAGCTGAGGGATGTGGAGCCCAAGCCCTGTGCAGCCCCGAGGGTATCCCACTGTCGTCACAGTCACGTAGCCACTCTGCTCAGCGAGGTGACGTCCACACGTGCTCGACCCGGGGGCGGGCACCGGGGACAGAGAGATGATGCAGTTATAGTCACTGTCCTCAGAGGGCTTGGTGGACATGCACGCACACGCGCACACACACACACACACACACGCACGCACGCACGCACACAGATAAACCTGACCAGTGCTGGCCGCACACTCTGGGCCAGGGCAGCGTCCTGCTGAGGCTGCGCTCTGACACGGAGGTCAGCGGCTCCAGCTGCAGGGGTGACAAGAGTCTCATAGAGAAGCAGGCTCTGCTGCGAGGTCCCGAAGGATGAAGAGGAGTTTTCCAGGACTAAGAGAATACTAGAGTTCCTACAGACAGAACTCTATATAAAGCTTTAGCTCACTGGGGAAAATACATACCTGAGCTGATTTTGGCACAGACTACGTACAGAGTGGAAAGAGGGAAGGAAAGAAAGAAGAGGAAGAGGAGGAGGGAGGGGAAGGGTCTCTTGTTTCTATCTCCCCCATTTGAAGCTCTGCACTTGGCCTTTATCAGGCTGAAGGTCAAGGTCAAAAGAGGCACAGATGGTAACGCCTCCTCCCGCCAGGGAGGTGAGCCGGCAAGATCAGCAGAGCCACTCGGCCAACAAACCCAGATGCACAAGCAATAAACGCTTATTATCGGAACCAATGAGATGCTGTTGCTTGACATGTGGCATTTCTGGGGCAGTAAGTCTTACATTCATCTGTAGGATGACAGTAATAATAAGGACTTCTGAGGGCCACTGTGGAGAGTAAATGAGACAAACAAGTGTTTGCTCTCGGTGGACGGGGGCTGTGACCCCCCACCTTCCCGAGAGGGTCTGCAGTCACCGCAGGATTGATGGCAGAGCCTCAGTCCACCATCCTGAGGGAGCTGGCCAAAGTCCAAAGAGGCAGCACAGGTGGGGGTGAGCTCTCCACCCGTCCCTGCTGTAGCCCCAGATCCTCCTCCCTGCCAGGCCCTGGCATGGAGAAGCAGAGAGTCCCTTGGCCTGGGCCCACCCTCGAAGTCAGGGTCGGGAGCCCTGGCCCCCCCACATCTGCTCCTCCCCAGCTCCAGCCCTCGGAGAGACCCTCACTGACTGTGTGTCTCTTGACCACCGCGTAAGGCTCAGTTTCCTTAGATCTTGGAATTACCCCCTTCCCGGGCTTGCGCTGAGGACTGGATATGCAAATGAGTTTGAAATTCCAGCAAGAAGCAGGTCACCACAGCAAGTGAGGCCCGTCCTCTACCACCATCAGTGTCCCCTCCACTGCCACCAAACCCCAGCCACCTGACCGTTGTCATCACCATCACCATCCACAGGGAAGCATAATACTCAAGAGCAGAAGGAAAAAAAAAGCAAACGTGTAGGGAGGTGGTTATATGCATGTGCTCTGCAGCCGGAGGACCCGGTGTGAATTTCGGGTTGGCTTCGTGGAAGCTGCGTGATCTTGGGGAAGTTACTCAACATCTCTGAGCATCAGTTTCCTCATCTATAAAACGGAGATCCTAGTACTCCCTACCTCCCAGTGTCACTATGAAGGCGACATGAGTTAACACACACGAAGCAGTAAAAGCCATGTTTGGCACGTAGCAGAGGCTCAGTCCGGTTAGCGGCCACTCTCGGGGCCGCCGCCGCTACTCCGCTTAGACCACAGCTCCCACGCTGAGCGTCTCACTCCTCGAATGCTCACGAGGGCTCTGGGAAACGTAAAGGGCCTTGCCTCGCTCCGAAGGCAGTGCGAGCCCACTACCCCAGGGACCCGGGCGATGGGTCGGCCACAGCAAGGCCCCAGAACGCGCCCCCACGCCTTCCCACACCCGCGCTAACAACCAGGACGGAGGCTGATAGCTCTCTGCCGGTTCCCCGGGCTGTTCGCCTTCCACTTGTGCTGCTTCGGCAGCTTCCGTCCTCTACGGTGCACTCGGCTGGGCAGGCGCCCCGCGGCATCACAGGCTCTGCTGGCGGCAGCTACAGGGAGCGGCGGTGCCAAGGTCCCTCCCCTCCGGCCCCTGGCCCCCCATCGCAGCCCGGGAGACTCGCAAAGAGGAGGAGCCTGGCCTTAGAACCACTGCGGGGGTTACTGAACCCTCAGCCTCGAGGTCGGCTCCGGAACTGCCCAGGTGTGCAGGCAGGGGCTGACGGCCAGCTTGCTCCCGGACCCAGGGCGGCCGGCGGATTGCTGGCAACTGACGGGGCCGGGGAGCTTGACCTCTGCCTGTGAGCGAAGGGTGCAGAAAAGCTCTGTGGCAAGGGCACTGCCCGGAATCCAGAGTGCAGAGATCCCTGCATCCACGATCCAGTATTCGAGGGCCGAGCACCCGCTCCAGGCCCCTTCGGCAGAGGTATTCAAAGCAAATCTGACCGGGGCCTGTCCTCAGGAGAACACAAGCGAGTGTGGGGGCCACATGCGGAGACGCGCTGAAGGCCAGGATGAGGTGTGGGCGAGAAGAACGGGGTCAAAGGGAAGCCGACTTAACTTGGTTCATTCACTCAATGGCCACTATAACCGCATGGCAGGTTCTGGGGACACAAGAGTGAGCCGGGCAGACTCGGTCCCTGTTTTCATGGAACGCACCGTCTTGCTAAGTCTGCCTCAGGGAACCCCAGAGCCCTCCACGGACAAGTGTCTGGGTGTCAGCTGTCCCCCAAGCACCCGGGCAAACCTGGCAGGTGCCTGATGGGACAGGGAACCAGGCCAGGCCCCGGAGGCCAAGCTGGGCTCAGGTACTGCCTCCGGCTCTGCCCGGTGCTCGAAGGCTCAGCAACCTCAGGGAACATCACCAATATTGATGACGCGTCCCAGCAACTGCGTATCGAATGCTTACTGTGCGCCGACCGTCAGTGCTTCATTCCTCCTCACGGGACATCTGCTTAGAGAAGAGAAACTGAGGCACGAAGTAGGTGAGGTGCTCAAGGTACGTCTGTGGCCAAAGCCTGTGTTTCTACCCCCCCCGCCCCCCCAGAGAGCTGAGAACCCAGCCAGGCTGTTCCCGCTGAACACTCGCTCTCCTCTGTGGGCGCCAGAGCTGGGCTCTACGACAGCCCTGGGAAAGGACTCTGGGCTTTGGGAGCGGTCCTGCCAGCAGCCCTGGATCAATGTCCGTGCCAGTCGAGGCAAACACCCGGGCACTGCTGTCCCTGCAGGCCTGGGCGCGGGAACAGCCAGGCCCAGGGAGGCAGCAAGGTGGGCAGGAGCCGTGGGGGCCGCAGGAGCCCCCGTGTGCCCGGGCCAGCTCCGCTGGCTGTCAAGGCTTCAAGGGCTGTGCCAACAAGCTGGGGGACCAGGCTGGGCTGGCTCGCCTGAGACGGAGATGGGAGAACAAAAGGAGGCCATGTGGGCTGGTCTGGCGGGAGCCCGTGGCGGGACGCAGGGCGGGAAAGGGGAGGCAGCGGAGGGAGGTGAAGTTGGCACTGCGCGGCCAGCAGGAGGTCCCAGCGCGGCGCCCACACAGTGAGGAAGCTGAGGGTGCGGGAGGCTGGGCCGTGGCAGGTGGCGGGTAGCCGGGAGCAGCCCCTCCTGCCTGTTAGGAACCCACAGGGTACAGGGAGACGTCGATGCACTTCAGAGAACTCATCGCTCACTTCTCCACTCACCCGACGTGGACGAGCACCCACCGTGAGCCACACGCTCCGGGGCGCCGACGACCGGCCGTGAGCCGGACCACAGGGGCCCTGTCTCAGTGAGCCTGCTTCGTGGCCACTCCCACGGGCCTGGGAAGGTGGGAGCCCGGGGTCCCTCAGGGTGAGGGCAGGACAGAGCCTCGTCCCATGGCACAGCAGTTAGATGCCCACGTGGGACCCACAGACAGAGAGCCGGGGCTCCCTTCCTGACTCCATCACCGGCTGTGACCTCGGGCGTGGGATTCACCGCCGAGCCTCAGTGCCTGGCACAGAGTCTGTCCGGTCGGCGTCACTGGCAGCTGGGGGGAAGCCCGTGACGCAGCACGGGACTCCTGTCGCCGGGAAAAGGCTCCTCCAACTGCGTCTCGCCAGCTCCCGGGGAATCACTGCCATGTGCAGTGAGAGAGACTGGCATCGTCTAAGCACCCAGACACCTGGACCCGTCGTAACTGTCACAAGAGAACATCGGGGGGAAGGAAGTCGTCACTTAACTGGGGAGACAATGTGCAGCCTGCCCTCGGCCACACCAGCAGGGAACTGGGATCTCAGCATCTCAGAGCCCTGACTTTCCAGCCCGTTCCAAAGACACGGTCACGCCTGGTCCCTGCCGGAGGGGTCCCTGTGCTCTCCCTGGAGATGATAGCCACGTGTAAATGGAACTGGGGGTACCGTGCAGAGCGGCTTGCGATCAAGGGTCACAACAGGCAGCCCATAGAGAGCTCCGGGTGATCAGGGGACACACGGAGGGCCCAGGCGTGGCCAGATGGGACCAGAGCCTCCGAGCAGAGGCCCAGGAGACAGGGGCCTGTCACATCCCCCTTCGCTAGGTGAGTGAGGATACTGAAGCAGAGGGCCCACGGAGGCCTGTCCTTCCGTACCACAGACCGCTCGCTCTGGACGGGGGCCTGTAGAGAGGCTAGAAGGAGACAGTCCCTGTGGGGGAAAAGGACCAGCAGAGCGTGCGCGGCTGGGGTGCTGCTCTGCCCTCCCATTTGGTCTGGAGGCTTCCCCACCGCACCCCCCTCCCCCCGCCGGGCCCTGGCAGCCCTGCACAGCACGCTGAGAGGAAGGGCGAGCCTCCGGAGGCAGAAAGGACTGCCTTGACCTGCTGCCTCTACTTACTGTGGAACTTGGGGAAAGACCTCTCACCTCGGGATGCCCCGGTATCTTGGGTGCGCTACGGGGGTGAATAAAACCTGCTCGGAATTGTAAATGAGACACCACACAGCAGAGTCTAGACAAGGAGCAGCTCAGGGAAATACTAGTTCCTTTCTTTCTACTCTGACCTTATATGGGTGCAAGCTCCCTGGAGAGAAAACCCATGGCTTTTATCATGTACTCAAATGCCAAAGAGGGAATTAGAAAGAAGCCTGGACCTTTAGGGGGAGACCTGGGTTCCAGCCTCATTCTATCTGTAAGGACTGGGCAGGGTACTAATAAGTCTCCTGGCCTCAGACACCTGATGGGGCTGGGATGCTTCGTCCTCGGGGTGTGGGGACCGGACACGAACTGCTACCCGTGAGTCTTTGCGAGCCAGAAAGCTCTCCACGTGCAGGTTCCGGCAATGCCGCCCAAGAAGGGGCCTCGGAACGAGTTTCTCTCGGTTTGGACAGGAAGGGAGCTGTCCTGAAATTCTGGGTGAATTTAAATCATTGCTAGTGTCTAATCAAAGGCAGCAGTGTGTCACCGGAGGTGCTCTCCTGGCCAGAACTGCAGCAAATACTTCTTGACGTGGCAAAAGGGCTGGGATGGTGGGAGGCCGGACATTTGGAGGGGCTGGGATGCTGCCAACAGGGGCCTGGCTCCCTCCGGGGGCTGAAGGGGCCCGATGCCGAGCTCCCGGGCCCCTTGCCAGTGTTTGTTCCGTGCATACCAGCGGGGGGGCCTCCTGCCTTCCCCCAGGGTCACGTTAGGTGGAGGTGGGATTATCACCTGCCTGTCAGGTAGCTGAGAAAGGGAGGTACAGGGAGGCCAAGAGACAGGTCCCCGGAGAAGTTGCCAGCCCCAGCAGCTGGCCCCCGGGGCCCGGAACGCCCAGAGCCCAACGGAAAGCATCCTGCTTCCTCTCCCAACTCGCTGAGCAAACACAGGAGGATAGCAGGTGCCCGGGGCAGCTGGCCAAGCAGGGCTTCTGCCCGCCGCTCCCTCCGCCTCCTCCAGCCCAGCCAGCACAAGCCTGCGCCCTGGCCCTGGTCCCACTCTCACTCTCTGATGCCCAGAGTGGGGGCTTCCCTCTGGAACCTCTCGGTGGGGTGAGAACCGCAGAGGCCTGGCGGCTCTGGCAAGCCGTGCGTCTTGGTGCGTATTTCCAGGAGCTGAGGTGCACACCTGGAAACTGCTAAAGCCTTCGCTGGGAACCTATCAAGGCGTTTCAGTGATGCCACTGACCCATGAGATCTCCAGACACACCGCAGGGCCCAGAAGGGTGTCAGATAACCTGCTCACGGTGCACGGTTGGGGCAAGCCAGGCCTCTGCTTCCGGAGGGGCCGACTTCCTCATGAATGCAATGCCGGGCCCAGGCCGGGAGCCTCAAAGAACCCCGCAGGGCATGATGGGGTGGAAAGGGGCTGTCTTTGCTGTCAGGAGGCCCTGCACATCCACGTTTGTGCTGCTACCTTCTTCGCTGTGTGGCTGTGGGAATCCATTTGATGGCTCCGAGCTGTTTCTTTGTTTTCAGGGTGGGTAGGGCAATTCCTCCCTGCGGAGTCTTTTGGTGAGAAACAAATGAGAATGGCCAAAGGGGCCAAGTGTGGAGCAAGTGCCCCAAACAGGGGGTCTGCTAGACCCTTGTCACCCACGGTAAGTTCTTAAACGGATATTATCCGTATACAATCGTTTTCCTTCTGAGGAACAGAAGAGGCTCGCTTTGGGGTTTGGGACCCCAAGTGCTCACTGGCTCAACAGTCTTAGTGATCTCTCCCTTTCTTACATAAAACTAGGACCTGAGTTACTCCATCCCCCTCCCCCACACACACACATGAACACATTCATATTCTCTGATTCATGGCCTCACTCCCTCTATGCATATCCAGCAATGGCACCGCTGCTCCTATAGGAAACCAAACGAACGGGGGGAAAGGGTATTGATCCCAGCTGATCGGAGAGATTCTGAGTAGAGAGGGGGCCAGAGCAACCTGGAAGTGCACAGAGGGCTTTCCTAACGGTTTCTCCCTATCAGATTGCTCAAATACCCCACGAGGATGAGATGGATGGGGGAATGCAAGCAGCGCTGTGGCAACCCCTGCCCTCAGCAGATTTCAAGTCACCTAATAGTTATTCCTGATGTTCCCATCATAAGTACCACCAAGAAAAAAAATGCTGTGTAACGACAAAAGCCCTGTGGCGTAGACACTAAGTGCCCACGGGTCTGGCCAGGCAGGTGGCTCTCGTGATCTCCACGGGGCTCTCTCAGGGTCCGGGAGTTGGTCGGTCTCAACGAGGACTGATTAGAGCCCCCTTGGTTATTATGTTCTGGGTGTCTCTCCTCCTCCCCCAGCCAACCCGAAGGCTGGCCCAGAAATGTTCTCCTCTCAGCGAGGACAGAGTTCCGACAGTGTAAATGGAGACGGTTCTTCAGAGCTCTCTTTGCAGGGTATCCGAATCTGCTTGCATGGAGCAAAAGGGAGTCAGAGAATCGAGCGCAGCATCAGGAATACAGGGCATGGGGGAAGAACCAGGGCCATTGGTGCAATCCGTTCACCACTGTGCTAAAGAGAAGAGGCCTATAACTACGTCACGGACAGTCTGCAACACTGAGAGGCGGCCCGATGCTGGAGCTGGGCCCCACCGGGGAGACGTCGGTGCGTCCCAGGCACGGGGGGCCCTGCGGAGTGTGCAGAGCGCCGACTTCGCCCAGGACCGGACTTGAGGCTGAGAAGTAACACGAGTCTGGTGACCACACTCTTTTTTTGTTTTTTAATTTAATTTTTTTTTTTTTTTTTTTTTTTTTTTTGAGAAAGAGAGCACAAGCGTGGGGCAGCAAGGAGAGGGAGAAGCAGGTTCCCTGCTAAGCAGGAAGTCCGATGTGGGGCTCGAACCCAGGACCCTAGGATCATGACCTGAGCGGAAGGCTTAACCAACAGAGCCACCCAGGCGCGCCCCCCCCCCCCATTCCCTTCTTTACCAGATACAGAATGAGGGCAAACAGCAAGGAGTTAGTTAAGACAGCTGGAAACAACTGGCAGCCCTATTTGGGAGAAAGAGCGTGTGAATTACGCAGTCCCACAGAAAGGAACGCAATCTTCCAAGATCCATAAACCCAGGATAAAGGTCAAGCAAAGGCTCCATGTTAATTGTCCTCCCCTGTTCCCCACCCCAAAATGTCCTCGTTTTACTGGGATAAGGCGAACCCGCAGCAATAGACCACCTCTGCACAGGGTCTGCAGCTCTGCTGTCTCTGCTGGCTGCAGACCAGAGGGAAAGGCCAAGCGGGGATCGCAGCTGACATCCAGCGTCAGATTCAGTGGCTCTGGGCTGAGGCTCCAGAGCTGGGATTGCTCAGACGCGCCCCCAGGAGACTCCGCTGCCCCTACTCCTCCGATCACACTCTGAACCCCCTTCTCCCCAAGACGGATGAAGCCCTATGGAGACCCCGGGCGCCCAAGGCCACGGGGCACTCGTGCTCCAGCAGAAACCTAGGAGTATCTGCAACACACACGCACGTATGCACACACTCATCACACGCAGGTGACACGAGCGAGGGGCGGGTCCGTACTTAGAGCAGCTGGCAGTGTTCATGCCTCCCGCAGCAAGTACTGTTCCTGGGCTCTGCGTGCACAGCGCCGCACCCCGCCTCTCCGCCTCTCCGTAATCGGAGACGGGGGGTATCTTTTTTTTTTAAGATTTTATTTATTTATTTGACAGAGAGGAGAGAGATCACAAGTAGGCAGAGAGGCTGGCAGAGAGAGAGAGGGGGAAGCAGGTTCCCTGCTGAGCAGAGAGCCCGATGTGGGGCTCGATCCCAGGACCCTGAGATCATGACCTGAGCCGAAGGCAGAGGCTTTAACCCACTGAGCCACCCAGGCGCTCCATGGCAGGGGGTATTTTTATCGCTTATCTTTTTCAGGGGAGGAAAATAAGGCACAGAGAATTTAGAGAAGTTGAAGTGTCTGAAGTCCCCCAGCCAGTGAGCTGTGGCGTCCAGATGTGTCGGCAGACATTCGGACCCCAGAGCCCACGTTCTCGCCCCCTCCCACGCCCACCCCCCCTCCCCCTTGGGGGCTGCGGAGCGCCCAGAGCATGAATCCCACCTGGGGGGGGGGGCTGCCCACCACCAGATGCCCCAGCCTAGCGGGTGAGCACCCTTATAACGACGGGAGTCGAGTTCCTGAACTTGCTGTGGGGTCCCAGTACCTTAGAGCAAAACTATGAAGATCATTCAGTCCTTTCTCTGATGCCTTCGTGATGGGAAATGGCTTATTCACGTTACCTCTCATTTTTTTCTGACAACCTCCTCATGCGGGTCTCCACTACTCTTCCCATCAAGCCACCCACCTAAAAGGGGGTGCGATGGGGAAGGCGGCTACCCCGGGACCTACTGTGTACACCCAGGCAAGGAACATGCCTCCCTTGGGTCTCCACAGCCTTGCTAGGACCACACCTCCCCACCACCCCCTGCCCCACTTTTGCAGACAAAGAACTGAAGGAGCCTCAGAGAGGTTAAGCAACCTGCCCATGGCTACACAGCCTGTCCAAGGGCCAGCCCTGTACTTGAACTTCTGTCTTGCCTAGTCTAGATAGAGCATGATCTCTCACCTCCTCTAAAGTGTGATTCACGCGCCTGTGTCAGGACCCTTGGGGACTGATCAGAACGTCAACATGCAGTCTGAAAAATGTGATGACCGTCTTTACTGGAGAGAAAGAACTTCCTGTGTAGTTATTATAAGTAATGGCGGGGGGGGGGGGTTGAACTGGGAATAGGAAATACGCTGCTTCCCAGCAAAGGGGCGTTTTGGAGCCAAGGAGATGCTGTTTTTGAAGGCACATTCCAAGGAGGGGTCGGCTGCCTGCAGTCGATCCTGGGGCTGCCAGGGAGGTCCCTGGGCTGCACGCTGGCTCTGGCGCTCCAGAAAGTTCTCTGAGGACGTGGCTTTTGAGGATGGGACGGGCGTCTAGCCAGCAGCTGACAGGACGCACTCTTTGGCAAGCTTCCCTAGGATGGGATGAGGAAAAGGTTTTTTTTTTATTATTATTATTCTTTCTCTTCCTACTCCATGTTTCCCCAGCTTGGAGAAAAAGAGAAAGAAAGAGAGAGAGAGAGGAAGGAAGGCAGGCAGGCAGGCAGGCAGGCTCCCTATCCTTTCAGAGGAGAAAGAACTCACAAACGGAAAATCTAACAGACCGAAAATGAAATTCTAAAATATCACTTCCAATTCAGGCCTGCTCAAGGACTTCAAGGGGCCCAGGGCAACTGTCTCTCTCTGGTGCGGGTGTCGAGAGCAGCATTTAGAAGGGATCTTGTTTGTGCGAGAAAGCTACCGGACTGAAGACGAGGAGTCCTGGGGAATCTGCACCGAGGGGACTCGCTTCCATGAGCTCACGGCTTTTCGGCTCGTCATTTCACTTGGGACATCATTCTTGCCACGGCCGCCCGGCTCACGTCCCTGTGATTATTCAGCGTGAGGACGGGCAGGGAAGCCTTCACAACGGTAAAGC